>OU898278.1:156218842-156596342 GCA_918026665.1 Diabrotica balteata
TCACTAAAATATTCTAAATCACTAGGTACTTCGTCAGCCCATTGAGATAAAACAGCCTCAAAATCATCATCTGAAAGCTTTACAGTTTTGCGGTTAAATTTAGAACAACTGGATGAACTTGCTGCCATACTAACAGCAAAAGAATACACTACACTGCTTTTAACTAAAGAAACGTAAATACTGACATGCGGTACTTGATACCGCAAGAAAACTTTATGTCAACGTAGCTCAAAGACTAAACGTGTACTAAAACTGCAGCAGTTGAGAGCAGGTACAATTAAACCCCACTTGAAAGTACACATATGGTGTTCTAAGAATCTTTTATAAAACACGTTTTACAACAAAATATATTTTCGGCTCGGTATGGCATATCGCATGTCAGTGGTTAAGGGTTAATAAACAATATTCTGAAAAAACTTCTTCACATAGCTTACAAAACAAGAGCAAGAAAGTATGAAGAAGAACAACATATTATTAAAAAATATACTTACAATATCGCTGTTGTTTAGTCGTATAAGCTACAGCGTGAAAAAAATAGCCCATAAGTTGTGTTAATGGTTGCGGATATACTTTTGAAGCCCACCTTGGCAGACGAAGCCCAGCAGAGGATTCACTTTTAAAGCAGTCAAAGACTGTGTATGCTTCTGTTAAAGTTGTTATGTTTTCACCTGAATATTTTGATAAATAGACATACACATCTGCGTACTGTTTATCTAAAGTTACATACAAATCAGAAGCAAGAACTTTAACGTATTCTGTTATAAAATCGGGACAGTTGGGGAATGTTTCCCAAATATTGGGATCAGCTGGATGTAGCGGAATGGGTTGCCAATCAGTCAGCAGTTTCCACGATTGTTCGCTTTTTGCTGGATAAAGTCCGTAAATGTTGGCTTGTCCTGACATATGTGTTCGATCAACGTCTGTTGTTTGTGCGTAGAAGTCACTTTTGTTATACTTTTGGGGTAGCCATTTGCCGTATCGTCTTCTGGTGAATTTTGCTAGATCATAGTGTTGCCTTTTTCCTTCCTAAAATAAAAACAAATATACAAAAATAAGATTCTAGGTATTTTAAAGGTAAGTGAATAATTGGATTAAATCCACACTACAACGAAATCGAAATATCGACCCATGCAACGAAGACTATAGTAACTCAAAAAATGTTACATTTGGCTCACAATTATGGTATTATTATTCTCTTTGAGCGTTATTTGGTCGAAGAATATGGTATCTCAGGAATTCATTTTAAGGCAACCAGTAAAACATTTGCATTTGCATATAGTAAGTTTACTGACCCTTAATTATGCAGGCGAAAACTGTAGTAAGTTGAGTTATAGTCTTCGTTGCAAGAAGCCGCGGAAGGTATTGCAAGTTTGACTTACTATAGTTTTCACCGTAATTGTAAGTTATGTTTGCTACATACTACTATAAAGATTTGATGTAGCTGCTGTATGAAAATAGATATTTTTAACGTGAACTAAAATGAAATCAAAAACACATCAAATTTTGCACAATGTAAAAAACTTTGAAAACTGAGAAAAAGAGTCATTAAATTCAGGTAACTTTGATCTTTATTAATTAAATTTCTCATTTCTTACTAACATCAATTATAATTTTAGAACCAAAAAACATTCAAAAACAGTATGCTCTTCTAGCACATGTACATTACAATCTATGTAACGACAACCAAGTTTACTTATTATGCTTGTAAAATTAACAAATATAAAGTGAATTTAGGTATTTAGGTAGATTGTTTTTATTATATATGTATTTTAACAGGTCCTTTTTTTAGTGTCCGGTGACATTCCAAGCAATAAAGTTACTTGTGTTAGTGAAGTACCCATTGTTTCAGATGCAGGATGCTCATCTTATGATACAAACTTTGTTTTCAGCCAGCACTCTACAGACTAACACATCAGTGCTGATAATGCACAAGCAGGTACATCATTATTACTTGATATAACTGTTGATAACACCAACAACTTATCTGGAAACTTGTCAGATAGTTTAGATTTTAAACATAATTATAAATCTAAACAAACATCAAATTCTGACCCATTAAATTTTTTTTTCGTGTTTATAGAGACCGGTCTGGAATCTTAGACATCTCAGGCTTTCGTAATCCAGGCGATAGTTCAAGAGGTATTTTAAAATGCCCTCCCGTCGCCGAGTCTACGCGAACGACTACCTGCTAAACCAGACCCTCTTCTGTTATCCAGCGATCTGGAAGCGGAATTGCCGCTGTAGGGCCGGCATAACTTCCGAAGTACTACCTTTATCCATTCATTTTTCATTTCTACACATCCACTCTCTATTCATCAGCAAGGAAAATCCCTGTCTCGTTCCAAGTAGCGCGCAGGAGACACTCATCGCTCCTAGTTCGACATCATTCCCAGACGGGCACTTCCTCCTTTCCCACATTCTGACTCACGTATTCTTACTCATACAGCGTGACCACTTTTCTAGAGTCACGTCCCGATCGTGCCCTTTTCCACCATAATCCTTCGCTCGGACAGATACTCCGCCACCACATTTCTTACTGATGCATGGAAGAAGACAGATGGGGTGATACCTTTCCCTAGCTTTGGGAATCAGTATTAATCTCGATGCCCTTCAAGGCTCAGGAAAGATTTGTCCTTCCAGCAGTGCATTCATGTGTTCCAGAAACCACGCAGGCTCCACGCGTCCTAGACCCTTCACCGCCTCATGTAGTATCTGATCCAGTCCGGGGGACCTAATCAGTGTCTTTAGTGAACCCAATGACTCGATAAGTTCATCCATGGTAAAGGGTACAACCCGCTCAGATCCTTCATCCCTCCATACACCATGACATCTGCCTTCAGGAAAGAGCTCTCTTGTTACCTCAAGCTTCTTGTCCATAGGCATTTTGTAAAGAGAAACACGCCTGATCCCAGATGTCCATACCCAACTTTTCACGCAGCTCTTTCCAGTGCCTTCTTTTTTTGTACGGATTTTCCTGTACAGTTCCCTCTTCCTTGCGCGGTATTCTTCCTCGATCTCCTCGATGACCTCAGGGTTAATTCCTACTCTGCCTTTTGCTCTTGTTAACCTTCTTCTCGTTGCTATACAAACATTTCTTAGTGTCGCGATGTCCGCATTTCACTAATATGCCAGATACTAACCTCAAAAGTCAAATTCAGGATGTCAAGGTCTATAGAAAGTGTAAGATGACAGATAAAGAAAAAACAGGTAGAAAGCGTGTAAAAAATACAAGTGGGTGGCTTGATGTTAAGACTAAGAAAGATTTCAACATAGGGATCGAACACAAAAACCGTAAGGGTCAATTTATTCTTGTCAGATTGATGAAAAATCCATGTAAAGGAAACTGCAGAAATAAATGTCGAGAGAAGACAAGTAAGGAAAATAAAAAGATGTTGTCTGGCAAATTTTGAAAAATAAGTGATCACACTAGACAATGGGAATGCATAGCAAGATACGTTAAGAAAGTGGATAAAAAATAAGTGAGAAAAACAGACGACAATTCAAGATAAAATTTTTCTAGAAAATATATACTAGCTCTTAACAATAACGACATACAGATTTGCAAAGCTATCTTACTTAATACCTATGGAATATCCGAACAGTGGATAACAACCGCTTGAGGAAAAATTGGAAACAGTGGATCCCATAAGGCAGATAGAAGTGAGAAGCTACAAGACCAAATAAAATTGATGAAAGCATCTTAAACTACATACGAAATGACATTCAACTTTCTCCTGTGGTGCCTTCCCACTACACCAGATAAAAGTAAAAAAAATGTACTTGGAGGAGGGTCTTAACGTTGGAATAATGCATCCATTGTACTTAGAATACATGCAAGAAATAAATGTTGTAAAAATATTTACCTTAAGACGTCGTCTTAAGTCATAATATTATTTCTGTCGGCATTTACTTACGTTTGTTAGCTCTCCATAGTCAAGCCCATTCCAATATTTTGGATCAGAATATTGATCGTTTTTGTAATATTTTCCAGGAGTTCTGTGTCCCATGTCTAAATAACTAAAATATAGAAATATGATGTTATTATTGTTACCATCTAATTTTAGGACGTAATAATTAAAACTGGTACACTCATAAGAAATATTAAAAAAAAATAGACCATGATTTTTATGGTCTGCAAAAGGAAATATCGTCTTCTTATGGTGCCCTATCCAATTAGTATATGTTGGCGATAATTATGGCATACTCCTGTAGATCTTGTGTGGCTCTAAAGAGTGCATGGGCATCAATGTTTGTCCAATGCCCTATGTTTTTAAGCCATGAGTATTTCTTTCTTCCCTTCCATAATAAGCTTTAAGAACTGGTACTTGGAATTTCGAAATATATGACCCAGATAAGCAGTTTTTCTTGTTCTTATTATTGGCAGCAATTCTCGTTCTCTGCCATTCGATTGAATACTTCGACATTTGTTGTGTGATCTGTCCAGGGAATTTTAAGTAATCTTCTAAATACCCACATTTCATCAGTTCATCACATTGGCCTTTATGGTCCAGGTTTCTACACCATATAGCAGTCTGGACTTAATGTTACATTTTACAAAGCGATATCGAAGCGTTAAATTAAGGCTGCTGTTGTTTAGCAATGTTCTCATATTAGTAAATGCTGTTCTGGCTTGCTCAATCCTACTACTGCACTTCATAATAAGTCAAAGCATGGAGGTAAAGGAACACCACAAATAAAGAATTTGATGTACCTAAATGTACAGAAAGTTAGGAAATTACTTAAAAACCTGAAGCACAGAAAAGCAGCAGGTGAAGAGGAGATGATACCAAACGAATAACTAAAATATTGTTGAGCAGCAATGACAGAACAATTAACAACATTAATTAATAAAATTATAAAACACAATAAAATACCGGAAGAATTAAGAATGAGAAAATTCTACTATTCAAAGAAGGAGATAAAAATCAGCCAGAAAACTACAGATGTATAAACTTGTTAAATACTACGTTAAAACTTATAAGTGCTAATAAATTAGAGGATAGTTAATAAATTAGAGCAATAGGGATTTCCTAGTAGAAGATCGTATACAGATGCATTGTTTGTTATAAAACAAATTACTGAGAAATCACTAGAATATAAGAGACCAGCATTTTTGTCTGATTGGCCTAAAGAAAGCGTTTGATAAAGTAACATTATAAAAACTATCGAAAACAGCTACCAAAACAACAAAACGGAAGTCAGAATGATATAGAAAGTTACAGAAGCTATAGAAATAGGCAGCAGGGATTCATTGAGCTCCATGCTCTTCAATTTGATCATGGATGAAATCATCGAAAGCGTCAACAAAGAACGATGATATAGAATGAGCAACAAAGAAATAAAAATACTCTTGACCGAATACTCTTGAAAATCATTCCACTTGACGTTGACAGCTACTGACTGAATTTTCATACCATCTTACTATCAGTTAACCCTAGACTCTAGCACAGATCAATAGGTAGTACCGAAGTTAACGGTCTATTGCATTTACCTCTGTAAATTCCATGAAGATTGTTTTTGTTACTGATGTCCTTCTATTGTTTTTCTTTGGCCAAACAATGTTTTTAACAACATTTTATTAAACTGACGATGGAATGATTGAATTCCGAAAAGATCTTCTTTAAAAATAAAAGTTTTAAGCTTTTAATAAGCATTTTTTATACCTTGATATACACGAACACCACGTGCTTTGGATTCAACAGGTATACTAGCCACTCCTTGATACCTCCACTTCATGGTTTTGTTCCAGTTTCACTTTTAATGTTAAAAATACTCTATTATGCAGACGACGCAATATTGATCGCCCAAGATATAGATAGTCTGCAAAGACTGACCCATAGATTTAACATAAGATCAAACGAATTTAATATGACAATCTCATTTGAGAAAACTAAAACAACAGTAGTCAGCCAATAACCAACCAGAAGTAAAATAGAAATTGATGGCATCAGTATTAAACGAGTAATGGAAATAAAATACATAGGAATTTCACTGTCTAGCTATGGAGATCTGAACAAAAAAGTAAAAGATCAAGTACAAAAAGCAAATAGACAGGTAGGATGCCTTAAGGTTGATCTGCACCCCCCAAAAGACAAACTACAAATTCAAAAAATTTGAAAAAAATTGAGAAGGTATATGTGACAACTAGAAGTATTTTGACAAATTTTGAACAAACTTCATGTTTTCGTTTTCGAGAAAACTCTAAAAAAACTACTTTTTTCCAAGTATATAAGCGGGAAAACCAGACATACAATTTTGTTAATTTTCTTACAGCATAAAGATATAACCCTAAGAAATACTTATGAATTTTTTGAAAATTTTTAAATTTACAGTTTTGTTGCAATGAGAAAAAATATTATATTCCGGTGTATAATAAAGCTACCGGTAAGAAACCGGAAAAATTTTAATACCAACATATATAAAACTGTAAAAGTGGAAAATATTTGCAATAAAACGTTGAATATATTTTCCTAAACATATAAAAAATCTCGTTAAACAATAATTATATCTTGAGCTGCCGCCACAAATTGTATACAATAGAGAGGTATACTATAAGAGGTGGCTATAAGGTACTATAAGAGGTGACATATAATATAGAGAGGTGGCTCTATCTCTAAAACATATATGACGCTATAGCATAATAAGACTAAGACAAAATCAAGAATTTATAGCCTTAGAAACAAGACCCGACACAGCCACAACACAAAAGCTACTCGAAACTCAGTACTTTCATCTTCAGAGATGAAAGTTCTGAGAAGAATTACCGGAAATACGCTGAGGAGAAGAAGAAAATGTTAAATGTTTTTATTTTCCATTCTCTATACATATGAGTTAAAACACATCAGTAAAACATGCCATTAACTGGGTTTTACTATCTTTACTATAGATTTTAAAAATTTTAGAATGTATTTTGTCCATAATGTTAAGTGTTAAGTCCAAATGTTAAGTGTCAATGCTTTTATAAATAATCTCAACGACTAGTAAGTTACACTGAAGAATTGTGATATTTTTTAAATATTTACATATTTGACTTACTACAGTGTCTTAAAAAAGGAATGAAACCATTCCGAAAACTAGACAAAAAGTCAAAAGAGTGTTTTTTTTTAACATCCCGGCCAATATTCTGACTGCAACCCTAATAAACTGTGCTGTTTGTTTATATCGACAGTCACTAATATCCAGTATTTCTGAATAATTTAAATTTAAATATCTAGTGGTGATTCTTGAGGATGCAGTCAGTCTATTTGGCCCACAAGACAAAGAAAACTCTAATACAAACCTGAACTACAGCCACCAATTGACTGGATGCAGTGAGATCTTGGTGTTAGATTTAATGCGGAACTTGTTGCCAAAACAGAAGGACCAGGAGGCAAACCTCTTGAAACATGACAGTATTCTGAGGTTTACATACATTCAATTCGTGTTTATACCAATAATTAAGAGATACATATTTATACTACTTGACCTTTAGGTAAGTTATTATTATTTAAAAAATGTTCTAATTGAAATTCTAAGTAGATTTTTTATCAAATTTAAATGATTAAATTAATTTCTAACAAGAACAGAGACGTTTTCAACTAAATAGCAATGGCATGTGTAACTTAGCTGTTTTTTAACACTTTATTATCTTTAAGAAAGCATTTGACGAGTTTTACATACTTTTAAAACGGTATACAAATTTTTTACTGATACCGGTTTTGGCGGTAAATAAATTCCATTAATTTTATACTGTTGTTTAGATACTGTCCTATTTTGGCACATTTTTGGTTTTAAATTTTTTATTATTTTATTAACTTTATTAACTACTATACTAATTGCAGAGAATATACAAGATCTACAGACACTTTTAGATAATGTAGTAAATGCTAGTGAGGAAAGCGACTAACGCTTAATGCTAATCAAACAAATTTATGACAATTTCAAACACAAACAAGACAGTTAAACATAAGAGGATTCAATAGAAAAAGTAAAAAAATACAGATATCTGGAAATATTAAGAAATAACGAGATACAGAGAAATAAAAATGAGAATTGGAGAAGCTAGAGCAACATTTAATAAGATGAACAATGTATTATGCAGTAGAGACCTTAGTTTACAACTCAAATAAGAATATTACGTTCTTATGTGTTTTCGGGTGCTGCTGTGTGGGGTGGAGGCCTGGACCTTAAAGAAAGAGGTGAGCGATCGACTTGAAGCATTCGAGATGTGGACCTACCGAAGAATATTAAAAATAAGTTGGGTAGACCGAATAACAAATGTTGAGGTCCTCAGAAAGATGACAAAGGAAATGGAAATCATGAATACGATTAAGATAAGAAAGTTACAGTATCTCGGCCACGTTATGAGAGGGGATAAATATGTGTTGCTACAAACCATAATGCAGGGAAAAACACAGGGAAAACGAAGTATTGGAAGAAGACGCATCTCTGGCTCAACAATCTGAGAAAGTGGTATAATTGCAGTTCCGTCGACTTGTTCAGAGCTGCAATCTCAAAAGTGAAAATAGCTGTGATGATTACCAACTCCTTAGAGGAGATGGTACTTAAAGAAGAAGAAGATTAACTGCAGCTTGTTTATTAAAGATATTTCATTGAATAATGAGAACAAATTTATATACCTGTCTATAAAAAATTTTAAAATTCCCGCCACTTATAAGCATAGACCGGTACCATATTATTGGAACTTTCTCGTTATTAATTTGTGTTGGTTGCTGTCTTATTTCCATGAAAAAACCTTTAATATAATTAGTCTATCTATTTCTTTGAGTATCATGTCCAAATTCTGGCGTGGGTAGCTTCCATGGCGATTTGCCGATATCGTCCTCGATCTTGCGCGGCACGTATTAATTCGTCTGCTGATAAGCCAGTCCATTGACGAAAGTTTCGGAGCTATGAGTATTTCTTTCTAGCAATTCCTCTTTTTCCATCTTTCCGTTGAGTATCAACTGCATTATCCTGTCTCTGCTTCGTCTCATTATATGCCCCACATATTCGAGTTTTTTTTATCATCTTTATTAAGTCACCTTCCCTTGACCTACTCTGTTCAAGACTTCTCTGTTTAAAATGTGTTGAACCCGTGATATTCTGAACATTCTACGATATAACCACATCTCGAAGGCTTCTAATTTGTTCATTATATTAATCTTTATAATCCAGGTTTCATATTCATACAGTTATACAAAATACATATAACATTATTTAGGAACTTAATTCTTAGCTGATAGTTCTAAGCTGAGAATTCCTCAGAACAGATGTAAGTTTCATAAATGCTACCTCTTTCAATTTCTATACGAGTTTTAATTACTTCATCCGGATTTAGTGTTTTATTTATCCAACATCCTATAGTCCTTTTCCATCATATTGATAGCACATTATGTATGCAAATCCTCAACAGGTCAAAAAACCATAGGCGTCACCCTATACTTGTTTTGAAATAAATAAAAAAATTAATATTTAAGATGCCGTCAACAATTCATTATCTTTTAAAAAATCTTCTGTAAAATAAGTGTCCACTAATCTCACTATACCTTTTTTGTGCGTAAAAAACGTCGGTATATATGCCACACGATTATTGTTAATTATACACGGGTGATTAACGAGAGAATTCAATGTTTCACGAAATAAATTAATGTAAACAGTAATTTAAAGGTGATTATTGTTTTCTATACAAGTTATCGCCTGACACAAAAAGAATACCTTCTTTGAACGATTACCTGGAATTACTGATAAGGCTTCACTAATGATAGTTTAAGTAGTTTTTATGCCACATTACAGCTTATGCCAATAATATAAATTAGAAATTGTTTGCATCTTCCATTTAGTTTGTAGATGTACATTGTTCATGTCTTACCTACCTACGTTTTTGGTGTCGATATTTTGTTATTTGCATTTAAAAATGACGTCGACAACAGGTTTTATCCCGGTTAAGTGTAGTTTTAAAGGTGCCTTCAGTCTAAGAGAGAAAAATATAATATTAAATGTACACGATGCACTTGTACATCAACGCCCTTTAAGTAATGTTCGTGAAATCGTTAACATGTGTTCAAATATGACAGGGGTTGGAGAAGCAACAATTTATAGATTCCTAAAAGAAAGAAAAGGAGGAACTGTTTCATCTCCCAAGAAGAGTGGAGGGAGTAAACCCTTGGAAATTGAAGAAATACATAAAAACATGATAAGACGCAGCGTCCACTCATTTTTTTTTAACAAAGAATTTCCAACATTGGACAAAATCCAAACATTAATTAGAGAAAACGAAGAGTTACCAATCATAAGCAACAAGAAATTATGGGGACTATTGAGAGAGATGGGATTTCGTTGGCAAAAGAATAGAAGAAAATCCGTTTTAATTGAAAAAGATTACATTGTATGTTGGAGACGAGATTATCTAAGAACTATTAAAAAGTACCGAGAAGAAGGGAAAACAATTTTTTATTTGGACGAGACTTGGCTAAATGAAGGTCATACTGTACCATATCTATGGGTTGATACAAATGTGAAAAGTTCCCGTCAGGCATTCATCGAAGGTGTATCTACTGGAATAAACAATATTCCCGTTGGAAAAGGACGCAGACTCATAATAACCCATATTGGAAACGAATACGGTTTTGTCAATGGTGGATTATTAAGTTTTGCCTCAAAATCAACCAAAGATTACCACGAGGAAATGACTGCTGACGTTTTTGAAGAATATTTTGAGCAAATGTTGGATTTAATTCCAAAAAATTCTGTCATAGTCATGAATAATGCTAGTTACCATTCAAGACTAGCAGAAAAATTGCCAACAACGGCATGGAAAAAAGGAGAGATAATCGAATGGTTGGATAAACACGCAATTGAGTACAAGGAGAATTCGACAAAAAAGGAATTATTACCTATTGTAAGGCAACATAAAGCAGCTTATAAAAAATATATAATTGATGAAATGGCATTAAACCGTGATGTAATTATTTTACGTTTCCCCCATACCACTGTGATCTGAATCCGATAGAAAATATATGGCACAAGTAAAGGTGAAGTCGGACGCAACAACAAAACTTTTAAATTAGAAGACTTACAACAATTATTGGAACATTCCTTGAAAATTGGAAAAAAAAATGAAAATGTGGAATTTGGATAATATGACTGATGCAATGCTGGAACCGGTAATAATTAACATTGGAGTTAAAGATTCCTTAGATTCCGAAGAAAGTAGTGAATCTGAAATGGAATTTGATTAAAAATAATATTCATTTTTTTACAAATCGGTCCTTGTTACGGCCACAAAGTATTTTATATATACCACTAAAATAAACATCTGACATTTCTTGCAAATTAATTAGTACCTGTTAATCTCCATCACTCCGACACTGGCAACTTTATTTAGGGATTACTAACCCTCCAAAACTATTGTATTCTATTCTGCTTCAACCTTTATACCTGGTGGTCATACTCAATTTAAAATTGTTTTCCTATATACTTCTGTAAACTTGTTGACAAATATCTATTTTTCATTGAGTCACCCGTATCAACAGTTTACGGTTTTGCATACATAATGTGCTATCAATATGATGGAAATGGACTTTAGGTATTTAAAATTGTTAACTTTTGTTATCGGTTCATTATTGACAATTAGTTGTATAGCGCCGAGGTCGTGTTTACTTACCACAGGTAGCTTTGTCTTTGTTGTATTTATGCTTAGGCCATTATTAGAGCAGTCTCTAGTGACTCGATCTATAAGGAATTGAAGATCTTCGATACTTTCAGCCCTGATCGTATCATCTGCATATCTTATGTTGTTAAAAATTTCTCCCCCCATTTAAACTTCACATTGCCCTTCCAAGGTTTCGTTTAAAAATTATTTCTGAGTAAACGTTAAACAAAGTTGGAGACAACACACAACACTGTCTAACACCTGTTTGAATACAAATTTTGTCTGTTTCTTTGCCGTCTACCAGAATAGAAGCGTCTTGATTCCAATATAGATGTTGTAAAAGTCTCAGATCTTTATCATCTATTTCAATCATTTCTAGATATTCAAACAGACTACCATGTTGAACCCTATCAAACGCCTTCTCAAAATCTATAAAATAGACGTAAATTGGTTTCTGTACTTTTCATGATCGTTTGAAGTAGTGTTAGCATTGAGAACAAAGCTTCCCTTGTTCCCAATCCTTCTCTCAACCGAATTGTTATTTCCCATTGTGTCTTCACATTTCTGCTTAATTCTGTCAAAAATTATCCTAAGAAGTAGCTAGAGAGAGTAACTCATGAGACTAAGTATCCTGGCTGAAAAGCATTCACTACTGGAGCTAAAACAGTCGTTATAGCTAACCTTTATTAGTGAAGTCGGTACTATAAGAAGAAGATGGCTTTCATGCATATTATTTGTCTATCGTAATATTACATACCCTAAAGGAAAAACTAGCGTGTTACCAAACATGTCCAAATAGTTTGGTTTGTTTTTATTATTTTTTTACTATTTAATAATATAAACTTCAGTGCTTAGTACCTCAAATCTGATAGTATCTTCCTACTAAATGGTTTAAATGCTGAAGAAAACTAAGAAAACTTTTTGTGCTTTTTGTTATTTTTCTATAAAATTCACGGCTCCCTAACTTTTACCAATTTTCTTGATCACTGAATATAAAATAACCAACACTCATTCAGATGGCAACTACATTGATAATTATACCAATTATTGTCTATTTATGTTCAAACCGTATATTTTTGAGATAAATTTTAAAGAATATTGATCATATACAATGTGGATATTAGGTCTTGCAGCCCTGGTGAACTCCGTTATTTAGGAAAAAGATGAAAAACGCTCGGACCCGTTAATTTTTATTTTAATAGAGGTATTTAATAACATAAAAAAATTGTCACCCCTTTAATCCTCTTCACTTGACAGCTACCCCTCAGATTTTTTAAATAGCAACGGGGGGTCGTGTGATAGTTCGTTGGAAAGGGATTAGAAAAAAGAATTAAAAAATGTATGTTTGAAATTTTGTATGGTAAAATGGTTTTATTTAAAATAAAATATACAAAAAATAATGTGTTAAATTAAATCTTTAAAATTAAAGGAACTGGCAAATTATCTTAAAGAAAACTTAAATTACTGCAGGAGATGCTCGAAAGTCTCCATTTACTATCCTGGCAGAAGTAGATTCTTTGTTTCGTTGCCTCCCCAACCCTTTGTAGGGTTTATGAATATCAGTCCTATTATATTCTTCGATTATTCTTTGACGGAGTTAATTAAGTGTCGTCAACTAGCTCCCATACAGTTTGGATTTAAGGTAAGCCCATAAATAAAAATTTAGAGGAGTAATATCTGGTAATCTTGATGGCCATTCAATGGATCCACGATGTCTAATCCATCTTGTTGGATACAAATTATTTAAAAAAATTTGAACACGAGCATCGTAATGAGGCGGAGCTCCATCTTGCTGGAAAACAAGATCTTGGGCGAATGCGCCTGGATTGTTTCGAAGCATATCATTAATTGCAGGAATTATTTGTTTTTCCAATATATTAAGATAGCTTTCCCCCGTTAAATTGCCTTCGATAAAAAAAGGGCCTATAATGTGATCCCCTAGTATACCTGCCCAAACATTTAATTTAGACTGATTTAGATTGACACTCTCGAAACAATCGAGGGTTTTCGTCAGACCAATATCTTACGTTTTGTCGATGCACATGACCATTTAAATAGAATGTAGCTTCATCGGAAAAACAAAAATGTCTTAAATAATTTGGATTTTGTGAAATATTATTATCCATAGTTTCATAATATTGCAGTCGTCGATCTGGATCATCATCATCGTCAATTCGTGCACAATTTGTAGCATTTGCAATTCATTGATTTTTTTGGTGTATATTGAAATCCCTTCGTATATGTAATATATTGAAATCCCCTCACATATCTTTGAAAAAACTTTTAATGTATCTTTCGTTCGTATCGTTCAATTTGAAACTCAAATAATATTTCGTTCTTTTCAACGTCGCCAAGTAATAAAACCATTTGAGAGTTTTTTATTATTTTAAAGATGTGTAAGTACTTTCTCGGCATTTTCTTTTAACGTTTTATTCGAAGTCGTCTTATAATTTTTATACGTCGTGGAAATGGAATCTTTTACGTTTTAATTTCCGCTGTGTTTTGTTATTTCAGCGTTTGTTTATTTTCAAGTTAAGTGAACGAATTCTTAAGAGAATTTCGTCATTCTTACTTGGGTCGTCGTAGTCTCAGGTATGGATCTAAGTTCTTACTTGGGTCGCTGTAGGCTCAGTATAAATCCAAATTCACCGTCGAATTTGTAGTTTTCTGTTTTGGCCCCTTTTTGTGGAAATGTGTAGCAGTGGAAAATAAATTGTGTAGTATACCAGAACATGGTAGAATTTTGAAGCAGTTATATAGGATGTCCACCAGTTTTGCTGTTGTAACCAGATCTCTCGTTCCTGAGTATGGAAATGGTTTCCTTTTGTTCCAGTTGAGAGTTTCGTCCTTGCAGCTCCAATCCCAGAGATAGTAGCAAGTTTTTCAAAGTTAAGTGGCAAAGTTTGTGAATTAAAAGGTAACATTATGTGTTCATAGTAAAATAGCTTTTATTTTAAATAACAATAATTGCTTTCATTGAAATTTAAAGGATTTATAATAATTAATAAATTATAAAATTTTAGAGTTTGACTTTAGCTGTCAATTTGTGTATTCAGTTTTTTTTTAAATTTATTGTTAACTTATGACAGCACGTTTTATTATTTTTTGATTTTAGTTTATTTTATTTTTAAAGAAGGTTAACCTCTATGCCATTTTGAAAGATTTTGTAGCAATCTTCTTTGTAAACAGATGAACATGTAAGTTTTTTCTTTGTATTTGTGTATTTTATACAACTATTTATATAGTTTATTTTTTGTGTCATCTGTATTTGTGTAACTGTTTGTGGTAAGACACAATAAATGTTAAATTTTGTTTTCTTAACATTTTGTTTATTTTTTTAACTAACTCCTTTTTTGAGTTTTATTTGAAAAAGATATGTTTTGATGTTTTATAATTATTTCCCTAGTTACAACTAGTGGTTGTAATAGGTATAATTAGGCACCTCAAAGTGGCGCCCTATATTAAATTACTAGAGGTGTTTCTGTTTATTTTTGCTTTGTTTATCCAAGAGATTCATGACTCTTTTATTTCATATTTTTGTAGTTGCCCCATTTCCACCCCTCTTATCTTTTACTTATCCACGACCCCAGCTCTCCTAACAAACCCTGAGTGCCGTTCGCACAAGTAGCGATTATTTTGCTTGCCTTATCTCCACCCCCTTAGTTTCTAGTCCCCAATTTTCTACCCCTTGTATTAATACCCCATGTGGTAGGCAAAATATTTTAGTTAGAAATTTTCATCTTATAGGGATTAAATGTTTGCTTTTTTAAAATGGTTAAGACGGTCCTGTGACTTACTTTGCTCGCGAGCAACATTTTTAGTTGAACTGGATGAATTTACTACAAATTGAGACAAAATATCTACTTGCTTTTTCTCACAAGTCTTTTTTCTACCATACTGTTTCTCTTTTCGACAGAACCAGTTTTACAAAATTTGGTATAGTAACAAAAGTAATCTATAGTAACGTCGATCAATTGGACGATTCGGGAAACGTTCATTAAATAATTCTCACAGCTTCATGGTGGTTCACGGCTTGCTTCACTGAATATTAAAATTGCTTCACATTTGTCCACTAATCTACGACGTAGTGCCATTTTGATTGTTTTTACTTTTGAATACTACAAATTTACAGGTTACCACTAAAGCTCACTAAATCTCAAGTTCTTGTCAATATTGTTTACAATTAACAGTGCTAATTGCTTGGTTTTTATGAGTTATCAAAAACTAGACACGCCAACTAGATTATTTAAAAAATTGTTCCAACCACGATGTGTTTTAACGACACAAAAGTATTTATTCTGTAAAAAAATAATTCGGTATAAACGTTTAAGAATAAAAATTAAATAAAATTTCTTATACTGAATGTCCCATATTAAAGCAAAACCAGTGTACCTACTTTTGTATTGTTATATCGCAAAGTGGAACTCCAAACAATAAATCGTTGTTAACAACAGATCCGCAAAATTAAAGTAAAGTGTAATAGATTTTAGAATTCTTCTTTTCAAACCCTTTCCAACGAACTATCGCACGACCTCATTGCTATTTAATAAAATCTGAGAGGGTAGCTGTCAAGTGAAGAGGATGAAAGGGGTGACAATTTTTTTATGTTATAAAATACCTCTATTACAATAAAAATTGACGGGTTTAAGCGTTTTTCATCTTTGTCTTAAATATCGGAGTTCACTAGGGGGGGAGGGGGGTAAGACTTACTACCCACACTCTTCTTTGTTGTATGATTAAATTTAAATATAAGCCAAGGATAAATAAATGTAACTGTATACCAACAATAATATAAATTTTATTTTATTACTACATGTTAACCGCATTTCAACTCACTTTAAAATAAATTTTTAAGTCGTTCAATTTCACCAGTTTCGATAAGCTTTTCGTACATATTTTCTACATCAATATTTTCGAATTCCAATTTAGCATTGCACTCTTTGATTTTGGTATCAACATCAATTAATATCTCATTCAATCTTTGTCTAACTTCAGCCAAAGGACAATCCAAAGAACAGCCTCTTATTGAAACCTTTTTGAAGTTAGATCCGTCTTTGCTCCATGCGTTTACAAAATAATTGCCTGAATTATTTCTTAATTCCAAATATATACTGCTCGCAAAATCTGGAGGATAGGGTGGATTAAATGCGCCAAATGCGCTTAATACAGAAGCTACATTGAGGTCATGTCCGCTGTACATTTTGAATTGTTGGGATACTGAACCATTTATTTTGTTGTCAAAGTACTTAAGGATGGAATCTAGCAATGCTCCTGCATCTGTAATAAAAAAAACTACATAGAGTATGATGTTACACAAAACAATTTAAGCTTTTAAAAGCAAAATCTTTTCAAATTTTGGAAAAGACCTTGAATTTTGATATACGATTATTAAAAATTAATAAACACTCCATTTTTAGGTGCTAAGCCATATCAAACTCAAAACTTAATTGAAGAGAGTGACTTATTAGCAAGATTCAAATGTTAGACCGTTTTAACATCCTCGTGTTCCTGTAGGTACCTGTGTAGTCGTTCTATGAATTAAATACGTGCTCAAGTACTACCTTACTATTACAGGATTAAATGTACGTAAAACTTTCCCTGTGCATGTTAAGCTAGGCTAAAACAATGCAATGTACCTCCCTTACATGCCCTTTTGACCTTTTCAAGCTCCAAATGCTTTATTCAAGCTTACAGAAGAGCAAGTTGCTTCGAGTATATGTCAATTTCTACTAATATTTATAACTGAATCAGCGACTCTTATTAAACTTGGTTACTAACATTATTCCAAGTTTTAATATGAACTTTAACAACTTACTTCATCAGTATTCTAATTAAAGTATACAAAAATCTTCGTGCACAGTTGAGGACTAACAAAAGGAGAAGAATAGCTGGCAATTAATACAACGTATGGGTTGAAAGTGGGGCATTTATAAAATTTGTAATGTTGCAAGCAGATAGGGCCTTGTATTGATCTTTTCTGGTATTCTGTTCTGAGACATATATTTTTACTGCATCTTGAGTAGTATTTTTGAGGATAAGAACAACATTGTTTTATTTTGTAAAGTCGTAATGGAATCTCTGATTGTCAATAAAATTATGTTTTGAGAATGGTACTCCGTACTTTATTTTAGTACTCACTCTGCAAAGACTCTCGTGAAGTCGACTCATCTAGAAGTCACTTAATTTAAAAATTTTCTTTAAGTGGCCACCTCTTTAAGACAAGTAGAGTATCGTCTAAAAACACTTCATTTTTTATACAAGCTTGAGAAACAAAACTATTTGCAAATGTACTTACAGTATCGTTGTTGCTTAGTGGTATAAACCCAAGCGTTGAAGAAATGTCCAACTAGTTCTGTTAATGGTTTCGGATATACCTTTGAAGCCCATACTGGAAGACGAAGGCCAACAGTAGATTCACTTTTAAAACTATCAAAGACTGGATAGACCTGTGAGAGAGTGGTAATATTTTGACCTGAATATTTTGATAAATATGCATATACAGCTGCATACTGTTTATCAATAGCAGCATACAAATCAGATGCCAAAACTTGTGCATATTCTCGTGTAAAAGCAGCACAGTTAGGTACTGTTTCCCAAATATTAGAATCAGCTGGATGAAGTGGAATAGGTTGCCAATCAGTCAACAGTCTCCATCTTTCACCCAAGCTGGGTGGATACAGTCCGTATATGTTTACTTGTCCTGACATATGTGTTCGATCGTAATCTGTCGTTTGGGCGTAGAAGTCACTTTTGTTATAATTTTGGGGCAGCCATTTGCCATATCTTAGCCTTGTAAATTTCGCTAGATCATAGTGTTGCCTTTTTCCTTCCTGAAATAAAATAATTGAAATAAATATTTTTTTTCTAATTATCATTAACATGTTCGGCGAATATGGCCACTTAAACAACTACAGTTATGTTCAGTCACAAATTAGTCCATTAATTTATAATTTCACATTGATCTTAATTTCCTGCATTTGCGTAGTTTCACGTATATAATTGTGAAACTATACAATATTAACATAGCTTAGGCCACGAGCCACTATTAGTAGCTTAGGCCACTAGCCTTCAAAAATCAAAGCTTTTGGTTCTATGCAGAGGGCAATACAGCTTTTGGTTCTATGCATGTTTTATTTTATCATCGTTGATCGAGAAAAATCGGACTTAGGGAATTAAAAACAATTCGAACTTATAATTACATACGAATTTGTCTACGCTACAATAAACAAATTTAATCTTACATAGTAAGATATGTTATAATATATGGTTTAATACCATGTGGGTAATTATATTTTCTAATATCATTGCCCATCTTTTAGCCCAGTCGTCAAAGAGTTGACCCTAAAAATCATACGAACTAGCGTAGGGGGACTAAAAACACAAAAAAAATTGATTTACCCAGAATCTGTAGGTCGTAGAAAAAAATCAAATAAAACGTGTAGCTGAGATAATTTTAAACAAAAATGTTCATTAGCACTTTCTGTGTAGAATGAACCGTTCTCTCAGAAACAACGCTTAAAGCGACCGTCGATTTAGAATATGAGTAACGTGCACGAAATTAATGTTCAATACAATTTGTATCAACTCGACAGTAAAAATTCGATATCTTTTGCTTCAAATGTCCTATCGACAAAAATCAAGATGCGTTTTAAAGTTAGAAAGTTCATCTTTCGTTTGCAATTTTTGTATTTTGCCACGAATAAACTCAGTTTTTATAAAGGTGTTAAATATATAAACGTAGCACGATTTTTGTCATTTTGTAAGATTATCGTAAGATCAATAAAATTGACCATTTTAATGACCAGTCGTAGTAATATTTCCTTTTTTGAGATCAAACTTTAAAACCTATGACATAAAATTTCAATTTTGAGTTGTGGCAACAAATATGTGTGAGGCATTTGAAATGCAAATAAAAAACGCAGAATTTAATGTTTTACATTTCAAACGATCGCACGTCACGGAAAATGCCTTAAGAAGACGGTTTTTGTGTAGTTTATAACAGAAATTTGTGCTAAAAGACATCAGATAGCTAGGGATTAGTTTTAAATTACATACGCGAAGTCTTTTTATCACTATGAGATCTCATCTTGAGTGGCCTATAGAGCCAAATTTACAAATATTATTTATCGAACGTTGTATATCATGTAAGGCTGATCTGTTAGTATCCCAGTCTTCCTATATTCTTCTTCTTTGAATATACGATTTTAAATACTTAAAAATTTGATGTTATTCATAATGTCATATGATGCACTGAAAGTTTAAGTAATCTGCAATTTCAGATTTACTTTATTGTATATAATTAGGTCATATTCATGTTTTATGAATGATGTGATAAATTTAGAAGTAATTATGGTTCAAGGAGTAGCTAAATTTGAAGAGAGAAAAAGGTAATGTTTGTTGAAGAAAAATATTATCGAGTATAGGTGCTAAGATTTATTGAATGAATTTTATTGATGAAGGGATATACAAGGTTTAAGGGGTTAGATGGGGTATGTTCCAATGAGAAAGTTCGTTAACTTTTTTTATACACATTTTTTGCTTGGCTAGATAAAAATAGTCATCTAACAACCAACAGAGGGGAAACCTTTAAAAAACTTGAAGACTTCTACAAATTGATGTGCACAAGCCAACACGACATTGAAATTCGCGACTACATAGTTTTGTTACCAGACAACCTCAAAGAGATATGTACAATGCTACATGAACTTCAGTTAGCGTGTACCAGTGTGTGTCTTATAATAAACACCTCCGAAACAAAATTTATGACAAACCTATTCCTAGCGGAAATATCATTATTAGAGACAACGAAGTAGAGCTGGTGGAAAAATACATATATATTGGACATCACAAGAGACAATCAAATATGCGAACTATAAAGAAGAATAAACCTAGCATGGGCAGCCTATGGAAAACTCAAAGACATATTTAAAAGTGATATACCAATTCCTTTAAAACGTAAAACATTTGACCAATGTGTGTTGCCTGTGATGACCTATGGTGCCGAAACTTTGACATTGACAGCTACAACTTCTAAAACGCTGCAAATAGCTTAGAGCTACCGTCAATTATCCGGCTCTAAAACCTTGCCTTTTATCTTTGTATTTTTATTTTTTTCTTTGTAAATCAATGAGCTTGTGACCGCTTTTCCCCTAATTTTGACATTATTTTTGTCTTTGTTACCCTTTAAATTATTGTTAAAATGTAAGATTCTTTTCACTCTGCTTATTTATTCAGTACAGAAATATTTGATTTAGTAGGCGTTCTAGCGTTTGACTTCTTCTGCTTCTTTTTATGTAGACATGACTCTGTCTATTTTTCAATGTGTCTCCAGTAAGTTGTCGTCTCATCGTTTTCGGGGTCTTCTTACTGATCGTTTTTCTATCGGGGAAGCGTTTCTTGCTTTTCTACTCTATCTATTGTCATTCGGCTTATATGAACGTTCCCTGCTATTCTTATATTTCTTACCCAGTTCTTGATATTCTCTACCTTGCATCTACGTCATACATATGTACTTCTAGCTCTGTTCCATAGTGCATTACCATTAATTTTTCATCTCTGGTGTGTCTAACATCCTTTTTGTTCTCACCATCTCAGGTCGTGTTTCTGCCGTGTATGTTAGTATTAGTCTGATGACTGTCTTATAAATTCTGCATTTTATTTTTTTCCCGAAATTTTTCTTTCCTCTGTTTGCTCTATTCACTTGATCTTTCACTTCAGTTTCGAGCTTTCCGTAGCTAGGTAATATAATGCCTAGATATTTAAACTCATTGACACCAGGCGGAGATAAGGAGATCCTCTTGCCCCCCTGCTATTTAATTTTGCATTGAAACATGCGGTAAAACAAGGTCAACTAAAACTGACAAACATATTTGCCGCCCAAGGATCAATAATACTATTGGCGTTTGCAGATGACGTGCACACAACTGCACAATCCACCAGAGATGCAAAAGAAGTTTTCACCCAATTCGAAAACGAAGCCTAGGAAGTTGGTCTGAAGGTCAAAGAGGGCCAGACCAATTATATGGTGGTTACGAATAACCCAAGGCCAAGGGTTAGACAAAACGTAATAAATAATGAATACAACTTTGATGTCGTCAAAGAATTCAAGTACCTGGGAGCGATCATAACATCTGAAAATAAATATTAAAAGGACGTAGCAGCCAAGATCATTGCAGGAAACAGAGCATATTACTCATTATGGACATGGACTCTGAACCACCGGGAAACAACAAAAGCGGTATTGAAAAGAAAGATACTGCGAACTATCTTTGGGCCTTGCAGAGAAGAGACAACAGGAGAATGGAGAAGAAGTCACAATGATGAACTCCTGACAGTATATGGAGATAAAAACATAGTATCCTACATTAAATCCACTCGAATAAGATGGGCGACGTGCTAAGATCGAATGATGAAAGATTCCTGAATGCCACATTCTGGGAAAGGCCCGATAGCAGAAGGTCAGTTGGTTTCCCAAGAAAGAGATGGAAGGACGCAGTAGCCAGTAATCTACGCAAAATGGTAATACAGCAATGGGAAATAGCTACTCATGACCGACAACAGTGGAGGGAAATAGTAAACGCGACCAAGGCTCACATAGAGCCAAATGATGATGATGATGAAGATATTTAAACTCTTATTTTATTATCTGACCCTCCAGTTCTAATTTACATCTTAGTAAATTTGCTGTTATAACCATGTATTTTATTATTACTGTTACTGTTATATTAAATTGGTGCACTATAAGTTGTAAATGATCTTCACTTAAGAGAGTAATATTGCGTCGCGTGCATAGCAGATTATTTTAAGTTGTTTTTCTCCCATTTGGTTTTTTTTAGTTCCCTTTTTTATTTTGTTTTATTATTTCATTCATAATCAGCTTAAATAATAGGACAAAATCTCCCTGTCTTATCCCATTATCAGCTTAAATAGGATCGGTTAGTTTTTCTTCTACTTTTACTTTTATTGTATTGTTTTGGTAGTCAGCGCCTGACTTCTATATTTTATTAGCTCGAAAGATATTTACTAGGACCAGACGCTTCTTCTGGTTCGTTCTTTAACTTTTTGAAAATTTCTTTAAATTCTGATTCCTGTGTTCGTAGCAGGGATCTCGCTATTTGTACTTTAGTATTTACGTCAATAGTATTTGATTCTTTTGATGCTTTCCTAAAATATTTAATTTTTATCTTCTCATGTTGGAGTGTTAATCTAATTAAGCTATGTAAGTTTTTTGGAAAACCCAATTATCTTAAGATGTTATATATGACCTTTGATCTTTTTTTATAATAGTAATATGTATCTATGGTGGGCAAAATTATAATTAACAAACAAACCAATTGTGAACAAATTAAATAAAATTAATTCGAACTATAGAAACCTAGTAACTGGGCAACTGAGCAACACTGTAAGCAACTTTTATAAAAGGGTTATAAGTGCAATAAAACAGTCTCGTAAAATGTGGTGCCTTAACTAATTTAACAGTTATATGATAATATTACTTACATTTGTTAGCTGTCCTAAGTCAAGGCCATTCCAATATTTTGATAAATCTCTATACTGGTCGTTTTTGTAAAATATTGTAGGTGTCCTGTGCCCATGTCTAAATATCTAAAACAAAGTAATATAGGTATTCTGATATTATTTTATTAGAGTGGTGTATGCATACTTTATTAGATTCTAGGTGTATGAATACTTTTTCCATCACCAACCAACACTCCACCAAGGTATTTTTAGAACTATATCTTTCACCGAAACTTGTGATAAAAATGGACTAACAATAAATCTGTTCCACCAAGCTTGATTTTAGATCAATGGAATAGAACTAATCCACCACCAGATCCATTTCACATCCAATGGAATACAAAACCATTATTGTAACCAAATAATCCATTCCACCTGTTATATAACATCGTCAAAATCATTAACTTTTCATCCAACAGCTGTATATGAAAAACAGCATGACAAGTTAAGTGGTTCATTTAAGTGGACATTTTTCTTAAATTTTAAGGCCACCGCCACCTTTTTATATTTGTTTGTTTAGGTATGTTTTTAGGACTTAATTTCGCAGATCGAAATTGAAAAGTGGTAACAGATAAACATAAGATAATTAAGGTAGTTGAAAAATTTTATACAAAATTATATAGAGAAAGGGTTAAGAAAGACGGCACCAAGTTGAGAAAAGTCCACAATGTTGGTTCAGAGATTATCCAGAAATAACAATCGAAGAAGTCTCAAAGTCATTAAATCGAATGAAAAACAATAAAGCAGCTGGTAATGACCAAATCGTTATTGAGGCAGTTAAAGCAGAAGCAAAGACAGTATTAAAAGCATTGACACAATTAGATAACTTATGCCTTTCAAAAGAGGATACACCATCTCAGTGGAATAAAGCTGTTATAGTAGTCATGCACAAAAAGGGAGATTTAACAGAGCTAAAGAACTATAGACATATTAGCTTGTTATCTCACGTTTATAAGTTGTTTATGAAGATAATAACTAATAGGTTTGACATCAAAACTAGACTTCTATCAACCTTTTAAGCAAGCAGGATTTGGAGGTGGATACGAAACAAATGATCATTTGCAAACCATTAAGTCGACCATTGAAAAAACCAATAAATATAATAAATAGACCCCTAATACTTGTCTTTGTCGACTTTGAAAAAGCATTTGATAAGGTCAATCAAAGTGAAATACTCTAAGCTCTAACACAATGTAGAATAGATCACCGATACATATCCCTCAACAGATACATCTATCAACATGCTACAGCCTGTGTAAGACTTAATGAAGATACTGGGACTTTTTGTATTGAAAAAGGGGTTCGGTAAGGAGACAACATGTCTCCTAAATTATTTACAACTTTGCTAGAATACGCTTGTAAAACAATAGATTGGAACGAAAAGGGCATCAATGTGATGAAAAAGTTTTTAAATAACCTTAAATTTGCAGATGATATCGTTATTATTGAAGACAGCTTTGATCAGGCACAGATAATGCTCCAAGAACTCCATACTGTCACAAAAAGATCGGGTTTAAAAATATATTTTTCAAAAACACAATTTATGACAAATTTAGTCCACAACTAAAACATCTCAGTAGAACACAAAGATATTGAGCCGGTTGACTCCTATTAATACTTGGGCCATGGGATCAGAATAAGTCGAGACAACCAAACAATCGAGCTGACAAGAAAAATAAACCTCGCTTGGGTTGCATTTGAAAATATGAAGGATATTTTTAGGTCTAATATTTCAATGTGTCTAAACAGAAAAGTATTTAGTCAGTGTATTTTGCCAGTGATGACCCACGGCGCAGAAACCCTAACACTCACAAGAACAACAATGAGTAAACTACAAGTTGCGGAAAGAGCAATGGAGAGAATAATGTTAGGGATTTCTCTACGTGATAGAATACCCAATGCTACTATACGCAAAATATCAGGAGTAGCAGACGTTATTGAAAGGACAACAACACCAAAGTGGAACTGGGTAGGTCATGTAGCAAGATCAGTTGATGACTGGTGGACAAAAAGAATTTTGGCATGGAGACCCCGAATACAAGCTTACATTAATAGAGGTCGACCCCCAACGAGATGGACAGATGACATAAAGAGAGTGACTACAAATTGGATTTAGATGGCGCAAAATCAGACTAAGTGGAAAAGCATGCATATGTTTAGCAGTGGACGTTAGAGGCTAGTTGATGATGATGATGACAGAACTTACTGTAACATAGTTAGAACTTATTAATTTATTAAAACAAATATTTGTTTAAATTTTTTGTTATGCTTTGATCTACTTGTGATTGTCCTAGCTACCATTATTTATCTTAATGATAAGCCGAACTATAGAAGAGCTAGCCAGGTTAGTAATTGCCATGATTGTCTTTGTGGTGGTAAAAAGGAGATACTTTAGCTAAAGTTGACTACTTGATTCTAAAAAGATCATCAAGGACTGCGTAATAAATAAGAGTAGAATGGAACGATAATATAAGCCAAATGACAACAAAGAGAGTAGTAAAGAAGGCAAGGGATGGTTTCTCAATAGGAAGAAATGCATTGTTAAAACTATAATCTTTCAAGACATTGCATGATAATTGTACAAATATTAACTTATAATTGTATTTCTGCTTAATTTAGAGTAAAAAATATTTTAATGTACAAACCTGGACTACAGCTACCAATTCATTGGATGCAGTTAAATCTGATGCAGTTCCATCTAACACAGTTAGATCTGATGCAGCGATTACTGTCCAAAACAAAAGGACCAGGAATTGAATTTGAAAAAACATGATTGCACGCGCTGCGTATTAAAAATATTTTATTTGTATTTATACTAATGAAAAATGTATATTTGTACTTGACCTTTAAATATTTTATTGTTTTAAAAAAATACTTAAGATCAAGTACTTACTCTTTTATTTAACTTTTGTGATCAAATTAATTAAAAAAAATCAGGCACGTTTTCAACATTTTCTGACAACGATAAGCATACCAGTAAACTAAGAGATGATCAACGAATTTAAAGATTATTTTTATTTTATTTCAACTTTTATACGTCATGATTTTTGCGCACCCATCTGGATCATCTCTTTTTGTCCAGTCTTCATTTTATTTCTTAATCCAGGTATTAATCCAGGTATTTTTTTGTTTGATTTTTAAAGGAAAAATAAACATTTTCAAATGATAATTGCTTTCGTACAGATTAAAAAATTTTAATAACTATAATTGTAGATTTTATGGTTGGTTTGGATGGTTTAGAATATTTGCAGCTATATCGTCAAGTTATTTTTTCGGGCTTGGCTGGTGTACTGTTAGCAGTCCATTAATTTGTGGCATACGCTAAGGACACAATTGCACTGTTGACATGTTGGACGTATCTTTGAGGAACTGTAGCACGTTAGTATACTTATTTGGGTAGTTTGGAAATATCTGCAAGCGTTGTCTTCAAGTTTTTAGTCTCAGAATATAATAGAATAGAAATATGCTAAAAAATTGTAACGATTTTATGGACAAATATTGTTCTGAACTCATTTTCTTGTGGCATTTTAAATTAATTACTATTTAACTGGAAATAAGCCACAATTAAAGATAAAAATACGTTTGCTGACGTTTCAATTTTCACTTCGGAAATCGTTCTCAAAATACAAACAGTAAATTAAAAAAATTTTGTTTTTTGTTATATAGTGAAAAATTTTTCTAATAATTTAATTTTATCTGACTCATTTATATTGACAATTCAGACATACATTATGCATTTTAAAGTAGACGACTAAAATGATATTGCCAATATTGTTTAGTTGCGCTCCTGGGACGACTTTACTTATAAGATAGTTCATTCGATTACATGAAATTAACTTTAACTTGTAACTGTTAAGTAGAAATCGATGGAAGCAAATGGAAGAGGCCTATGTCCAGCAGTGGACGAACACAGGCTGAAGAAGAAGAAGGAGAAGAAGAACTTTAACTTGGGAATATCCGTCAGAAAACATATCACCCAAAACCAAACCTAACAATGAATAAGAAAGGACAAAGAATTGCATTTATAAAATACCTTGTGAATGCGATCAGTTTTATTTAAGTGAGACATCAAGGCCATTAAATGTTAGAATAAGTGAACATCAATCTTATATTAAAAATAGAGAATTTGATAGATCTCAAATATGTAAAGACGCATGGGATAATGAACATAGGAATACTGGAATAATTCAAATGTAGTCCTAAAAGAAACGGATGGTAAAAAAAGAAAAATCAAAGACGCGGCTCTAATTATGCCAAGTGAGGCCAATTGTGTCGCAAATTCCTCGGCAGAATGTAGTAGGATCTGGTTACCAATATTGAAAGAGGAAGTTGTTAATAAAAAAATACCAGCATTAGTAAGTCAGTAACATATAGAGGATACATCATTTATGTTTTTTAAATAACGAAACATATAAACTTAGAATTGTGGTGTTTATTGAAGGTAAACTAAATGCACGGACAAATACTTACCATGTCGAGATAGTATTATGAGGTTGTTTTTCCTGGTTTTTCCCTCATAATTTACTACGGAATCACTAACAGGAGAATTTTACTGTCATCATGTCATGTGTTTGTCTTTTTAAAGACGAATTACATGATTTTTTTCTGACGGATATTCCGAAATTAAAGTTGATTTCATGTAATCTAATGAACTATCTTATAAGTAAAGTCATCCCAGGAGCACAACTCAACAATGTTAACAATATCATTTTAAAGTCGTCTACTTTAAAATGCATAATGTATGTCTGAATTGTCAATATAAATGAGTCAGATAAAATTAAATTATTAGAAGAATGATTGTTTGATGATTGTTTGAATCCACTGATGATGGATTGTTTAATCCGAAAACGTTTTGCAATGTGTTTGTGATAGCCCGTTTGGGGCATTTTTATATACCTTTTATAAAGGATTTTAAACAAAATTTTTTTCTCTTGAATTTCTTATCCAGGACATTCTTCTACGGCCTGGATTTCTGCGTTCTTGGATCTTTTCTTGCATTTTATTTTGTAGGAACGTGTACTTTTGTCCTCTCATCAGGTGGCCTAAGTATTCAAGTTTTTTCTTTTTATATTTATAATAACTTTATTCTGCGTATTACCTCTTCATTTGTAATTCTATCCACCCAGACTTATTCTTAGTACACGGCGGTAGCACCATATCTCAAAAGCTTTCAAGATTTTTAATATTCCTCTGTTTAAGAGTCCATGCCTCAACACCGTAAAGCAAAGTACTAAATGCATAGCATTTTAACATTCTAGTTCGTAGATGAATACTAATATCACGATTACAAAATAATTTTTTCATTTTTATAAAGGTAGACCTGGCAATTTCAATACGTCTTTTTATCTCGTAATTTTGGTCACCTGTTTCATTAATGAGGGTTCCCAAGTATTTGTATTCGCTTACTTTTTCAAGTTGGGTACCGTTTATTGTGATACTGGTGTCATGAATTGGATTCTTACTGAAGGCTCAAGGCAATAGGTCTCTAGTGGCAGACATTAGACTTTTCGCTACACTTATGAAGAAGAATAATAATGGCTGTCTTCAGGTACTCTGAAAATATACCTTTTTCAAAGGAATCGTTAATTAGTGAGATCAGAAAACACATTTTTTGGAAGATTTAAGAAAATTTTTATGGATAGTACATCAGTACTACAGCGAGATTTGCTTTTGATATACTACTGTGTTTAGATCAGCTCAGATTTCGAGATCTTTTTGAAATTGAGGAGATAGGAAATAGGATCTTGTTGAGGCATAATATTTAATTTTATATTTTTTGAAAGAAAAAAATCACTGAGCTGTGTTAGTTTTATTTCGACTACATAAACAGATAACAAATACATAAACTGTGACACAGGACCAGAAATAACAAGAGATGAAGTGGAATACACGATTAAAGAAATGAGGTCGGGGAAGGCTACAGGCCCAGATGAACTACCAATAGACATAATTAAACTCATCAAAGGCAACAACTTAATAAAGATCGTGGAACTATTAACAGCATTTACAAATCTGGTATCATACCTAATGAATGGCTAGTAACAACAATAATAGCCATACCCAAAAAGTCTAATGCGAGACAATGCTTGGAAGATCGCACCATCAGTCTCGTGTGTCATATATTAAAGGTCTTTCTTAAAATCATTCATCGGAGAATATATAAAAAATTGGAAGTTGACATCGGACTCTCTCAATTTGGCCTTAGAGACGGACTAGGAACTAGAGAGGCACTGTTTGCTTTTAATGTTCTAACACAACGATGCTTAGACGTAAATCAGGACATATTTGTATGTTTCCTAGACTATAACAAAGCATTTGATACAGTAAAACATAGGCCATTGATACAAATACTGGAAAATAAAAATATTGATACAAGGGACATGCGAGTGATAAGGAATCTATACTACAAACAAGAAGCTACAGTACGAATTAACAGCTCGATATCAGATAGAATACAGATCAAAAGAGGTGTTCGGCAGGACTGTGTGTTGTCTCCAACCTTGTTCAATGTCTACGCGGAAGAAGTTATTAAAAAAGCTCTTATGAACGAAAAAGCCGGAGTAAAGATCAACGGTCACCCCATTTGCATATATCCGATATGCTGATGATACCGCGCTCATAGCAGAAAATATTGACGACCTACAGAGATTACTAAACAAAGTGGTAGAAGCAAGTGAAGAATTTGGTCTGTCAGTGAATACAAAGAAGACCAAATTCATTATAATTACAAAGAAACGTATCAATAATATCAACAGAAATGTAGGACAGAATCTCAGTGAACGAGTACAAAATTACAATTACCTTGGAACAAATATTAACGAGTCAAACGAATACACCAGAGAAATAAGAATAAGAATAGAGAAAGCCCGCAGTGCCTTTAACAATATGAAACAAATGTTGTGTAGCCTAAACCTAAGCCTAAAGCTGAAAATACGAATGCCTAAATGTTATGTTTTCTCGGTCCTGTTATACGGGGTGGAGGCGTGGACACTAAATAAGCAATGTATGGTTAAGCTGGAGGCATTTGAGATGTGGGCGTACCGAAGAATGTTAAAAATCTCCTGGAAGGATAAGATAACTAACCAAGTTGTATTAGACAGGATGAACAAACAAAAGGAGGTCGTATTGAGTGTAAAAATGAGGAAACTACAATACCTGGGACATATTACACGTGGGAATAAATATCAACTGTTACAACTAATTATGCAAGGAAAGATTGAAGGTAGGCGCAGCATAGGTAGGAGAAGAATGTCACGGTTGAGAAACCTCAGGGAGTGGTTTGCTTGCACTTCCATACAATTGTTCCGAGCGGCAGCCTCCAGGGTCAACATTGCCATGATGATAGCCAACCTTCGTAGCGGAGATGGCAAGTGAAGAAGAAGAAAGTTTTATTTCGAAAATCGTTTATTGTGGACCAAGTTTCCCATTGGAATATTTTTAAAGCTTTTCAGACGATTCTGATACTACATTTTTTGTGGTTTTGATAAGTTTTACATGTGTTTCTCTGTTCTTGGAGATATATTCAGGACAAAGGCGTGACAAAGGCGTTGACAAAGTGAAAGTCAATTTTTTGATGTACAGTTTAGTGAACGCATATTCTTGGCTGATGTGGGGATGTCTTTGGTAGTCTAGGGTTTTGATGATTTGATTTAAATTTTAATTAAAGAAAATACCTTAAAAATACACACAAGCCTATCTAAAAATTACTAAAATTACAGTCCACGTCCACAGAGGAAAAGTGTCACTTAGAAGTCAAGCACAAATTTTAGAATTTACGAAAATTTTGAGCAGAAAAAATCCTACCAATACGTTGGGTTTTCGAGGATTGTTTATTAAGAGTGTTAAACTTGGTACATATCACTACATGATTAGATAGTCCTGCATTAAAAATGTAGAGCGTACATCAAGGGGTATATAAAAATCACCCATTATGATGAAAACTCTGTCGTGAAAATATCTGTATGATTCGATTGATTTCTTAAAAAAACTCAATTGCTTCTTCTTTTTCTTTGTCTGCAGAGGTAGCATAGACTTTGACCATATTTATATTAATAGGGTTGGCTTACAATTGTAGTAACATCATTTGTATGATATTGGCCTAAAGTTAGTCACGTATTTCAAGTAGTATCACTTTTCCTAAGTAGCATATCTTGATGTTCCACGTGTATATTTCCAGAATCTCGTTTCTGCTACTTTGATGATTTCTATATGCATTGAAGATAGTGCATACAGTGGCGCACCCAGGGTTTTGGGGGTTAAAACTTGGTTTTGGTGCTTTGTATTTGTATAAGGATTTGAAATACCATGAGCAGATCTTGCTATTCTTTTTACACTGTAATTTATAATCTTTTGGTGAAGACTTATTTTGGAATTTATTTTAGTATTGAGTATTGCCATCACTTATTGACTAGGGTGCTTTTCAAAAAATAATAAATATACTATTTCTTTAACGATTTCTTATATTATAGTATTTTTAAACCATATTTAATAAATTTAATTTAAAATATGTTTCTAAGACGTTCAATTTCACCAGTTTCCATAAGCTGCTTGTACATCTTTTCAGACTCAATAGTTTCGAATGTGGTTTGGGCATTACACTCTTTGGTTCTGGTATCAACATCTACGACTATCTCACTCAATCTTTCTCTAACTTCTTCTAAAGGACAATCCAAAGCACATCCTCTTATAGAAACCTTTTTGAAGTTGGATCCATCTTTGCTCCATGCATTTACAAAATAGTATCCTGAAATGTTTCTTAGTTCAAAATATACACTGCTCGCGAACTCTGGAGGTGATGGTGGATTAAAAGCGTTGAGCGCGCTCAACATAGCTGCAACATTTGAATCGTGTCCGCTGTACATCTTGAACTGTTGGGTTACTGAACCATTTATTTTGTTGTCAAAATAGTTTAGGATGGAATTTAGAAGAGTTCCTGAATCTGTAATAAAGAAATTTAATTATGTTTTATTTGTGACATTTTTTGTTGAAGATGAAGATAAGATAAAAGGTTGGTGAAATCTTTCCATTTTACAGATTGTCTCTTTTATGTTGCAGTATTTTGAGAGTATAAAAAACGTAAACATATTGCAAAATAACCAAAAGTCCAGAAGATTTGGTTTAGAGATTTCAAAATATTTTTAACTGTAAATTATCTAATATATCACACACACACACCTATTTGTGTTTTATTTCTTTACTTCGTTTGGAGTACCAGAAATCGAATTCACTACGAATATTGGCCATGATGAACGGCATTTGAAATGCAATTTTAGGTTCCCTTGCCGATTTATTCATCAAGCTGTTTGCTTCGCAAGTTTTAGGAAGCACGGTGGCTGATATTTGAATTCGATTTCGCCAGGTAGAAATCGTATGATTTCTCTTTTTGTTTTTATCTAATATATCTCTCAATTCAGCAAATCAACAATAAGGATGCTGTATGCAACTACACTTTAAAGGAAAGTTGTGGAACTACATTAAGATTAATTTAATATACGTGATATATGTGAATATATTTATATAGAAATATACTTACAATATCGCTGTAGTTTAGTTGTGAAAGACATTGAATGGAAGTAATATCCCATAAGTTGTGTTAATGGTTCTGGATATATATTTGAAGCCCACTGTGGAAGACGAAGACCAGCAGTATCTTCACTTTTAAAGCAGTCAAACACGGAGTATGCTTTTGATAGTGTTGTAATATTTTCACCTGAATACGTCGATAAATATGAATACACATCTGCGTACTCTTTGTCTATAGTTGCATACAAATCGGATGACAGAACTTTGGCGAATTCTGGTGTATACGCAGCGCAGTTGGGGAATGTTTCCCAAATATTAGAATCGCCTGGATGTAGCGGAATGGGCTGCCAATCAGTTGGCCGTCTCCATATTTGATCTCTTTTGGCTGGATAGAGCCCATTAAGATTTACTTGTCCTGACATATGTGTTCGATCAACATCAGTAGTCTGGGCGTAGAAATCATTTTTGTCATATTTTTCGGACAGCCATTTACCATATCGTTTCCTAGTAAATTGTCCTAGCTCATAGTGCTGTTGTTTCCCTAGCTAAAATAAAAGAATAGGAAATAAAATTAATTAAAAATTATAAAGTTAAATCATCTTAAATAATAATGTTTGTATATACATATCTTGTTCTAAAAACTCAAAACTATTTACAGCTTAAATCAGAATTTAGTTGTATAGTGACAAATTTTTTTTCTAAGTTCGAAGTAGTATATAGATATATTAAGCCTTTATGCATGCAGATAACAAAAATAAAGTTAAAAAAGTAACATTAAAAAATATTAAGAAAGTCAACTAATATATAGAAAAAGCCATTTACTCATGCACAACGTGTTCAATCAGAAGTTATCTTCGCCCAAACAGTTAATAACTTACTAGAAATTTTAATTGGTAATAAAAATCAAATAAAGGTAACTACTACCTTTTTCTTTTTCTTCTTTTTTTATATATAGACATGTCTGTTTTTCAATGTGCCTTCAGTAAGTTCATCGTTTCCGCGGTCTTCCTACTGATTGTCTTCCTATTGAAGAACCACTGGAGAGCCTTATTTACTACACTATTTGTTGTAATTTGGTTTATTTGTCGTTCCATTCTACTATTCTATTTCTTAACCAGTTATTTGTGTTCTCTACCTTGCTTCTACGTCGTATATTTATACTTGTAGCTCTGCCCCATAGTGTCTTACCATCAATTTTTCATCTCTGTGTTTTCATCTCTGCTGTTTCTAACATCTTTTTGTCCTCTCTGTATCAGATCTGGTTTCTGCCGCGTATGTCATTATTGGTCTAATGTCTGTTTTGTAAATTCTGCCTTTCGTTTCTCTCCGGATATTTTTATTTGTTTATATTGTTTCATTCAGGCAGCCTGCTGCTCTGTTTGCTCTATTTACTTGATCTTCCTCTTCCATTTCGAGCTTTCCGTAGCTAGATAATCTGATGCCTAGATAATTAAACTTCATCACTTGTTCTATTATCTGACCTTCCAGCTCAAATTTACATCTCTGTAAATTTGTTGTTGTAACCATGCATTTTATCTTATTTTTGGGGAAATTAACTGTAAAATGTGTTAAATTTTACGGCAGTTACATTAAATCGGTGCAGAATATGTTGGAAATCATCTTAACTTTGAGAGAGTAGTATTGCTTTAATAGGATAGGTTCGTCCTGTACTTTTACTTTTATTGTGTTGTTTTGGCGGATATTTTTGATCGATTTGATTTTTCCTAGAAGTATCTCTCTTGCGTACAGTAAGTGGATAATGTCTTTTCTTCTTCTTCTTTGGGTGCCGTCTTCAATGAAGGTTGACGATAACCTCAGCAAAATCATTTCTGTCCCTGGCTTTTCTTTTTAAAGATTGAGAATCCAAACCAGTCCATTCACAAATGTTCTTCAACCAGGACGCCTGCCGTCTACCAGAACCACGTTTTCCTTCTACCTTCCCCTCTATAAGAAGCTCCAGTAGCTGGTATTTCTCATTTCTGTATATGTGTCCCAAATATGAGGTTTTCCGTGTTTTCATTATTTTTAAGAGTTCTCTGTCGGTACCCATCTTGTGTAGGACCTGCTCGTTGCTCATATGCGCTGTCCAGGGGACTTTCAGCATCCTTCGAAATAACCACATTTCAAAAGTTTCCGAACGCCTTAGTGAGTTGATTTTGAAGGTCCAGGCCTCCATTCCTTATAGTAAGGTGCTGTAAACGTAACATTTCAGCATTCGGTATCGTATTTTGAGATTGAGTGTTTGGGACGTAAACATTTGTTTCATTTTTAAAAAGACATTTCTTGCTTGTTCAATTCCCGATTTTATTTCTATGTCTGGATCTATACCTTTCGTTATCCAGCACCCTAGATATCGAAATTTCTCGACATTTTCGATAATGTTACCATTCACGTTTAAAGCCATGGGTGGATGGATGGATGTTTTGGAGACAATCATTGTTTTTGTTTTCTTGACGTTAATGCTGAGGCCGTATTGTTCTCCGATCGATCTGACGCGATCTAAGAGTGTCTGGAGATCCTGTGCGCTCTCTGCAATTAGGACCGTGTCGTCGGCGTATCGTACATTATTTAGAACTCTGCCGTTAATTTTAACACCTTCTCTTGATTGCTCTAGTGCTCGTGCAAAGCACGAGCAAAAACGCTGTATTTTTGGTTAAAATACAGCGTTTGGATAATTTTAAAATCGCTCTCGTCTAGTCCCTTTTTGTGAAGGCAATCCATCAGCTTATCATGTTTTACTTTGTCGAAGGCCTTTTGATAGTCAATAAAACATAAAAAGAGATCCTTTTTTTGGTCTCGACATTTTTGCAGCAGTATAATAAAACTGGTTAATGCTTCCCGTGTCCCAAATCCATTTCGGAAGCCAAATTGTTTATCACTGATATCCTGTTCACATTTCTTATAAATGCGTTGGTGAATAACTTTCAAGAATAACTTTAACATATGCGACATTAAACTAATAAGTCTGAAATCACCACACTTCTTTGCTCCCTTAGTTTTTGGAAGGGGAATAAAGACTGATTTTAACGAGTCTTGTGGAATTTAACCGCTTGTATATATTTGATTAAATAATTTGACGATTATATTTAAATGTTTCTCTTCCAGTAGCTTTATGACTTCCGTATGTATGTCATCGGGGCCAGGGGCTTTCCCATTTTTTGCGTTTTTGATTGCTCTCTCTACTTCTTGTTTTAATATAGGAGGACTGGTTTCATGCGTTTTATATATTATGTTGTTTAGTGGTGTGTCCGAGAATAGTTCTTCTATGTAATGTCCCCATACGTTGTTTAGAAAGATTTTGACATTTAAAAGTCAATGTACTTATCAATCCGTCCATTTTTTCTTTAATAATCTCCATATTAGAAAAGTTGCATGAAAATGGAGAATGATTATTCAAACCTTGAATGAATATATTGAATAGATATATATATATATATATATATAATATATATATATATATATATATATATAAAGTTAAATAAAAGCTTTTTATTATTTAGCGTTTTTTTATAAAACGGTTGTAATATAAATAATAAATACTAAAGCAGTGCAATTGCTCTCCTTTTCCTTGACATAGGACGTTTACTGGGACTCATTTTTTATCTTGTCTCTTATAACTTATATCACTAACCTAATGTTATACTTAAAAATACGCGTAAACTAAAGAACTTTTAACTTATACCACTAAACTAATAATATATTACTTAACATACACGTAAACTAAATAATTTCAATGTTTTCAAAATAAATAAGAATACTGTAAACTGTAAAAACTAAGCAAGTTGATAAAGAAAATACAAGAATGAAAGAACTAAAATGGATTCTAATTCAAGCGAACTAACTGACCGTACCCATAGAGAAATAAAAATATGACCGTACCGTACGCTCATGTAATTTGACGTCACTAATGCGATAACGATCAAGCTCAGCGACAATGATGAGGAACACGTTTCACTATTAGATTTCAGTATTTTTTAGCAATTTTCTTCAAAGTTTGAATACGCTTTTCTCGATTATTACTGGACACAGAAAGGTGAAAAAAGAATCAACGATTACAGAAAAAAAAACTCTTTCAACTGATGGGCGTGAAAAGTTTGGTTATAATAGAACGTTAAACAGTATAATCCAATTTTTCAACAGAAAATTCAAAAAAATAAAAAAAGTAAAACCATCAGTTTAAAAGCAACATAATTTCGTATAACATGTCCAAATTTCGAGACATTTCGTCGGTAAATAACAGAGAAAAAATTTTGGTGCACCGATAAAACAGCCTTAATTCCCATATCGTTTCATTCTCGTCGTTTGTTAATCTACAAGGGAGTCTTTGTTTTGTCATTCCAGCTAGATCTTTTATTTTTTTGTGAAGCGTTTGACTGTCGTGTTTCTTTATTAATTCTTCGATCTCTTGGCAGTTTTCTATCATCCAATTTTCTTTTGCGGTAGCTATTTCTTTTTTGATTTGACGATGTATCTCCCTATATTTTTCATTATCTTTATTTTTGTAGGCTCTTCGAGTATCCATCATTCCCAGAATTTTTTGTGTCATCCAGGGTTTAGATTTTCTTTTGTTATTAGTGTCTTTTATATATTTCTCGGCGCTAGTAAAAGCATTCTTGACTTCAGTCCTTCTGTAGTTGGTGATAATGTCTTTTGATTGCCTCAAATGCCTTCTTAAGGTTCACCAACCATAGATACGCTGGTGTGTTGTACTCTAATGATTTCTCTCGGACTTGCTTCACTATAAATATAGCGACGGTGCATGATCATGATGAATTTCATTCAGTTTATTTGTTACCACTTTGGATTTTAATTTAAATGTTGTGTTTAATAAATTAATTCCTTTGTAATTTTCCGAGTCCGATTTTGTCTTTCTTTTTGCAAAAAGGTATTAGGATGCTTGATCTCCATTCTTGATGAATTCTGTTTAATTCTATTATTTTCTATTTTTTAATTTCCTTATTGCTTCCTTCACCTCTTCTTCCTCAATATTAATTTCTTCGTTTGTCGTCACCTCTGATGTTGGTGGTTCATTATCGTCCCTTTAGGAAATATTAATCGAAAGTAGTCTATCCATGTTTCCTTCTGAATGTGTTTCGTTTTTATTAGTTCGTTTATCTCTTTTATTTGTCCTCTGTCATTATCCATATTTCTTTTTGTGTTCCGTAGAAGTCGTGTTTCATCTGTTTTAAGAAGCTTTGAAAGTGTTTCTTTTTTATTTGTCTGATTGGTCGCAACTAACTGATTCAGTTGTGATCACCAAGTCCTCGTAGACAGTGTGTCTCAGGACCAGCAACCTTATGTAGAGTCTGGACAGCCTCCTCCAAGTCTCTTTCAATTTAATTAAACAATTTACTTATTGGAATAATTATTACGAATGAAATAATTCTAGTATTTATTTATTTTTTATATTTTAAACAAATTCAATAAATTATTATGTTTGCTCCTAACGCCACCTCTTAACGTATTAACAAAGCATACGTTATTTACTTATAAAAATGTGTCAAATTCAATATAAATATATAAGTATTATTCACTATTATAAATATTGTCAATTAAATAGTCAATTTAATAATTATACAAATTAATAATATGTTTAAAAATATTAACTGTGCTTATATGAAATTATTTCAAAACGAAAATTATTATACAAATTTAAACAGATGATTATTAATGTTGTTAATCGGATAAAATGTGTGACTTTTATTAAATTTTGACAATTGTTACGAAAATAATCTTTTAGTGACAGATATTCTTTTAATTTTTTTACTTCTCATTTAATGTCTTTACTTTATTAGTTATTCATGCAGTTCTAAATCTAATCTAAACTGTTTAAAGTAAATATATGATGACTAGAAACTAAAACATCGAAAATAACGAATCGAGTCAGAAACGCTATCCTGACGCTACCCGTGCCGACGCCATCTTGTGACGCTAGTTTCGTGATGCTTGTCTTAGTATTTTATTGAAGAGAAAATAATAATACAACTCCAATATGGAAGCTTCGCTTCAAAAAAATTATAATATACAAAGAAAAAACCGATAATTTAGGTAAGTTAACATATATGTAATCGAAACAAAGGAAATTCTGAACAATTTAAATTCATCTTAATTTGGCATAGTTCTTAGTTCTTATTTCTAGCCACTCTATATTACTTATTTAGTTTTTATTTTTCTCCATAACTTATAGAACTTTAGGAGTAAAAATTAGACGACCCAGAAAGCAGTGTGCGTCAATTTAAAGGGGAAATATTTTAAAAGTATATTACTTACATTTGTTAGTTGTCCTAAGTCAAGGCCGCTCCAATATTTTGATAAATCAGTATATTGGTCATTTTTGAAAAATTTTGTAGGGGTCCTGTGTCCATGTCTAAACAACTAAAACAAAAACATATGGTAACTAACCACAAATTTTATTTCATTACAAATTTAGGTGTTCAGTATTTTACTGTCTGTTATTAAATAATTTTTTAACTAGATGTTTGTTTATCTTATCACATTTGATTTAAATAAATCAGTAATATTTATTAATAATCTGTAGACAATTGGATAATATCTTTCAAGAGATATAAATTAGGAATTTCAGAAAGTACGTATATGTAATGTGGCTAAGACATTGACACTTAAGTTGAAACTCTCTATTCTCTACTTAAACGTAGGTTTAAATATCTTAGCCGCAACCTCACAAGCAATCTTGATTATGATGTGATGATATTTGCAGGAATACAAAATCCCCGATCAGCTTTTTAACAAAAAAAAATATATCATTACAAACTTCACTTTCCCATATTCCATGTCAGTTTGTAGATGCTTATATTTATTTTATGTTACAGTAGGGAATCGAAACATGGCTTCCAAAAATAAACGTTAGACGATTGAAAGTCTTTTTAATGTGAATTTTAAGAGAAATTCTAAGAGACGACAAAGAAGAACTAGAAAATCCAGGAAAAATGAAATGCTCGTAAATGAAAAACTTCAAGAACTATTCAGCAATAAATACATATTCACTATTAAGCACCGTACAACTCAGAGATCAATTTATCATAATAAGGGCAAACTTTTGGTAATGTCAATGGCATCTTGCAAAGACAATCATGATATTTCATGATTTCTTAAAGCAGTCCTAATTTCTTAATATTTTGCTTTACAGAATATTACTATTTAAAACTTTTTTGTTGGCTCTGCATAATTTTAAAATGAACTTGGATTGCAAAATTATTTTGCCAAAAATACTTGATTGATTGTGCTGAAATTTTGTGAATTTTTTTTTTATTTAAACAATTTTCTGGGTCAATTTTTAAGCCTCTGTATCGTTTTGAAATATTTAAGACTCTGTATTGAAGAAACATTGATTTTTGATTGTTCTTTATTGGTTTTTGCCCATTTTGTAATAAATGATTTTTTTTTAATAATCTATTAAAGAAAATTTTTCATCTTGCTTACCAAATTTTTCTAAAAAACATAGGTGCCGAGAAGAAGTTGAATTTTTCTAATTTATTTCACAAATTGTTTAATATTAAATTTAACCAAAAAAATGTTTTAAAGTATTCGTACAGTAAAATTATTATTTTAATAATATTTCAAAGCATATAAAGACACAAATAGGATCAAATACGATTTACCCAAACCAAAATAGATAGAGAATGGTCTATATGTAACTAATTAAATGTGAGATATGGTATATTTACGCGAAAAGCACAGAAAAAATGTAGATAAATTGAAAGAGAATTAGTTAGATTAACAGACTAACAATAAATACGGAACAAATCATAGGATCATAGGAACAATCATAGATTTACGATAGACGCTAGACATATGCTAAAATAAGTGATAGAGAAAACATACGAGAACGACGGAGAAATACATATACTTTTCCTAGACTTTAAATAGGCGTTTGATGAACTTAAGAGAAGAAAAATGATCTAAAAGATTTACGAAATAGTAATATACCAAATAAAATTAAACTAATAATATAAATGACAATAGATTCGCGAGATTCTCAATACATAATAGACACCGGAAGAGAAAGAACAGGGATGATATAAATAAAGAAGAAGATGAAGTCAAATAGAAAAATAAAACTAAGTTTTATTTATCACAAAAGAATAAAAACTACTTTACCAAGAATGTAAGAGAAGATAGTAATCTATTCAGTGACAAAAAATACGATTACGATAATTTTATAATTTAAGTAAACATAATAATACAATTCTTTTAAATGTAGTATTAAATTGTTTATTGCAACAAAACCAAAACTTGTTACGTTCTCAACGATAGGGTTTAAAAGACCTGTTATTATACAAACCTGAACGACAGCTACCAATTGATTGGATGCAGCTTGATCTAGTTCAGTCAAATCTGATGCAGCAAGTGTTGCTGCAAACAAAAGGACTAAGGTCTGCACCTGACGGAACATGATGGTGTATGATGATTTCCGAATCTAGTCTATTTGTATTTATATCAATACATAGAGAGGAATTAGCACTTGACCTTCAGATTTTTAATTGTAATTGCAAAATCTTTATCCGAAATCTGGCACTTGATAAGATCCGTTTTTTTCTAATTTAAATGGTATTTTTAGGTTTTATTTACACTATACGGTGTGCTCGATTCCTTTTCGGTACAGTATACTTTTTTTTATTTTTACAATATCCAATGGAGTTATCAAAATTACAGCCATTCTGCTGAACCATATCGCAGAATGCGATGCAATTATCATTGCATTATCATTCCCAAGAAAGTTATGCATGATGTCTAAGAGATTTACTCGGCTATCGTTACGTAGTCCGGGTGACGACCGGTGCTACCTTGAGTCCAGGTCAAGGAGTGCAAAATTGGCCACCGGTCCACGCGAATGTAGGTGATCAGGCATCGTGTGGAAATTCAGCTACTAGTCCACAGAAAATAACACTCAAAAAACTAATTAATGTCGATACATGGAACGCACAAGGGCTAAAGACAATCTCAGGTAAACTGTCAATCATTGAAAAAGAGCTGGCAAGGTATAACATTAAAATCTCTGGACAAGCTGAAACGCATTGGTTAGGAAAGAACCATTTTAGAACACATAATGGCAATTATTAATGCAAATATTACTTCTCTGAATCCCAGAAGTATAGAGGTTTTGCCACTCTGATCTCACTAAAATTATAAAAGTCTGTCGTCTAATTTAAAGCTGTGAGCGATAGGATAGTTCTCCAATAATCGGACATGAAATCCCTAATCCACTTCACGTCCATAATTCTTTTTATTGTCTTCCCTGAAAAGAGAAGTGGCACAATCCGCTAATTAAATCAAATGTCCAATACATAATATGGGTACACCATATCAACCTTCTGCTACAATAATTCCATAAATCAAACCTTCACTCAACTCCGCACATAAATACACAACACAACACACACACACTTATTAATTCATATATACACTTATCGTTTACCTACACACATACAATATTCATATATTATATATATATATATATATATATATATATATATATATATATATATATATATATAATATATATATATATATATATATATACCCGCTATTTAGGCGGCACACAACCCTTCCAATAGGAATCTATGGAGAAGTATCACCGAGCCGCAAGCCTCTTGCCGTACTGCTCCACCATAGGCCGATCAGATACCAGCATATTCTAGACTAACCCGCAGATTTATTTAGAATTTTGTTTTTCTGTACACCGAGCTGGGTATTTGACTGACATCTCTCGCATTGAAGCGAAGGAGAAGCCAGCCGCCCAGCCCGCTTGGCTATCCGATTGACTATTCATATATTATTCATATATTATACATATATTATACATTTTACATTTATTATTTATCCAAAGACACACAACTTTAATTCTGTGATTGGTTTTCTGTGGTTTCATATGTCAGACGACATAATTCTACGGAAAATTGAAACAACAATTACCAATATTTCAAATAAATAGTTAATCTTAATATGTGGTGAATTTAGTGCAAAAGTCGGCAACACCACACGGAATGACGACATAAAGTATATACTGAAAAAGTTTGGCATAGGTTAAAAAAAGGAAAGAGTAGAGCAATTAATCGGATTTGCTATCACAAATCATTATTATATTATGAATACTCGATTTAAACACCATGTACATCGCCTTTATACTTGGAAAAGTCGTGGAGATAGGTCTAGAAATAAAACTAACTATATTCTCACAAATATTTGCTGGAGATCATCAATTTAAACAGTCAGATCATAGCTAGGGGCGATAAGTGAATCACACTCTTCTCGTAACTAAAGTAAAACTTAAACTTAAACTGCCTAACAAACAGAAAGTGACAACGAGGATAGAACTAAGACAGAAAAACGATCTTCTCGACGAAGTACAAAAGAGTCTGCCCTGTACTGGTAAGGGTACATTACAAGAAATATGAAAGAATATTAAACATTTCATTTAAACATTATTTATTAATAACCGGTTAACCTACAAAATGGATAATTACCAACCGGTTGAACAGGCTGGCTTCTGCAAAGGATATAGTAGTACATTAGACCATCTGCTGATAATGAGAACATTGATAGAGAATGCAAATGAATACCAACTACTCGTATTTCTTGCCTTCGTTGACTATGAAAAGGCGTTTGATAGTATCGAGATGTGGGCCATAGAACAAGCTATTAATAATTGTAGAATAGACTTAAGATATAGGCAACTAATACATAATATATATGAAAATGCAACTATGATAGTACAACTAGACGAAAATACAAATCCCATCTACATTAGGAGAGATATGAGACAAGGAGAAGTAATATCACCAAAGCTTTTCAACCTAGCCCTAGAAGACGCCTTTAAAACTACAAATTGGTCAACCTATGGCATTAACGTTAATGGCAACAAGTTAAACCACCTCAGATTCGCTGACGACATAGTGATTATAGCGAGCACATTCAAGGAACTGCAAATTATGTTGGGGGAACTAGCAGCCAGCTCTCAATACGACGGCCTAAAAATGAATATAAAAAAACAAAAATAATGACAAACACAGAAGATCCCAGACATATACCTATAAACGGCAGTGAGATAGAACAAATCCAGGAATATATTTACCTAGGCCAAATCCTGAGACTTGACAAAGAGAACCTTGAAGTGCGGAAATTACAAGAAGAGCAAGACTATCATGGGCAGGATTTGAAAAACTTAGTTGGATACTTAAGAACTGCAAAATACCCCAATACTTGAGGAGCAAAGTGTTCAACCAATGCACCCTTCCTATTATGACATATGGATGTCAAACCTGGACTCTAGCCAAGCCAAACATAAATAAACTAGACAACAGAAAGAACAATGGAAAAAGCAATGTTAGGTATACGACTGTCAGATAAAAAGAGGAACGACTGGGTAACATCCAAAACAAAAGTCGAGGACATAACAATAAAAATTGCAAAACTTAAATGGAGCTTCGCGGGTCACACTGCTAGACAGAAAGACCAACGTTGGAATACTACAATACAACATTGGAGACCTTACGAAAGTAAACGATAAAGAGGAAGACCACAGATGAGATGGGTTGATAACATTAAAAGAATAGCCGGAACAAATTGGAAATATGTTGCTCAGGATAGAGACCGATGGAAATAGTTGGGAGAAGCCTATGTCCAAACATGGACGACAGAAGGCTAAGAAGAAGAAGAATAAACATTTTATAACAACACCACTTAATCGTCCAAAGATTAATATTACAATAAAACAAAACAATGGATAACAGATGAAACCCTTAAAATAATTGAGAATAAAAGAAATCTTTGTCAAAGTGGTGTACATAGTGAAAGAGAGAAAGCCAGTTTAAAAGTCCTCAACAAAGAACTAAAACGGAGGGCTGATATTACAATAAATGCAACGAAATTAAGAGCCACAATCAAAATAATCAGCCAAGAGATCTATTTAGAAAAATACGATACATAACAAGAGACGTTAAAAGCCGCCATTGAAGACCACACAGAAACCCTAACAGCTAAGATATACCAGAGACGTGGAGATTATATTGCCTCGATATATATAAAGATGATCAACATCACGACCTTGTTCAAAAAACTCTTGAAGAAATCGAAGACAAACCAATATACTCGAGCATGAAATAAGACTGGCGATCAGTAATCTTAAGTATAACAAAGCATTAGGTCCAGATATGATAACAACGGAAATGCTGCTGAAAAAACCGAAATACAATTGCTTCACTTGCTCTGTATAATAAAGCATTCGATAAAGTACAACATAAATAATTAATTATTGTCCTGAACTCAAAGAAGATTGACTACAACGACCTCAGGATAATATCAAATTTATACTATAAACAGCAAGCAAAAGTACGTGTTAACGAACAAGCTGTCGGAAAGAAATTGAAATAAGACCGGAGAGTGAGACATGGATGTGTCTTCTTCTTCGCGTGCGAGTATCGATGACTCACTTGAGTAGCATTCAGCTCGTCATTGAGCGCGAGTATCCGCCGCAAGAGGGGCGAGGCATTTCGGGTCGTGTGATAGCATCTGCTGTGCAGAAAGGTGGGTGCGTGGAGTCGGTGCGGTATTTTCATCAATGTGTGGCATTAGTGGTGTTGACATCTGTTGGACGCGATGGTGCAAGTAATAGATTAGATATGATAGACCAGTAGCGTTTGTATATGTGCGCAGACGCGGTATGTAATAGGGTAGATATAGTCATCGTGTGCTCCTTCGGGAGAGTCGTGTTGATACGTATTCGGTGTGAGGATCATGAGGTCAACTACAGAATATATTATTACTATACTCTAGATTGACAATAGCTTAAGCTGTACAGTTCTTCTATAGTTGTCTCCGCGAGTAATCAAGCGTACTAGTCAATCACACACAGTCAACTCGTACATTATGATTCTGATTTCATTCTCTTTCTTACTGGTGCACACTTTCTATCTTCTCAGAGCTACTATGTCAGTTCAGAACACCGACATCCAATGAGGATCAGCGAGTCAAATTGAGAACGGCTATATTATTTACATGATCTCCACATCCTACATAGCTGCAACGTCCGCGACGCCCGACACATAGTGACTCCGACACCACTAAGTCTAACTGGACAGATAGACTTTGAGATGAGCGACATTATAGCGAACTCTACAACTCTGGTACAATCAGCGATACCATGTACATGATAAGCATAAAATAGTACTATGTGCCGATCTACCATATTACGACCACCACATTACTATCAAATTCACTACTCTAAGGAGCAACACATACACTCTCAGATATTAGACACACATCAGCAACACGAGATCACGACTGCAGTCACATCTCACACAATTCTCAACAACACCAAACACACTATGCGACTGGCACGACAGACACACAGTGAACCACAGAGGGACTGATATTTGCATCATTCACAAAACGTGGTCACGACCACACACTCTAGTGAGAGCGAGCACGCCCAGGTATTGCACTGCTGCGTATGGACAACATACACAGAGAATTAGTCTGAAGGGCTGTATTGGGAGGTTTAAGGGGAGGAATAGAAGACATAGAGATAACCTTACACACATCACATAGACTATATCTTGATCTAGACGCTACAGCGAATATATGGAGCGACGCATCTACCATCTATTCTACTAGGAGCAAGTTATATCACCATAGTATCTATTAAGAGCGTATGGTGGGTGAAGCAGGAAGTAGGGGGTGTAGGTGGGGGGGGTGGTGAGGAGCGAGTGTGAGTGACTCATACTCACATCACTTCTCCTATCACATCTATTAAATGGGCCAAGACTTAATATCTATCGCGGCGTATCTCTGGACCGATGAGGTGGATGGTGAGTGTGAGGGAAGTGCATTTCCTCTACTAGATGGGTGGTCATTTCTCTCTCTAGTATACATCTCTCTCACACGTCTGAGCGACCACGAGTGAGGAGTGGAGATAGACTTCTTCTGGATTAGTATATAGATATAATCTTGAATTGCTATTGATATGTGATTTTTTGTATTGTTATCACCATTCTTTAATGAGTGTATATGAGGCACATTTCAGACGTAGTATATATGGTGGCACACACACACACACACACTTCACACAATGGAGTAGAGATGATTCATATGATTGTGGAATGTGGAGGATGCGAGGACTATTACATACAGGTGGCAACATACTCGCACAGTGAGCGACGATACAGTGCAAGGTGAGATGAGACTGTCGATCTGTGGATGTTCACGGGGGTGGAGGATTGTTACAAGGGAGGTGACACTGACTAGGGAATGTGTAGAGATGATATCTAGTGAGTGGAGTGGGAAGTGGTGGTGTGACAGGATCTCTTTATTGGTAGATGACAGATGGACAGAGACAGTGCAGAGGACCGGCAGAGTAATCCGGGATATATATATTTATGTAGCAGGAAATGGACTCTATCTAAAGGCTGACACACTACTGTCATTGAGTAGTATGAGACATAGATGTGTTGAGTGACGAGTGGGATCTACGTATTATTGATTGCGTTTTCTCTCTTAGAGGTAGTAGGTCACTCTTCTAATTGTACACATTAGTGACGAGAGGGGGGGGTTTGTGGAAATTTGTGTAATGTGGTTATGTTGGTATAGTTTTGTGTAGTTTGGAAAGGATAATTTGGGGGAGTGGTAGGGGGTTTTTTTTTTGGTTTGTTTGGTGGGGGTTGGGGTTTGGTGGGGGGGTGTATGTAATTATTAGGGGGGGGGGGGTGAATTAAGTTTGGTTAGTTTGGTTTGGATGTACCTTTTGTGTTGGGTTTTTGTGTTTTTTGAAAGTTTTTTATTATTTTTGGTTGTGGGGTTAGGGATGGGGTTGTGTTGTTAGGGGGTTTTTTTTTTTTTTTGGGTGGGTGAGGTTATTTTTGGGTGTTTTGGTTTGTAATAATTTTGTGGGTTTTTGGATACTGGAACTAAATTAAAGTCGTAACAAAACGGCGCAAACCGTATGTTTGATACCTTTTGTAGAACTCGAGATATGAATAAAAACGCATAAACATAAATAAGTATAGTATCGACTCACCCTTTATTATAACTGAAAATTAAATATGTGAAAGATCATACAAACATCTAGATCATTAAAACTTAATGTCCAATTAAATGTTTAAATTGTTTTCCATCAATTGTCCACACACAGATGTAACTTTTCGCGCGTAGACATAACAGCTGCTTCAATCTCAGCTGTTGATATACTATTTATTGTGTTTATAATGCGCTGTTTCATCCCGACTCGCGTGGTTGGTCAAGTTTGATACACTAAGTCCTTCAATCTTCCCCACAGATCTTCTTCTTCTTCAGCCTGTGTTCGTCCACTGCTGGACATAGGCCTCTTCCATTTTCTTCCATCGATTTCTACTTTTGGCAATTCTCATCCACTGCTTGCCCGCGACTTGTTTGATATCGTCTGTCCACCTCTTCTGCGGTCTGCCTACTCCTCGCCTGTTCTCTCTTGGTCTCCAGTTTGTTAATCTTTGTGTCCATTTTTCGGGATTATCTCGGGCAACGTGTCCGACCAATTGCCACTTGAGCCTTGCAATACGTTCTGAGACATCAGTAATTTTTGTTCTTTCACGAATGACGTTATTTCGAATCCTGTCTCTCAAACTAATCCCTAGCATGGCCCTCTCCATTGCTCTTTGGGTTGTACTGAGCTGCTCTAAGGTTTTTCTTTGTGAAGGCCATGTTTCCAGTCCATATGTAGTTACAGGCAAGATACATTTGTCATAAACTCTACGTTTTTAGACACATTAGTATATCTTTATTCTTCAAAATAAAGCTTAATATTCCCCACAGATAAAAGTCCAGATATGTTAAGTCTGAAGATTCCCCTTCCAATCCATTTATTTGGATAACTTGCATACAAATAATACAAGTAATCAAAAGTGCCCAGGTCATGTTGTAATAATCATATCTCTTCTTGTTTATAAAGAAATATCTTCCAATAAAACAGGCAACTGATTTTACAAAAAATCCAAATGTTTTTCTCCATTTAAAGTTATATCAAATAAATATGGACCTACAATCTTTCCATCAACTATACCACACCAAATATTAAGACTCCATCTACCTTGAACCTGCACCTCATGTATCCAATTCAGATTTTCTTTAGCCCAATAATGCATATTATGCAGATTAACACCACCCGCACTATTAAAAGTAGCCTGTGAACGTCTGTTCACAAAATCTTTGACAATGATACGCGATTGCTCTTCTAGCAGACCTAACATCCAATTGGAGTATCCACCCTTGGCATCAAAATCTCTCTCATGTAAAGCTTGGTGGAGAACTACATGATAAGCATGCAGTCTAAAAAAACATAACAACAAATATTGGTAAAAAATAAACCACTATATTTACTAAAACTCAAAAATCTTGAAAAATCTACAATTGTTTCACGAGATAAATCGTGCATAAGTATTTTAAAAAAACGGATAAAAGGATAAAAAGCGCCTGTGTTTGCCGTTTTTATCGGAATAATAAAATAACAGTTGAATCTAAAGTTTAAAGGGAATTCCAAGTTTCTGAGACCTAAACGTTCACTTTATAATATGAAAAACCAACCTGTGATGTTTTAAAATCCTTAGAACAATAGTTTTGGATATGTTTAATTCTATAGAGATTTGGCCGAATACTTATATATGTGGATTCTGTTGAATTAAAAGCAAGAACAATTGATTGAATTATCATCCGTCATAAAACCTCTACTACATCGTTTAAAACAGGGACGCTGAAAATCTACCAGTTTCTCTTAATCTTCTTACCTTTCTTTCAAATACTTCTTTGCCATAATGTCTCCTATCAGGAGATCTTACAGAATATATACGTGAGCAATAGCGCCATTTTGTGGTGATATTCGAAAGAAACTCCAATCATATCATGCAATTTCTGCATTTGATATACTTATCACGGATTATTAGTATAATTAATTACTAAACATTACCAATTATTAATATCTATTGAAAAAAGTGCAATCTTCAATTCGGATTATAATATAACACTTTCGAAAAAACTATTTTTAATCATATAAAATACCAATGGTCAAAAAAGGTATCAACATTAAAATTCTTTTGCTATAAAAAAAATTTAAAGTACCTACTGACTTAATTTTTAATTTAATTTATAATACAGGGTGAGTCAATACTAATACTTACTTATGTTGAATGCGTTTTTTATTCATATCTCGAGTTCGACAAAAGCTATTAAACATACGGTTTGCGCCATTTTGTTACGAATTTAATCCAGTTCCATTATGGTTTACAATAAATAGGTGTTTCCATGAAACATTTTTGAAGAAAAACAAATTTTAATTTTTTCTATTCGAAAGTACCCTCTACCTGACAAATAAAACTAAATGCAATTATTTCATATATGATGTAAATATAATTTATCCACTCTCTTTCTAATGACACTAATTTCGTTAAAATCGGTTAATCCAATCCAAAGTTATAGGTATTTATCCACAAATACTTCCCCACTCTTCTTACCCTTTATTTGAAAAAATAAAAAAAAAAACTTGAATAATTTTGTGAAGAATTAAAGCCTCTTTCTAGTTTACTCATTTAGCACTTATTATATATAATATGGGCATATTTCTAAAAAAAACTTGTTTTTCAAAGTTTTCTTCACAGGTTAGCGCCCCCTAGCGGTTAACTCAGAAACTTGAAAGTTCTTTCCAGCGATTTCCCTTGGCAACTTTTACTAAGAAATTTTTTTCTCCCAAAGTTATAATATGAATAGTTTTCTGATATATAGCCGAGAGATCGGCTTATTGGACCCACCCGGAACATCAAATGAACTTTTCAGAGCAGCCGTCTCAAAAGTCTAAATAGGTATGATAATCATAACAAAATATGGCAATCCATACATTGGTTTGAGGACTGGACAAATTCTACAATAACTACAATATTAAAAAAAAGTCAGTTTCATTAATGCGACAACCATAATAAAACTATCTCTCTTTTGTCACATGCCAGCAAAATAGTACTACACATATTTAATGAGATACTGAAAAACTTTCCTACATTGAGAAATACCAAAAGGGCAAACTGAATTTGCCAAAAGTTGAGGTACTCGAGAACATTTTCTGAACATAAGACACATATTAAAAAAATCTAGGAAATTTAATATCTTAATATATGTTTGTTATATAGATTATTGCAAAGCGTTTGACAGACTCAAATGGCAATATTTATCTCTCCTTATAGTGCCCTATCCAATTAGTGGATGTTGGCGGCAATTCTGGCATACTTCTCTCGATCTTGTGTGGCTCTAAAGAGTGCATGGGCATCGAGGCTTGTCTAGTCCCTTAATAATAATGTTTTTAAGCCGTGAGTGTTTCTTTCTTCCGATGCACTGTTTTCCTTCTATCTTCCATTCCATAATAAGCTTTTAGAACTGGTACTGGGAATTTCGAAATATATGACCCAGATAAGCAGTTTTTCTTCTTTTTATTAATGGCAGTAATTCTCGTTCCCTGCCCATTTGATTTAATACTTCGACATTTGTTGTGTGATCTGTCCAGAAATTTTAAGTAGTCTTCTAAATACCACATTTCATCGGTTCATCACATTGGCCTTTATGGTCCAGGTTTCTACACCATATAGCAGTATGAAGAAAATGTAACATTTTGTACTACGTATCCCTATGTCTAAATCTAGATCTTTATTGATCCAACTACCGAGATATCTGAATTTGGGGACCTTTTGGATGTTCTTATTGTTTACTCTTATATTTATTTGCATATTTTGTATTCTACTAACCACCATTACCTTCATCTTGTCTATAATAATCTTCAAACCCAGTCGTTCTTCTTCAGTGTTTATTCTATCTATTATTATTAGTCGCTGTAGCGCTTCTTGGCTATATGCTATAATGACTGTATCATCAGCACAGCGAAAACTACTAGTAGTCTGTCTGTTTGTCGTACACCTTTTTCGATTAAGAAATATGATGTAGATTCGATTCCTGCTCCCACAGATGCCACTGGATTCATATAAAGGTTCTTTATGATTTAAGGTCATTCTCATATATCGAACGTTCCTGGAGCAATCTTACTAATTTCGAATGATTAACATAATCGAACGCTTTTTGGTAATCTATAAATCACAGATAGACATCTTTTTGCTAATCTCTGCATTTCTGAAGTAGGACAGTTAAGCTATAAATCAGAAAGACCTGGCCCAATACGCTGATCATTCAGAAAAATCATTTACCAAGGCGTCCATATTGTCTTCACTTAACATTGTTAAACCTCTAATATGTCATCTGGGCCTGGTGCTTTTCCTTTGTTTGATTGCCCTTATAACTTTGACTTCAATATTCAAAAGGCTTCACTTTTATATTCACTTTCAGAGTTTCTTCTAGTGTTGTCTGAGTATAGTTGCTGTGTGTAGTTTCTCCAATGTTGATGTAGATCCTTAAGATTAGAAATTAATTTATTATCCTTCACAATATTGTTAAAACTGCAAGGTTTAACTATCTATGACATGTCACTTCTTTAACAAGGTTATGTCTGTTAAAGTGGTCATGTTTTTCTTCCAATTTCTCCATTTCTGCACACCTGTCTAGCAGCAACTGTTTTTAGCTTTGTTACACTCTTTTTGTATTTGTCGGTTAATCTGTTGATGTGTGGTTTGGTCTTTGTTTTTAAATGCTTTGCGGTCGTCCATCATTGATAATATTTCGACAGTCATAAAATTCGTCTTTTTGTACTTTTGGGAAGCGATCAGAGACTTGGTGGTGGTTATGATAGCTTTTTTAATACAATTCCATCTGTCTGATATACTGGCCGGTTGTTTAGATTTTGCCGTGGTATCTGCTATTGCCTCATTTAATTTTTCTGTAACTTTTAGTATAACGTTAGGTTCTATGGATTTTCTTTTAATTTTTTCAGATTAACTTTCAATTTTTCTACTACAGCATTGTGATCAGATCCGATATATGTTCCAGGGTGCGTTTTTGCTCATTGCAATCCATTTCTATATCTGATTAATCAATAAAAAATTAATTTGATTTTTTACGATGTTGTCATGCATATGTTGTAGAGACTGCCAGGTGTAAGTCTCGAAGTGGCAGTTTGTACCAGGTATTCGCAATGAATAATTTTTCTTCGTGACAGAACTGGATTAGCATATCACCTGTCTCGTTTCGATCTCCCAAACCAAAGTCACCCAGACATTTTCAACGCGTCCTCGCCTTATCTTCGCATTTAAATATCCCAAGAGTATAAGAGTTTGGTTCTTCTTGATCAGTTTCATCAACTCCTTAATCTCTCTGTACAATTGATTTACTTCATTTTCAGGCTTGTCCAAGGTTGGTGCATAGATTTGTATAATGTTAAGGTCAACAGGATCGGCGTGGACTTGTTCACAGGTGAATAGAGTTTACCCTATCTGAACTCTGAACCTTCTGTAGATTAGGTATGACGGGAGAAGATATGCCATCGCCTAACTATAACCATTTTGGTTAATTTTATAAAGCAGGTCTTAGTGTCAGACTCGAATGCTTTACTAATATCTAGAAAGGTGGTTGCTGTATATTTCTTTTCATTGTACACTTTTGTGATGTATTGTGCTAGACGCAGTACCTGAAGTTGACCTGAGTGTTCGATTATAGGATATCTACGGCTACTCCAGCGTTAAAGTAAATCTATTATCCAGTATAAATTAAGAGATAATCTGACCTGATGAAAATATTTGTATATATTTTTAATAAGATAAAATCTATTATTTGTAATTGCACATCTGGCTAAAAATTGCTATATATTATTTAATCTAATCGTTTAGGAATGGAGATTAATATATTTTGCATATAAGATTGCACAATTTTACAACTTTCGGATTTGAAGTGTAGATAAGTAACACGTGTTTTTTCTACATAATTCAGGAACTAAATTACGTTCACGCGACACTTTTACATACAATCAATCAGTTGAAAGACGTCAGTAGTGAAAATATTTATTGTAATTATTTCGTCATGACAGTATTTTTGAAAGTACAAAATCATCTTCCTTATTTACGTATCTGTGTCCATTTTTTTTTAATTTCTGCAGATTTACAGAAAGAAATCTTGTGTATCTGAAAATTTTGTTGCGATAAAAGTAAACCCTGATCATTAAGCTCTGATGTCTATTTCATTAAAATAAACATTTTACATATATCTACTGCCAACAAAATTTCAGATTTATTAGATTTTGCTGTAACAAAAGTGATATCTGACATCCAAAGTGCAATAGAGTCAAACTTCGATTTAACATCAGATCACAGTACAATAATAATAACTTAAGTACACACATAATACGGAGAACACCACCACCCAAACTCACAACTAAAGAAACAAACTGAGATGTTTTCCAAAATTCTGTAAATACACAGATTCGACTAGATATTAGGATAAAATAAAACCAAGCTGTAGAGAAAGCAGTAGACTATTTAACAACAGTTTTACAAACAACAGGATGGGAAGTAACACCACAGCGCCAAAGAAGTGTGCAAGAAAACCATAATATCCCCTCCACATTAGAGAACTGGTAGCAGAAAAAAGTAGAGCTCGACGCATATGGCAACAAACGAGAAAATCACTAAATAAAACGTACCATAAACTCATACTCGTAGCATATGTCATAAACTAAGTAGAGCATTACATGAAGAAAAAAACGACTGTTTCTAGTTTTATGTTTCAAACCTCTCACATAAAGACCACTCTACATGAAAAGCTACAAAAAATGTTAAACGACCGATAATAACAAATTCACCTTAAAAAAACAGATATGACCTAGGCCTTACAAACGCAAAAAAAACAACAGTATTCGCAGAGCATCTTGCAACTGTATTCGCAGCACCAGATACTAATAGCGATGAAGATGATGATATAAAAATGTACCTCGAAACTTCATGTCAACTAGTTATTCCTCTGACAACATTTACTCCGACAGAGGTTCGACAACAAATAATAATGCTAAATCCTAAGAAAGCTCCTGGCTATGACTTGATAACAAGAGAATTACTTTAGAAGCTACCGAGAAAAAGCAGTGGTATTATTAACAATAATATACAACAGCATACTACGTCTTCTATACTTTCAATACAATGGAAATTTGCTCAAGATACTACGATGAAAACCTGGTAAGCCGTAACCAAGCAAATTATATCCCTACAAGCCTACTAATAGAGAAAAATGGCCTTCGAGAAAAACGCAATATTCCGATTTTTAAGGCTTAAAATAACTTTATTATACAAGTAAAAATAATATTTTTGAATTCACCAAGAACCTAAATTCAAGTTCAAACCTTGTTATACCATTTCCTGAAAAGTATTTTGGGTCTATTTCGTTTTAAAATATTGTTTTTTAATTGTTAATGAAGCGCATGACTGGACGGGCGCTCGGGCTGTGGCCTGTATAAGAAAGAGAAACAAGATCTAGGGCACAATTTTTTTTCTGGTCAAATTTTCTTTAAACAACTAAGATCCCGCCCTGCCAACTCAGATCCCGCGATTGATTATCAATTAAAAAAGAATGCTTTTTACTGCATTAAATGTATGCTGCATTTATGCAATGCACTAAGGGTGTTATTAGGATAATTACCTGAAGAGCAACATAATCAAGCCAGAGGGCATCTGGTCCGTGGGATAGATGTTGTTCAATGATCGTTATCATCTGGTAACTACTATATATCACATATTACTATATTACTGTATAATACCAGTGGTACATACAAGATTTTCTCCTAGTATCACTGGTATTATTATACAGTAATATAGTAATAGAGTAGATAGTAATAAAGTAATATAGTAATGCAGTAGAACCCGCACAAGACGCAGTTGCTAAATGGGAAGAAATAAAAAGAGCTGTTGAAATGACAAACAAGACACTTCTGTTACAGGAGCGCGTAAAGAAGAAAGAATGGATGACGGATGAAATCCTTGATATGATGGAAGAAAGAAGACAACACAAATGCAAAAATCAAGTGAAGTATCAAGAAACAAGTCACAATATAAAAACAAAGATAAAGGAAGCGAAGGAACGCTGGCTGAAGGAGAAATGCGATGAAATCGAAGAGTGCGACAGAAGATATGACTACCACAACATGCACAAAAAGATCAAAGAATTAACAACTAAAAAGAAAACCAATAATCCCCACCCGACACTAATAGACGCAGACGGTAACCTTATATCAGACGACTTGAAGCTCATTGACACATGGAAAGATTACGTAGAACGACTTTTTAACGATAAACGCAGAGCGACAGTGGACCAAGATGACGACATGACTGGACCCGAAATACTAAGGTCTGAAGTGGAAAAAGCCATTTCATCGCTAAAAAAACGACAAAACACCAGGTCCCGACAACATACAGGGCGAGATCATAAAACTCCTATGCGAAACGGATGACCACTTCCTCGATTTTCTGACAGGCCTTTTTAACACCTTTTACGACAAAGGGGAGATTCCGGAGGAATGGCTTCGATCGACCTTTGTAGCCATACCTAAAACACCAAGTGCAAAACACTGTGATCAACACCGCTTAATAAGCTTGATAAATCACATTACCAAAGTTTTCACCAAAATCATACACAATAGAATATATAACAAATGCGAAGCAAATATATCGGAGTCACAGTTCGGATTCCGAAGCGCATTGGGCACAAGAGAGGCGATCTTCAGTCTGCAAGTTTTAATTCAAAGATGCAGAGACATGCACAAGGACGTCCACTTGTGCTTCATCGACTTCTCCAAGGCGTTTGACAAGGTCAAACATGATAAACTCATGGAAATGCTCAGGAAGATGCATATTGATGGCAAGGATCTGCGCATAATAACCAGTCTCTATTGGAACCAAAGTGCTGAGATAAAGATGGGCAACTTACACAGTGGGAAGATAGATATTAAAAAGGGTGTACGACAGGGATGCGTCCTCTCGCCGCTCCTGTTCAATATATACTCTGAACAAATCTTCAGAGAAGCACTGGGAGAAGTTTCGGAGGGTATCAAAGTAAACGGAGAGGTAATCAATAATATTAGATATGCTGACGACACAGTTATTATCGCAAATGACTGCAACGAGCTTCAAAGACTCATGCAAAGCATACACACAGCAAGTCAAGAATATGGTTTAGAACTCAATACAACCAAAACTAAATGCATGCTCATCAGCAGAACACAACAACCTCCGATGCAATTGACATTAAACAACCGAAAAATAGAACAAGTGGAGACATACACATACCTTGGAACCACAGTCAACACAAAATGGGACCAGTCAACAGAAATAAGATCACGAATTGAAAAAGCGCGAAACGCGTTCAACAATATGAAAAAGTGGTTCACAAGCAAAATCTCAATGGAACTAAAATTAAGACTGGTCAAGTGTTATGTCTTCCCGGTCTTGTTCTATGGAGCAGAGGCATGGACCACAACGGAAGCCACCCTGAAGAAACTAGAATCCTTTGAGCTGTGGATATATCGCCGTATTCTTCGGATATCCTGGACAGACCACATCACTAACGTGGAAGTAATGCAGAGAATAGGCAAAAGCAAAGAAATAATCTTCACCGTAAAGAAACGGAAGCTTGAGTACTTCGGACATGTCATGAGGCATACTAAGTACCGGCTGCTACAGTTAATAGTCCAAGGAAGAATCGACAGTAGGAGGGGACCGGGAAGAAGACGACACTCATGGATGCATAACCTGCGACAATGGTTCGGACTAACATCGACCGAACTGTTCAGAGGTGCCGTAAACAAAGTCAAAATAGCCTTGTTAATAGCCAACGTCCGAAACGGATAGGGCAAAGGAAGAAGAAGAAGAAGAAGATGATAACGCTCATTGAACAACATCCGTCCCACGGACCAGATGCCCTCTGGCTTGATTATGTTGCTCTTTGGGTAATTATCCTACTAACACCCTTGGTGCATTGCATAAATGCAGCATGCATTTAAATGCAGTAAAAAAGCATTCTTTTTTTAATTGAATATTGAATCGCGGTGATCGAGTTAGCAGGGCGGGATCTTAGTTGTTCAAAGAAAAATTTAGAAAACCAGAAAAAATTGTGCCCTAGACCTTGTTTCTCTCTCTTATAACAGGCCACAGCCGAGCGCCCGTCCAGTCATGCGCTTCATTAACAATTAAAAAACAATATTTTAAAAGGAAATAGACCCAAAATACATTTCCAGGAAATGAGTTAGAACAAGGTTTGAGCTTGGATTTTATGTTCTTGGTGAATTCAAAAATATTACTTTATTATACTTGTATAATAAAGTGTCTTTAAGCCTTAAACCGGAATATTGCGTTTTTCTCGAAAACGATAAACGAAGTTTACAAAAAAATGATAGGAGACTTTTTTTGTTAAGAACGATCCAATAAATTAAAAATAAAAATTTTCCGGTCCAAAAAAATTAATTGGTAAAATTTGTTCCAAAAATATTGTTTAAAAAAATTTGTACAACTTTTCGCATGGACCTCTTAAACCTTATTTTGGGGTATCTCATGACAGTGATTATGCAAAAACAATCTGATGGGAATATTTTTCGAAACGAACCCGAGCTCGTCGTCTTGTCTGTAGTGTAAATAAAGCCTAGAAATACTATTAAAATTAAAAACATGGATCTTATCTAGGTCAGATTTCGGATAATTATTCTGCGATCAAAATTAAAAACTTAAAGGTCAAGTACTGATGCATTTTTGTGCATTGATATAAATACAAATAAACTAGACTCAGCAATCATTATCGACCGTCATGTTCCGTCAGGTTCAGCTCTTAGTCCTTCTATTTGCGACAGCGCTTGCTGCGCCAGATCTAACTGAATTAGATCTAACTTCAACCAACGAATTGGTAGCTGTCGTTCAGGTTCGTATAATAACAGGTCTTTTGAATCCTATCGTTACAAAATAGTTACAGTTCTAAGTTTAGTTATTCTTGTTTAAATGAAAACAATTCAATAATACGTTTTAGAAAGATTTTCCGTTTGCTTAAATCATGAAGCTTAGTTAAGCAGTGATGTCTCTAGCTGAGCGTAGTCTATTTTTTTCTCTTCTCTGTTCTCTTTCCAACCTCCTTTCCCCACCCCCCCCCCTTCCCCCTCCCCCTCCCCCCCCTCGCCCCTCCCTCCCCTCCCCCTCCCCCCTTCCCCTCTCCCCCTCCCCCCCCTCCCCCCCCTCTCCTCCCATCCCCTCTCCACTCCTCCCCCTTCTCCCCCTCCCCCTCTCCCCCCCTCCCTCCCCCCTCCCCCCCCTCCCCTCTCCCCCCCCCCCCCCCCCCCCTTCCCACTCCCCCCCCCCCCCTACTCCCTCCCTCCCTCCCCCCCCTCCCCTCTATCTCCCCCTCCCCTCCCCCCCCCCTCCCCCCTCCCCCCTCACCTCTCTCCCCCCCTCCTTCCCTCCTCTCCCTCCCCCCTCCCCCCCCTCTCCCTCCCCTCCTCCCTCGCCCCCTCCTCTCTCCCCCCCCTTCCCCTCTCCGCGTCTCCCCCCCCCCTCCCCTCTCCCCCTCCTCCCCACCTCCCCTCCTCCCCCCCTCCCATCCTCCCCTCCCCCCCCCCCCCCACCACTCCTCCCCCCCCTCCCCCCCCCCCTCCTTCCTCCCCTCCCCCCCTCTCCCTCCCCCCCCTCTCCCCCCCCTTCCTCTTTCTTCCACCTCCCTCTTCTTTTTCTTTTCTCTGTTTTGTTTTTTTTATATATTTTTAAAGCAGTTTCTATTATTTGTGAGAAGTAAAACCTAGTTCCATTGGTCTATATGCTTCATTACATAATTTAATCTACTAATGAAAATTATGTTCGCCCTTAACTTTGTTTTAGAGTTTCAAATAAATCTTTATTGTCATTAGATCCAAATTGTAATATAATACCAATAAAAGCTAAATACTGTAAAATAAAATTTGGATTTATAGAAATATATATCCAAGTAGTTCTTTCTAAAGGTGTAGCGTTGTCTTTTTGCATGTTTGCAATATATCTATTTATGGGTAAAAGAAAATAACTCTATTTCATCTATTTTTATTTGATTGATATATACTAATATCTAATTACTGATTTAAACTCATTTCTTATTAATTTAATCCCAAACATGTTTTTTTCAATCATTAAGAGTTTATTAAATTTAGATTTCGCATATTTAAAATATTTACATCACAACTCTTACAACGCTGGCATTGCACAAAAGTAGACGGCACATTTATATAAATGTAACTGCTCAGTGCATTCAGAGAAAATTAAGCTCTTCCACATTTTTTTCAAACTTTGTCACAGCGCACCCAGAACTCATGTCTCTTCAATATTTTGGGTTAGTGTTCTAAATTTGCATCTATTTATCATTCGATTATTTAGATGACATTCATTGTTGTATGGCTTAATTTAATAAAACCTGCAAAAATAAACAACTTGCTTTGAAATTATGGAAATTTGGCGGTAAAATACTGAACACCTAAAATTGTAACGAAATAAAATTTTTGTCTAATTAATGATAATTTTTTTTTAGTTATTTAGACATGGACACAGGACTCCTACGGACTTTTACGAAAATGATCAGTATTCGGATTTATCAAAATATTGGAGTGGCCTTGACTTAGGACAGTTAACAAATGTAAGCTATAATTAGATAATTTATGTTTAAATTGCCAATTTAATTAAAGTGTATGTAGGTTCTGTTGGATATAGTTAGTGTTATGTATATAAATATATATATATAATATATATATATAAATATAATATATATACAGGGTGGTGAATCGTCAAACGGGCCATAGGAAACTCAATGAGAAATTCTAAATTGTTGAATTCCTGCTTCCCTAATTATTTTACACCAAAAGTCATGGGAAACTATTTGTAGAGGACTCAAATATGTATCGAAAACAATTGTTAAAATTGTTCTACGACTTAAACGTATTCCAAAATTTTGCTAAAATATAATACATTTTTCAGGCCACCCCTAAAAGTCAGGCCAGACGCCGTGAAAAGAATGTGTATTACGTGTTGCGTTTTGTCATATTGACGTTTCTAATATTTGACAATATTTAAATCAACTATATTATATTTTTATCTATGATTTAAATGGCCAAAATTTTGTGATTTATTGTTTAAAAGAAAAATTAAGTTGATTAAAAAATGTACTCAGTTAAGGAGAAAAGAGCAATAATAAAAATGTTTTATTCATGTTTTATTATAACATTTGTTATAGTTTTATGTTTAGAAATTATCGTATATTATTATTAGGAATAAAGATCACAGTAACAGTATATTGGAATTCATTGAATTGTTGTATAACTTAACTTAACATGGAATTAAATTTTAGTGTATTAGAATATCTTACGTTAAATAAAGATCCGGTAGTGACAGGAAAAGGTTCGCGCTATTGCCTGAATACAACATTATGCGATTTTTCGTCAACTGAGTACATTTCATTATATTGATCGATTTGTCAAACAATATAATTTATTGTTCACAAAGTAATATTGTTCAGTATAGTAGTATTAGTAAAATCATTGTTTATAATTTAATCATAAAATAAAAAAAATTGACAATTCAAATTGTCAAACATCTGACATAATATGATAAAACACAAACGTTATAATATATTCTTGTATTACGTGTGGCCTAACTTTTAGGGGTGGTCTGAAAAATCTATTATATTTTTGCAAAATTTTGAAGTACATTTGATTCGTAGAACGGTTTTAACATTTGTTTTTAATTTAGAATTTAGTCCTCTACAAATAGTTTTTTTATGACTTTTGATCTAAAATAATTAGGGAAGCAGCAATTCAACAATTTAAAATTTCCCATTGAGTTTCCTATGGCCCGTTTGACGATTCACCACCCGGTATATATATATATATATATATATATATATATATATATATAATATATATATATATATATATATATATATATATATATATAGGTATATGGGACCTTGTAGATTGTCCACAAGAATCTTTATTTAGGATTTTTATTTAGCTGTAATATTTTTTGAGTTTTTTATGAAAAGAGATGTATTTAGAACAAATATTTGAGATATTTATTTTTCACTTCTTTATTTTATTTTAGATTGGAAAACAACAGCACTATGAGCTAGGGCAATTTACTAGGAAACGATATGGTAAATGGCTGCCACAGAAATATGATAAAAATGATTTCTATGCCCAGACCACAGATGTCGATCGAACACACATGTCAGGGCAAATAAATCTTTACGGGCTTTATCCAGCCAAAAAAGATCAGTTATGGAGGCTGTTCACTGATTGGCAGCCCATTCCACTACATCCGGGAGATTCTAATATTTGGGAAATATTTCCCAACTGTGCGGCTTATATGAAAGAATACGCCGAAGTTCTTGCTTCTGATTTGTATGCAACAATAGACAAAGAGTATGCAGATGTGTATTCATATTTATCACAGTATTCAGGTGAAAATATTACAACCCTATCAGAAGCAAATTCCGTGTTTGATTGTTTTAAAAGTGAATCTACTGCTGGTCTTCGTCTTCCATGGTGGGCGTCAAAAATATATCCAGAACCATTAACACAACTCATGGGATATTTCTTTCACGCAATGTCTTACACAACCAAACAACAGCGATATTGTAAGTAGATTTTTAAACGAATCAACTGTAATTTAGATTAGCTTACATTTTAAAAACGTTTTGAGCATCTTCAATCTTTTGTATTGTAGTTATATATAAAAATTACCTAAATAAAATATAATTTTATTTTCTGATTACAGATTCTGGAACTCTGCTTAATTCCATTTTAAACTACTTCGACGACAAAATAAATGGTTCAGTATCCCAACAGTTCAAAATGTACAGCGGACACGACACAAATATTGCAGCTGTGTTGAGTGCTCTTGATGCTTTTAATCCACCCTATCCTCCAGAGTACGCAAGCAGTGTGTATTTTGAATTAAGAAACTATTCAGGGCACTATTTTGTAAATGTGTGGAGCAAAAACGGATCCAACTTAAAGAAGATTTCAATAAGGGGATGTGCTTTGGATTGTCCTTTAGATGAAGTTAGACAAAGATTGAATGAGATAGTCCTAGATGTTGCTACTAGAACCGAAGAGTGCAATGCCAAAACGACATTCAAAACGGTTGCTGCTGAAAATATGTACAATAAGCTTATTAAAATTGGTGAAATTGAACGTCTTAAAAGAACATTTTAAAATAAATTAATTAAATATGGTCTAATTACACTGTAAACATAAACAGTTGTTGTTTAAATAAAAGCATATTAAATTTTCCCTATAATTTTTTTACTTATAATCTAATGAATGAAGCTGCACATGTCGAAAAGGCCTAAGCTGTACATACTCCAGTCGTCAGAGACGAAAATGCCCCTGAACCCCTTAAAAATACAAACAAGTATCATTATCATCATCATCCAGCCTCAAGAGTCCACTGCTGAACATAGGCCTCTTCCTCATGTTTTAACCCCGTCTATCTACGCCGCTCTTATCCAGTTTTTATTGAGTCTTCTTAAATCGTCGGTCCATTTGGTAGGAGGTCGACCGACGCTTCTCTTGTCTTCCCTTGGCCTCCATTCCAATAACCTCTTTGTCCATCTCCATCTGTCATTCTGGCTATGTGTCCTGCCATCTCCATTTTAGTCTGGCTATCTTCTCGATGATGTCAGTTACTCCGGTTCTTCTCCTGATGTCTTCGTTGGTTATTCTGTCTCGCAGAGTTATTCCTAACATGGACCGCTTCATTCTTCTCTGCGTGACTCTCAGTTTGGTAGCTGCTGCTTTTGTTAAGGTAAGTGTTTCTGCTCCGTACGTCAAGACTGGGAGGACGCACTGATCAAATACCTTTCTCTTTAGGCATGTGGGCAGCTCACTTTTAAAAGTTTCTCTCAGTTTTCCAAATGCTGCCCACCCAAGGCCGATTCTTCCCTTTAGTTCATGAGTTTGGTTCCTCAATATAATTCTTCCCAGTATTATATCATCTACGAGTTCTATTTCTTTCCCACCAATACTGATGTTCTGGTTGGGTACCAAATTGGTCATGATTTTTGTTTTCGAGATATTTATATTTAAACCTACATTTTCTGTAGCCACAACGAGTTCCTGTACCATCTCTCTTGCCATACCTAGATCTTCAGCTATTATAAGTATATCATCGGCGAAACGTAAGTTGTTTAGATATTCTCCATCTATTTTTATTCCCTTTGTCATCCAATCCAATTTCTTAAAAGCATGTTCTAGCACCGTATTAAAAAGTTTAGGTGACATTGGGTCTCCTTGTCTAACCCCCGTTCTATTTTATGCGATTACTGTTAGTATGTAATCTGACAGTGGTTGTTGCCTGCAGGTATATTTTGTATAATAATTTAGTATATCTATAATCTAGCCTGCATTCTTTAAGCGCCTGTAATATTTTGCTTAGCTCAACTGTGTCAAAGGCTTTGTGAAAATCGATAAATATTAGAACTAGAGGTTTATTGTATTCCACTGCTTTCTCTATTAGGGTTTTTATATTTTGTAGATGGTCATTTGTTCCGTTACTTTTTCGGAATCCTGCCTGTTCCCTTGGTTGATAAGTCTCTAATTTTCTTTCCATTCTCTTAACTAGTATTCGCGTAAACAACTTATATATATGACTGAGGAGGCTAATCGGTCTGTAATTCTCTAAATTTGCTTTGTCTCCTGCTTTGTGTAATAGTATCATAGTAGCGTTGTTCCAGTCTGTTGGAATATTGGCGCTGTGAAGGCAGATATTGAAAAGTTGTTTAATTTTTTCAAGTAATACATCCCTCCAATTTTTAGTGCTTCTGATACTATTCCATCTTCACCGGGGTTCGATTATTTTTCATTTTCTTCAGGGCTTCTCTGATTTCTGATTTTGTTATATTGGGCATTAAATCTGATCCTTGGTTTAATACCCCAGTTTTTAGTGTAATTGGAGGTTCCGTATTGTTATCTTTTTTCTTGATCTATATAACTCTGTGTAGAACTCTTCGACTATTCTTAATATTTCATCTCTGTTCGTTGTTTCTTCTCCAGTTCTGTTTCTCAGTTTGTTAATTTCTATTTTCCCTTTTGTACGCTCCTCTTCAAAACTTTCATGTTCTTATTTTGCTCTATTGCCTGTTTTGTTTTTTCTACATTGTAGTTTCTTATGTCTTTTCTTATTGCCTTTGTGATCGTCTTATTTATTTGATTTATCGCTTTTTTGCTTGTAGTGTTATCTCCTTTCATTTGTCGCCTTAGTTCTACAAGGGTTTTCGTGGGTTGACTTAGTTTCTCATCTTTTTTGCTTGTCGGACAATATTTAGTTAGAGCCTGTTGCATTTTGTTGACTATTTGTTTGTTCAATATATTGATGTCTGCTGTTGTTGTATCTTTTAATGAATTACCAATATATTTTTCGAACTCCTGAATGTTAGTTGGTTTTGTCCATTTCTTTGGTTGTTTCTTATTTGTCATTTTGAGTCTTTCTTTTTCGGTTAATTTCGCTTTCTTAACTGAAAATCTGATTTTCTCCGAGGCGCCAATTTTGCATGTGTTGCTTGGTTGCTCACAAACACATGCCCGGTAGCCCATTTGACACTTGTTGGCTCGAAACCAACTGAGCGCCGATCGCTAAGCATATCTAACTAATTCGATATAATTCATGATGGTGAATTACAGGAATAAGGTGATAAGCTTAACGAGGTGGTTCTCCTTTGCGTGCCTTATCGCAGTGTCACGGTCGGTTGGATCATTATGTGATATTTGTCCGTGAGTATCTGCCATCAAGCCAACAGTAGAAATCATTCCGAATTAGCCCTAATGAAGTAATGTCATAGCTGCCATTTTTCTATCAGCCAGTTGGACGCGCCGTCTCGGGATAGAGGAGTCCCCCGCCCGTCCGTTTTCCGCGCGAAGTACAGAAGAGTCCCTACTTAATTTAGAACTGCACCTCCACGCAAGCTGGGACGGACACGAGCTACAAGCTACTAAATACCTGGGTAAAAACCCTTTAGCAGGTATAAAATTTACTATGTCTTACTACTTAATTTATTTCTACTTTATTACTACTATTAAATTACTATTAAATTTTGTACCATCTAAAGGATTTTTACCTAGGAGTTTAGTGGCTTAACTCATGTGCTCCGAGTAACAATACTCTGATGATGGGCTTTTTAGTCCAAAAACGTACTGTGGTATAACCCAAAAGGAATTTTATTTTCCTTGTGGACCAGTCTGGAATAGCTTCTGTTCAATATAGTACTATGCTGAATGCCATGTTGTAAATATGAAAACTATATTTAGTAAACTATTGCAAATTATAGCACGATTATATAGACCTGAACCTATTATCAATATTTGTGGAAAATTGTAGACAGACCAAGACCTAGATGGAAAGATGGTGAAAATGAGATGGATATTAAGATTGGAGCAACAAATTGTCACTTACAACATATGGGAATGGACGGAAAGTTCTGGCGAAATTGTCAAGGGAAAGTCAAAGCTCGACTAGCTGTAGTATCATTAATGATGATGGTATATAAATATCAGAAATTAAAAATAATCAAAAGCTAAATAAGCTTTGGTTATTTTAAGTGATATTCTAAGAGTTTTATACATTTATGTATGTAATAGACTTAAAACTGTTATATTATCATAAGTTGTATAATTTCTTAGCTTTGTTTTATTTATTGATGAATGCAATCTTTATTAGGCTACGTTCAGTTGCAAAGTTATTTAAACTAATTAAATATCTAAAGATAACCGTCTTGAGTGTAATTCAAGTGGACTATATACTAGTTCAGGTATTTTGATACATTGTATACTTATTGTATTTAGATAATTGCGCAATAATAATAATTTATCTACTATAAGTTATAAAAGTCAGTTATAAAAAAATTAATTTAATTTATGATTGCATGTACAAAGTTCAAACTAAGAATGAAATACAAAATATGGTAAAAATGCTTAAAAATTTTTGTTTATTTCCGAAATACAGTGATAAATAAAAAATAAAAAAAATATTCTTGACTATATTTTTTAATATAGGTATAATTTTTCCTAATTTTGTGAATATTTTTTGTGTCATAATATACTAGAGTTCGTAATAAAATGTGTGAATTTTAGGTTAACACACGCATAATGTTTGGATAAGCGACCGATTTTTTCTAAATACTAAATTCTTCCCATTTTTTTTAAAAGAAAATTATGTATCTTGCTAGACGTCAGTTAAATAGCCAAGCGGACCAGATAGTAAATCGCATTCACGTCACTGTGAACTATCTTGTGGACTGATGGTTCAAACACTGGTCACACAACAAATCTAAATGTTAAAAAACTTTAATATTAATCAAAAACTTGGTGTTATTCTTGTATCTTTAATAACACATTAAAATTAAAAATTAAAATTATTTACAGTTGTTTAGAACGAATAGTTTTAGCTGTTTTCAGATCTTCTTCAGTGAAGTTAGAACTACTTATGTATGTTATGTATGTACTTATGATATTATGTTTATCTAAAAAGATACAGATTTTTCTAACCTTTTTTCCTGGTTTTGTTTGAACCCAGGTAAGTAAATTTTTCAGCGGGGAAATCCTTCGCCTTCCTGGTCCTTGTTTTCCTACTACTTTTCTTTGTAGAATTAATTGCAGCAACCCATATATTTCGTATTCCTCATAAAGTGACAGAGGTATTTGATTTTGGCTGCTTTTATTATGGTTAACAAGTCTCTTCTTTTTTGCATTCGTAATAAAACGTTCTGGTTAGTACGGTATAAGATATCTTTAGGATAAACGTGGTCGGTATAGGATATAAAAAAAAATCCACAAGGAAAACAATTCCTGTAGCTGGCTGTATAACCACGTATCACAAAAAAGAGGTTAGTCTTCGTAAGTGGGTATATTTATTTAAAAACCCTTAAAATGGGTTTATTTAAAAACCTATCATCAGGTTTAAGATCGCTAGGTTAAAATGCCTGAGCCACCAAAATACATAGGTAAAAACCCTTTAAATTGCATATAGTTATAAAAGATTATACATCTTGTTGTTAAAAAACTGTGATGTTCACTATTAAATTAAATATGACTTCAGATAACATACATTGTAAAATTGAGTTCCAGAGCCGGGGAGAAAACCTCTAAGCACGAAAAACAGCTGGAAACTCAGTTTCTTACGCACTTACGAAGACTAACCTTTTTTTTTGGTATAGGATATCTTCAGGATTGGATTATAAAGCCACATTTCGAAAGCCTCAGTTTTCTCGCAGGTAGCATCTGTGAGAGTCCACGACTCAACTCCGTACAACCGTATAGTAAAATTATAACACTGTAACCTGATTTTTATAGGTACTGATAAATCACGGCATTTGAATAGCTTAGCCATTTTTTGAACATCAAGATTTTTCGTGCTCTCTATCTTACATTTGATTGCTAGGAAATGGTCCCAATTTTCATTGACGTTCGTATTAAGTTAGGTGTATGTTTTTACTGTTTCTATTGGTTGTTTATTCACACTGACTTATTCAATTTACTGTTCGTTCTTAGAGATCATCTTAAATTTTGTTTTCTTAAAGTTCAGTAAAAGTCCATATCTCTGACTCACATCTGTGATTTTATTTATTAAATCCTGGAGGGCTTCATAACTCTCAGCGAATACCATCGTGTCATCCGCTTATCTGATGTTATTGATACATTCCCCGTTAATTTGAATTCCGGCTTTAACATCCTCTTCTACTTTCTGAAAGATCTCTTCAGAGTAAATGCTGAACATCAAGAGTACCCACTGCGTTCCGAAAACCAAACTGTGTACGGCTGACTTTGTGAAATAAACAAATACGTTACAAATTTTGTTCCAATATCGTAAAGAATCATGCTCATTTAATTGAATTTATTCCCAGCAAAAATCAACATAATCCAAATCAGTGCTGGGTAGTTCCGGAACGAACTTATTCGAACTTCTTTCAGATAATTCTTTGTTATCTCGAGCAAATACAGTTGCTTCAAGGAAAAAAATGCTTAACTATGTAAATCATAGAATACCAGGCATTCCTGAAGAAGTCATTTTAAACAAAATTTAATGGTTTTTGTAACAATCTCCTGCTTCGTTGGAAAGCTAGTGGGAAAAAATAAGAAAATTTTTTTGAAGCAGGCTAAATCATTTAATACATAATACTTGAACCATCCGAGTGAATTTGTTTGTACACCTAGAAGAAAATTAAGGCTTATTGAAAGGGTTTGATACACTAAGCACTAGATCCAAAAGGAGACGTACAAAAAAATTGGTGTCAAACTATAGCGTAGTTTAGTTAATTAATTTCGCATCAAGGACTAGTTTTATAAAATCAGGCAAAAGAAATTTGGCTTATGTTATAAAAAAGGCTACAATTTCCAGTCCTCAGTCACTAAGAAGGTTAAAAAGTGTGCGCGGATCAAAAAGTCTGGTGAAAAAATATACAGCTGAAGAAGCCCTTGCTCTCATAGTTGATGCTAAATTGACCAAATCACAGTATTTAAAATTGAAAAAAAAGTGCAAAGAATAATAATTGTGATTTATATCCTTCTTACGATGATGTACTAAAAGCAAAAAAAGAGTGTTATCCGGAAGGCATAACTGTAACATAGACTAAGGGGAAGATTAAATTACAATGTCTCCTTGATCACATTGTTCGTCGTTCAGCTGTCCTAATAAATAGTATTTTCCCAAGTAATAAATGAAAAAGGTATTACAGTTTTTCACATGACTTATAAATGGGGGTTTGATGGAAGTTCAAATCATTCGGATGTACAAACAGAAATTTCAGGAAAGTTGTGATTTAGTGGATTCACCATTGCCGAAAAGAAAAGTAAATCGTCTATCTAAAGAAGTTTTGGGCTTCATTCGTGCACTGGAAATTAGCCCTCAAACACCTTCAATGTCAGTAAAAGAAGAGGTTCGGATACTTCATGCTGTAGTAGCCCCGAAAGTGACAATGACGATTTTGAGTAATGTAAATTTTTATTAATAATGTTACTATTTTTTTGGACTCTATATATCCACGCTTGGTAAACTATTTTAAATTTGTTGATAATTCGCTATTACTTTGGGTTTTATAATAATTGTATTTGATTTATTTTTGTTGGAATTCTGTGATTTGTTTTAAGTAAAGTATTGAAAACAAGTTCATAAGAAAAATAAAGAATAAGTTCCTTTTTATTGTAATATATATTACCCTTATTTGCGGCCGGTAAATATAACAATAATTATGAAACACCCTGTATAATTTACCGACATTAATATTATCTATTTTCGCGATGTTATCTTAACAATTTGCGACCATTACTGTTCTTAATAAATTGCCTTAAAAAGATATCATACCGAAATCAACATGTCCTCCTAAATTTGAATTTTCGACCACTGTGGGTTAGAAACAGCTACTATAACATGTAGAGAAAATGACAGAGATATATAGGCGAGCGGTTTACCCCTATAAGCAGAGCATCAACCTACTAAAATTCTTTTTGCATTTCTAATGCACCAAATTAAATGGTTTAAGTGAAATTAAACCGTCGAGTATAAGTTGGAATATTTTGACAAGGATAAATGGTTTCTATCTCGCTAAAAACGTGGACCCAAATATTTCGAATATCCCGCTAAGCGTGTACAACGGTTGAGGTGCTGTAGGTGCTCGAATCTTTTAATAATGTAATATATATATGAAAAATATCTGATAATTAATAATAATCAATTATGATTGAAATTTAGAATGTAATAACTTAGAAGCAGATACTAGGGTTATTTTTCACGCTTTTAAATTACAACAGCAGCATTTGGATAAAAAAATTCAAATTATTGTTAAATCACCAGACACAGATATATACCTGTACATCAAATTGCAAAAGAAATTGGAAAAATAATGTGCAACAGTATCCTAATAATGCATTCTATAACAGGTTGTGATACCACAAGTTCATTTTATGATATGGGAAAAAAGAAGGCTTATAAAGCTTTGCAGAAATTAACTGATAGTCAATTGGAAAAAATTAAGAAATTTGCCTACTTTACCTTTAGATGAAGGACTTACAGTTTTGACTCTATTTTTATCTAAACTGTATGACCCTCAAAATAAGTTTAAAAAATATCATGAATCCATAAAGGAATTAGATATAATATTGCATTAAAAAGATGCATCTAATGAAAAATTACCACCATTCGAAACCAGCATTATTACAACATTACTTAAGAGCAATTGGCAAATAAATGAATGGATTCAAGCAAAAAACAATATTATTTCATCTCTTGATCCATTAACCCATGATTGGACAATGGAAAATAATTGTTTCGATTTTAATTATTTTGAATGCTAGTTTAGATATTTTACAAAAAGTATTTCTGCTCATTGTACCGGAAAATGTTCTACGAAAAATTGTAATTGTATTTTCTATTAATTTAGAATGCTGCGCAGTTTGTACATGTACACCAGAGAATTGTAAAAATGTTAAAGACGACTTTACTGAAGACAATGAAATCAGCTTATTAGATGGAAATCCTGTTGCTGTTGACGAATTCAAATTATTGACAATGAAAACGATATATAAATAAATATTATATTTTTATTTTATTATATTTTGCAATGAAAATTGATTATATATTGCTTAATGTATTTCACTGTAATAAAACAGTCAATAATAAAGTCACCACGTATATTAAAGGAAAAATTACATTATTATAGCATTGTAAAAAAATTAATTTGAATTGTTTTAATTATAATATGTCTATATAAAAATAATTATAAATGTCTTTTTTTTAATAAATTGTACGTAATATTTGTATTAAATTAATTTTTTAAATCTAAACAAATATTTCTACGCGCGCGCCGCACGCCTGTATCGCCGCAACCGCTGTACACACTTAGCGGTAGACTGCTCGAAAGGCATATTCGAAATATTTGGGTCCACGTTTTTAGCAAGATAGAAAAAAATTATCCTTGTTAAAATATTCTAACTTGTACTCGACGGTTTTAAAGATTATAAAGTATAAATATATTTGTAGAATTGCAATTCATTTAGTAGTTTTTTAGAAAAAAAAATCCCAAAAATCACTAATTAAGGCACTAATTTGTTTTTTCAACAAAAAAATGTAAATAACTCGAAAAGGAAGCATTTTTCGAAAAATTATCAAGAGAGAAAAGTGTTTATTTTGATGAGATACACCTAAAAAAAAATGATTCCGAAGCAATTAGGTGAAATTGCTTTTGTGTATAAGTTATTTGTTAATAGCAATTGCCGGCCACTTGTAAAAATTAAAAAAAAATACATTTCATCTTTAAAAAATATATAAAATCGAATAAAAAATGTTTGGTGCATCAGAAATGCAAAAAAAAATTTAGTAGGTAGGTATATTCTGTTTCTAAGCGTCTTTTGAGGGGTAAACCGCTGGTCTAATACAAGTGTTTGAAAATAGGTGGTCTACGATTGTAGACCACGTGCCTACCGGAGGGTTAAAAAATCCTACAGAATAGTTTTTTAAGAACTTCGTGGCTTAAAAGCAACCGAGTTACGAGTAAAAACATCGCATATTTTAGGAGATATCCAAACGCGTTATACTGGAGCATTGTAGGATACACATAATGTGCTATTAAGGCACATACATAGATACTTTCACTTATCCTTCCAAACTAATAAAGGTTGTTTTTAAGTTAAAATAAAAAAAAATTCATAACATTTTGATTTAAAAAATTATTGTATACATGGTTTTAATTAAAAAAAATACTACAACTATTCAAATTTCTTCGAAAAGGGTGGTTTTTATAAGGCATCTAAGGATATCACATAGATAGAGGCGTAAAATACGCCGCGAGAGAGACGCAACGTATTTGATTAACATTATAGACGAGCGTTTTATTTCACGCCTGTTGGCGGAAAGACTACAGTTATAGTCAGTAATAAAATGGATTTAGTTCAAGTCGGATGTGTTGCTGCACATTGTTTAGTGTTAAAAAAAAACGAAAAAACAAAAAAAGAATTCGTCGTTGGTGGGTTCATCCTGTTATTAGTAGCAGACTTCAGACAGGACAATTTCATTTAAAATTATGCGAACACAGACAGTATCCGAAAAAATTTTCTCATACTACCGCATGTCTGTTAAAAGTTTTGATGAACTGCTGAAGCTGGTAGAAAGTAAAATAATCAAGACTACTACTAACATGCGAATTCCAATTGACCCAGCAGAACGATTAGTTATTACAATAAGGTAAATAAACAAAGTAAGATAAAATTTTATTAAAGTAAATTGTTATCCTTAACAATAGTCGTTAAGGTAAAATAAGTAAAAGTATTAATATAAATCAATTAAAGTATCTTCCGATGCAGCTGGTGACGAAGGGACTAAATACTGTGAAGTTGATTGAGTGGATCCAGAAGGAGAGACTATAGGAGAGTAAGGCGAGGGTGATTGGACGGACGAAGGAGACGGAGTTTCTGAGCACTGTAGTGACAGACTGGATGCAGCGCAAAGACGGGTTGAAGATACCAGCGGCTGTTGCGAGCATGAAGATGACTGCTGTGTATACACTTGTGGAGCAGGTTGCATATAATTTAATTGTTGGTTGGTACTCGGCTGATTGTTTATTTGTGGTTGTTGCTTGTATGAAGAGGACTGCTGTGGATATGGAGACTGTATACTGTATTGAAAAGGCTGCATATAATTTGTAAACTGGCTTGTATTATGTTGATTGTTTGTTTCATAAATATGTGTACTGGTGTATATTTGAAGCACTTCCATTATCTTTAGTCTAAAATTGATTAAATTCTGTTGCGGCATACTATTCATAATTGGCAATAATGACATTAAAAAAGCCTTATTACCCATAACGTCGTCCAATCTCTCCTGTTTTTGTAAAGCTACTGACTGCGACAATATCGCTGTGATACTTTTTAAATCTTCATCTTCCTCTAATCTTCGTTTGCGAACATTTTTCTTTAATCTTTTGTTTTCGGGTTCTTCAGCTGTCTGAATTTGAGTATTGCTTTCATTTATTGTTTCCGCAACTTGTTCATCTATCTTCTTCTTTTCTCTCTTGGATATTAGATGACGTTGGCCTCTTTTCCATATGAACCGCTAAAAATGAGAGTTGATCATAGTATATATATTTTCGCTTTCTTTGTGTAGCGGCTTGTCCGCTTTTAACTTTCTTCTCTAGGGTAACTTCTCGTTTAAATTGATCACGAAGTGATTTCCACTTAGTCTGAAGTTCCTTTCCTAAAACAAAAAATATTGTTTCAGATATTTAGCAACCGGATCGAACTTTTCTGCTTTGGAGTATTACTTCCATGTGGCAAAGTCAACCATTGGACAAATAGTAAAAGAAACATGCTTGGCTATATGGGAGACATTACAACCGTTAGAAATGCCTATACCAACTAAAGATAAATGGATAGAAATATCAAACAAAATGTTCACAAGGTCCAATTTTCCGCACTGCTTGGGCGCTATAGACGGTAAACACATTCGTATGATGTGTCCCAAGAATACCGGAAGTGAATACTTTAATTACAAAAAATTTATTCCATCGTCTTATTGGCCATCGCAGATTCAGATTATTGTTTCACAGCTGTAGATGTAGGGTCTTACGGAAGAGAATCTGACAGTAACATATTGAAAAGTTCAGCTTTTGGACAACTTTTGGATAGTAATCAACTTAACATACCTTTACCCCAGCCACTTTCATATACTGATAGTCCCGATTATCCTTTTGTATTTGTTGGTGACGAAGCTTTCGGATTAAACACTAATTTATTACGGCCATATCCAAGACGAAATCTCAGCGATAGTGAGCGAGTTTTTAACTACAGGTTAACAAGAGCAAGAAGATTTGTAGAATATACTTTTGGTATATTAACCAGCAAGTGGCGGATATTCCTTACACCTATTTTACTTAAACCTGACTTTACAGAACTCCTTACAAAAACCGCCTGTGTCCTTCATAACTTCGTACGAAGAAGAGACAGTTTTGATTTTAATGATACCCTAACAGATCCACTACAAGATATATCGGCCTTAGGAACTGGGGGACGATCATCGGGAATTTCAGTCAGAAATCAATTTAAATCTTATTTTGTAAGCAAAGGAGGAGAATTGGCATGATACTATGATAAAATAAAATTCAAATAAAATTCAAGTAAAAAATACCTACCATAAAAGCATAAATTTTGGTATACCACAAGGGACTGTACTAGGACCCATATTATTTATACTGTACATAAACAATATTCTTACTTACCCGGACTGAAGGTGAGATATTAAGTTTTGCAGATGATACAGCAATTTTGTACTCTGCAGACACGTGGATGGAACTAAAGCGAAAAATGGAACATCACTTGGAAGAACTATTGATATATTTAACCACAAACTTCTTACAGTAAATATGGATAAGACAGTTTATGTTCCATTTACAAGCAATAAGAGAGGTCTACCAGATTACAAATTTATAAAAATAAAAAATCTGAGTATTAACGCAGTGAGTAACACAAAATACCTTGGTGTTCAAATCGACTCGTATCTACGATGGGATATACACATAAACCAAACGTGTAAAACATTGAGATGTCTATTGTACAAAATGCGAATTTACGTAATATACTGGATATCCATCATCTGAAGGTTATTTACTATTCTTTGGTAGAATCGCGTCTACGTTATGGAATCTTTAGTTGGGGTGGAGTTTGCAAATACATACCTCCACCAATTAGACATTATCCAGAGAAAAATATTAAAAATTATTTACAATAGACCTTCGAGATACCCTACTAATGATCTTTATACCGAAACTCAAATGTTAGATACAAGACAGATTATATATTCTTACAATAATCACCAATTTATACAAAAATAAACACTTACTCACACCATTAGGGCATACCTATCATACGAGAAATAGAGCACAGTCTTTTGTCAAATTAAATATTGCAAAGAAAACAGTTGGTAAACGAAATTTTGAGTATTTACAAGGAAGAATCTACAATTTGCTTCCTGAAATTTACAAAACATACCTAATCACTATAAACTCGCAAAAATGATTAAGACATTGTTTACTAGGTATTTGAAACAAAATCATAGACAACTGTTCAGCCACCTTTTTGAGACCAATTAGGTTATAACTAACGTCAAATCAAGAATAGATTACGAAATCTTAAAAATTTATATATGCTATTATCTTGGTTGATTGTATGCATGAATGGTCTCTCTCTTGTTAATTAATTAATAAAAATTTTTTTTGTTTTTTTATCTTAATATAGGTAATAATTATAACTAATAAAGTAGTAAAACTCGCCTTGCTGTAGGATCAATATAAATAAGCAATTTAAAAAATGGCCCATGCTCAACTTAATTGTTTTAATGGGCACTACTGTTTATATTACCTTGAACCAATTACAGAACTACAAATTAAAAGTAATATTTTTTAAAATTTAATTGTCATTTAATTATTTATTGTAATATTAATAATTTGTATATTTATCATGGAAATAAACGATATTATTATTATTATTATTATAAAAGCAAATTTTTTTTTAAATTGGATATGTAGTTGAATAAAAAAGTAAAAAAACCCATCTAACTTATTTTTTTCGGCGTGGGAAATAAATCGTTCCAGTTTTTCAACCATTTCGTTTGCAATTTTACTCCACAATTTGGCCTTTAAATCCCTATTAGAATATTCCTTTAAATGAAAATTGTAAAGCGCAGGGCGCCTTTCAATTTCACTAATAAATTTTTCTGTGGTCAAACATATTTAATTTGAAAAATTATTTTTTGTTCTGTCTGTACCTCTAGCCTGACAAATGTCTCGTCTATTTGAACACATAAGAATCAATGAAGTTGCATATAGTCCGTTTCTCTCGCCGCGTGAACAACGCAGCAGATTGCGATTGGCTGGCGTAGGATTGCGATAGCAACGCTCGTGTATTACCATCCATATACATGTGCATTGCAATGCATGGTTTCTATTATAACGTAGAATACGCTGCGTATCTCTCGCAGCGTATCTTACCCGTCTATTACCATGCCTAAGGGTTTAAAATTTATGTGGTAAAAAATTAACCGGTATATAACATCTAAATTTAATGTCACTGTACAATTAAATGATTCCAAATTGCTTGAATTTACAATTTATATAATTTTTTTCGATAGGGATAGTTTTCACCCTTTATAATAAAATCAACCAACGGCACAAAGTGTGAAGGGTAAGAATATCCTAAATCCAAATTTCCATTCAAATCTTTGGAGACAAGGTATTCAACGACATTGTTTTAAATATAACTATTCTGGGAGGTAATATTTAAGTGTTAAATTATGATAAAACCCTAAATTATAATGTTTAATGTTAATTGATATTCATTTACTTTATTATTAGATGATTTGAATCAATTACTTGTTTTAATTTGCAAATATACGATTTTTTTCCAATAGGGGTAGTTTTCTCTCCTAAAAAATAATAAACAACCAACGGCAAAGTCCAAAAGTGAAATATAGCGTACGTAGAAAACCAAATATTCATGAAATTCTGTGGTAACATTGAAAATTATACAGTTTCGCTGTATTCCTTGTTCATTTACTGAAATATTATACTTGGAAAACATTTTGACATGGACAATTTATATGTACCGATGATTGATAAAGAGTTTATTACGTAACTTTTAAAATCAATCTTTGCTAGATCGATCAATCTTTGCTAGTGTGTCTAAGTACATGTAATAAAGTAATAATCAACAAGTAATTGCTATATATTTTAAATAAGCTAAATTTGCATACTAGCATTTTAACACATCTGGCCAAAAAACTGATATATTGTTACTTATATCTAATCATTTAGTAATAGAGATTAATATATTTTACATATAATATTGCGCAATCTTACAACTTTTGAATTTAAAGTTAAGATAAGGACCTAACACCTGTCTACATACTTAATAAACTAAATTAATTTTTATATGAGACTCTTTTATTTCAAATAATCAATTACTAGACATAAGTAGTGAACATTTTTTTTTGTAGCAATTTCATCATATTTGTTCAATAAATATTTTTAAAATTCATCGTTCTTATTTACGTATTTGTAGTCTATTTTTTCAAAATCTTCAGATTAGATTTATAGATCTCATGACTTACAAAAAAAATAATTATATTGATAAAAGTGCAAATCTAGTTATAGACACACTTTGAACTTCACCCTGATTTGCCTGAAAAAAGCAGGCACTCCTGCTTAAGAAATATATAACATAGTTTGTTGATTATAGTTAAATATTGTGTCAAAGTTTATTAGCTAAAAATTAATAGAAAACCAAAAGAAAATACTCAAAAATAATATGCAAGAAAAAATTAAATCAATTTAATGCTTTCCGATAAACAATATTTTTGTTCTTATTTTGAAGCGAAGCTTCTATACCGGCGTTGTATTACTTTGTTCTCTATAGTAAAATGCTGAGGCGAGCATCACGCATTACGTAGGATGTAGTTGCATCATGTATTTTGCATTATTTCTATGCAAAAACCTTCAAAACAACAATCATAACTATACAAAGAGAACAACTACAAGACAACATCAGAAAAAAAGAGTAAATGGATGACAGAAGAAGTCCTCGAACTGATAGAAATAGATCTTACAAAAATCGTAATAAAGAAAAATATAAAGAAACCCAGAGAATCATCCGAAACAAAATCAGGAAAGCCAAAGAAGAATGAATGAGCAGCAAGTGTGAGATTTACTAAAAAAGCATAACTACTTTAATGCATACAAAAAGATTAAAGAAGTCACAAATATGAAGCAAAAAATCACTACAACAACTTAAGTAGATGATAACAACCAAATAGTATCTAGTCCAGAAAATGTAGAAACATGTGGGAAAAATACATCCAAGATCTATTTGATGACGATAGAACAGAACCACAAATGAATATAGTACAAGAAACAATACTTGATATATTAACATCGGAAGTTGCAGAAGCAATCAATATGGCAAAGTCACGAAAAGTCTCAAGTCCAGATGAAATATACGTAGAGATGATAAAGCTTATCAATGAAAGAAATCTTTAGACGTTAACACTATTATTTAACAAAATATATACCACTGGAATCTTCCCAGAAGACTGGCTTAGATCTAAATTTACACCTAAACCCAAGAAAAATAAAGTAAATATGCTCTTCCACTAGTTTTAACAGTTTTACTGGTATTTTACCTAATCCAGCTGCCTTATTATCTTTATAGTTTTTGATAGCATATTTGATTTCATCTATCGTTATCTTCTGTCTCTCTAAAGGATTTAATTCTTGTATTTTCTGCATTTAACCTCTTTCATCTTGGAAAAGTTTCTCTAACGTACTCCTCCCATCGTCTTAACTTGTCTGATAAATCTATCAGTGGTACTCCTTTTTTGTCTATTATGTGTTCGTGCTGTCTATTTCGACCCATTCCAGACACTTCTCTAATTTTTTTGTGCATATTTCTCATATCATATTTTGTTTCTAGTTTTTCTTTGTCTCCTTACATTCTTTCATCAAATAGATTTCCTTAGCTGTTTTGATTTTTTTCCTTAATTATTCGTTGTATTTCTTCAAACTTCTGTAGATCTTTTCCTTTATATTTCCTCCTTTCTTCCATCAGTAATAGTATTTCTTCTGTCGTCCAGTGTTTTTTAGCTTCTGACCTATGTTGTATCAAACTTTCTTGAGCTGGTTTCAGTAACGTGTTTTTTATATTATACCACTTTTTATTTACATCCATAATTTGTTTGTTGTCAGTTAGTGTTTTTTTTCATATTAACATTCACAATATTTTTTAATTCGTTTTTTATTTCTTCGTTTTGTAGCATTCTTACATTAATTTTTGGTTGTTTTTTTTTGTGAGTTCAATTCTTTTTAATTTTATTTTCATGTCAGCCACTAACGGATTGTGGTCTGAGTTAACATCTGCTCCAGGATAAGTTTTACTTGAGGTTATAGAGTTTTTATAACTGCTATTTACGAGTATAAAGTCTATCTTGTTTCTGACAATGTGGTTTTCTTTATGTGAAGGAGACGTCCATGTATAACGTCTTCTTTTATGTAGCTGAAATCAAGTATTGGCAATTACCATATTCTTATCTTGGCAGAATTCTATGAGCCTTTCTACTCTCCCGTTTCTAGTTCCTAGTCCAAACTGTCCAACTATATTTTCAACTGTACCTACTCCAATTTTTGCATTAAAGTCTCCTAAATTGTAAGTAATATCTCTAGATTTTGTTAACTTGATTGTATTGTGCAATTCTGAATCAAAATTTTCGATCACATCTTCGGTCTTATCAGCTGTGGAAGTATAGACTTGAGTAAAACATGTAAAATAATAAATACAGAGATTCGATTCGTAATGATTGTCAAAATTTAAAAGTCACAAATGGCATCAAATTAATAACAATATTAAATCATCTTTTTAAATTTTTATGATGTTTCTGGTTTTCAACTAATTTCATATAAATACAAATTATTATTTTTTCATATCTTATATTTTTGCAGTTTATACAATAGGACAGCGTGTTGAGTTCCGACATATGTTTCGAGATTGGAAGTGTAAAAAGTGTTGGCATCAACCAGAGCAAACATCGTTATCCGATACTTCGCTGGTTTATTGGGTATATAATAGTATATACTTGAATGAGTAGCATCTTCTAAATATAGCGGCCAATAATTGCTCCTCAACGGTCAAATAATATGCACTAGGAATGACATTATGCAATTGGCTTATTTAAAAATAAGCCAAGAAAATTTCGCAAACATTTCTAATGGGTGCTAATTTCTCTAATTCTCTTATTTCTTTTCGCGCAATAATATCGTCAAATCTTAAACAACGAAGGAAAAGTCCAAATCGTTTTTTGCTCATGGCGAGGTAACACAATTCGACTCCAATCCCCTTAGAATTATCCCATATTTTATGACCCTTTTTCTTGAACTTTCCAGTGTTCATATCAAAAATAAACGCAATGAAGAAAACTTTGGTCAAATTCAAATTAATTAATTTTTTTATTTTTAGATTTATTTTGATGATTTTTTAGCTGATTGTTTATAAATTTATAAGTTTTAATATTGGTGATATGTCAAGCAGTTTTTATTAAAATTTTATATTTGGCTTTTGTACAGGATTAATTAAAACGTGGTTTTATTATTCTAACTTTGAAACGTCCTGTGGAATAATTCCGTTTGCTAATATTCGTAAAACCTTTTTTTTTCATTTGCAACCATATCTCCTAAGCATCTGTTTTTGTTTTATGTCAAAATATGTCTGGGTTCATTTTTTAGAGCCAAATGAATTTGCCACCTACAATTTAGGAGTTTTTTATGATTATTTTGGAGTTATTTCGTAATACGATGAGGTGGCTTTGGTGACTGTTATCATTATGTCATATTGACACTTAAATTTTGTTTACCTATGATTGATCATGGTTCTTAGTATCAAAGATTGTGGGAAAGCCGTTGCTCTGGTGAAAGAAGGGCGAAATTATGAATATGTGGCAAGAGTACTTCACCTTTATCGCTCTACCATCCAAAGGGTAGTGGAACGTGTTACGAACTGGAACAAAGTAGCGGGAAGTCGCAGAAAGCGAACAACTACCGCTTGATGACGTTTTTAAAGCAAGCTTTGCAGGATCGTCATTAATCAGCAGTGCAAACAAGAAATCACCTTCACAAGAGGTTCGAGGCGAGTTCGACAAGAAGATAACATGAGTTTCTTTTGCAAAGTTTCAGACCAGCAACTGGGCCCAAATTACTTCCACAGCACATAGTGGCTAGACTACAATTTTCTGGGGAACATTTATATTGGAATTTAGTACAATGGAGTAATGTTATTTTTACTAATGAATCGAGATACTGTCTTCACTCATCAGATGGGAGAGGATCGAGTATGGCGTCGAACTGGAGAGAGGTGGAGGCGCTTTCACTGCCCAGTCTTGCCCATGGAGGGGATTCGGGTTGGTATGTGAAGAAATATCCCGAAAGGTGCACAATGCATTGGTATTTGTTAAGTGTTCGTTGAATGCACACCGGTATATTAAGTAAATTTTAGCGAATCACGTAGTACCCTTTTCTGTGTGTGTCACGCAATATTAAGAGAAAATTGTTATTAACTTAAATGAACTGGCCAGCGTATTTGCCAGATCTGAACCTAAAAGCAAATTTGGGACATGCTTGGTAGAAATATTAGCGGTCGCGAAGTCGCACCAGCCTCAATTAACGAACTTCGCATGGCCCTAGAAGAGAAATGGCAAAACATCCAGTAAGATGATTTTCGCAAACTCATAAACAGCATGAGCCGACGTGTACATGCTTTTTACAGCTATTTGGACCAAAAAAATGATGGAAAAATCTGCTAATGATATCGCTAGTGTGCTTTACAAAATATTAGAACGGGTTTTAGCTGATAATCCTAACATGACAGAACTAATGCTGTGGTCAGATTCCTGTGATCAGAACGCAGAACAGGAATTCGGTAATTTCTTACGATCTAGGGTATTTTATACAAGGGCATCCAAATTACAATTTAAAAAAAAATATACAATGACATTTTCTGCCCCTGATCATTTATGCGTACAAGAAATCAATAATGTGCACAGTTGCATTGACCGCATACTTTAGAAAGCAATATTCTCCAATTTAATTAATTTGACTTCTTCTTAAGACAGATACAGAACAAAATCACAATTTGATTTCCTAGAAAGTGCAACATTTTATGTCCATTTTCGTGTACCTTTCTCCAAAGTAACATATTTAATGTTTTTAAGATACCCTTATAAAGGAAGAGATTTAAAACAAGATAGAAGCAATTTAATCTATGGATCGATTGATGCCCGAGGTAAAAAAAAATATTATATGAAAATTTTGTAGAAACTAGGAGGTCTTTTCAATTATGTTAGAATATCTTGTAGCCATACTAGATATTTTTTTTTGGTTCAAGCCATTAGAAAATTTACGTTTCTAATAAGTTCATTTTATTTAAATGTATCCAAGTTATCAAGAAAAGGTGATAATAGTTGTTTTTTGTACTACTTGGACTACCTTTCTTGCAGTGACGCAAAAAAATATGTAAACGCAGAGTTACATGTGATATGAAAAAAATCAATAACGCATCTTTGATATATCAAAGTTGTATGTTTTTTTGTATCTCTATTTAATAGCAAAAACTAGAACTTTCAATCATTTATGAAAAAAATTTTTAGTTATAATATGTACTGAACCGACTGGTTTTAAAAACAGTTATATTGAATATCAAATACCGAAAAAATTATCAAATTTTTTTGAGTTAATTGTCTCCGTTAATACAAAATGTAACATAGCCGAGCTTATTTACTAAATAGGTAAATGTTTACAAATTATACGAAAATAACTGCGCCGTGGGGACACTGTGACCCCACCACACCGGTTATGGTGCTTGGGCCACACCAATGGGCTCAAAGTATTCTAGACGCGGAATGAAAGTGATTTCAGCGGTAACGACGAATCAGATAATGATCCCGACTATGTCAGCGAACACGAAACTGAGCCGAAAATCGTGGAACCTCTATTGGATGTTGAATAAAGTATCCCGCAAAATGCAGCACCTTCGGAGGTTAATTCGGACTCGGATCCACATGAGTAGCAACAAACTCCAGGCCCTTCGAGAACGTACTATGGCAAAAATCGATACAAGTGGACTCTCCACTTTCAAATGTAAGAACAAGAAGTTACAACATTATTTCTTATCTTCTTGGGGTTATTGGGCCAGCCAAGTCTCTTGGGAAATTGTGTCTCCAGAAAAGTGTTTGGAGATGTATAATAACAAACGATATTTAAGAAGAGTCTGTTCTTAGAACAAATAAAAAACTTGCCAGGATTAGAAAGAAATATACCGATTGTAATAGGAACGGATCTAAAAGATTTAGACGATATTGAACTGAGAGCGTTTATCCATTTTTTTTATTTTACTCAGCAATATTTAAATCAAATACGGAAGACTTAAGTTCAATATTCGCTATCGACTGTAAAGGTAGAGAAATTTTTAGATGCACCATGTCAGTAAAACGATTCTTAGTACATTTGACAGCGCTTAGGTTTGATGACGAAACTTCGAGGGAAGAACATAAAAAAACCGAAAAACTTGCCCCATTTCATCAATTTTCAATAAGTTTGTAGAAAACAACAAAAAAATTGCTCATTGTTGTTCGGGGAAGATGTTTATTTTGCATGTACATGTCTTAAAAACCCCGAAAATATGGCTTAAAGATAATGGCACTGACGCCCGAACCCATTACTTTAACGCAACAGCAGACAACTGGTTTACATCCTTAAAAGTAATGAGTGAGTTGAGGAACCGAGGCCTAACTTACGTGGGTACTGTTAAAAAAAAAATAAAAGAGAGATACCTATTTCTTTTTTGACAACTAAAACGAGGCTCGCGGGATCATCTCTATTTGGATTTGGCGATAGAGTTATATTAGTTTTATATTTACCTAAACCACGAAAAGCGGTACTTTTGATCTCTTCAATGCACTACAGTAATGCAGTAAATGATGAAATAAACAAACCCGAAATTATCGAGTTTTATAATCAAACAAAAGGAGGCGTCAATGCATTAGATGAAAAATGTACAGTGTATTCTACACATCGTAAAAGTCAAAGATGGCCTCTTACTTGTTTTTATACAATTTGTGTATATTTCTTCAGTCAATGCGTTTATAATATACTCATTCCTGCCTGGAAACCCCTAAAAGTCGAGCTCTGAATTCATCAAATCTCTGGCTCAACAGCGTGTGCAGGATCATATGGAAAGAAGACTAACTATTTCTCAAATTCCAAGGCAACTGAAAACATAATATCGCTTCCATTTTAAAAACAGACAAACATTTCTTGAACAGAAAAATGCTATTCTAGAAAAAAGAGTAAGGTGCTCAAAATGTCCACGATAATTGGATAGAAAAACGAAGATAGTTTGCGTTTAGTTGCAAAGCGCCAATATGCCACATGTGTAAAACATACATTTGCCAAGATTGCCTATAAGAATGGATTGTAGGTTTTATGATGTTTTTGTCTTTGGTTATTTTTTTGTGTTGGTAGATTAGATTGAATAAGTTTATGTTTTAAGAAAAAAAAATTCTTTTGTTCCTCATATTTTTTTGTTACAGGATAATGTTTAGTATAGTTACAAAATAACTCAGTTTTTGAGGCTGTTTCTTAGTTTAATTTTTAAGCGTGATAAGTAGACTTCGGCAAATATGCAAATAAAAATGTAGAAAATATGCGCATAAATATGCACGTGTTTACCCGAAAATATGCAAATATTTTACAAAATATGCATACAAATAAATAAAAAAATCGTAAAATAGTAACAATTTTATTTAAAAAAAAAGTGTACATAACTAAATATTTCCTACTATTCATTAAGATTTACATATATTTTAAGTAACTACATCATTTTTAAGTATGAATAAACTTATTTAGAATTATGGTAACAATAAATGACCAAGTGGTGTTCAAAATTTTCTAACAAAAACTTGTGGCTTCTGTCTGAGTACATATATTTATATATGGAAAAACTTCGTTCAACATCAACTGATGTAACGGGAGCATTTTTCAAACTAACCAAAACATTTGGTTCTAAATTAATTGTTTCCGAAATATTTCCAGCTAGAACACTGACTACTTCAGAAAGAATATGGTAACCTTTATTTTTTTCCATAGTAGCTTCAAATTTTTTTAAAATATCTTTTCCAATATTACCTCTAACGTTCCGACAACATGACGCAAATTCTTTTATTAATGCTGTACTTTCGAACAATGACAGTTTTGGTGATTCTACTGAGTAATTGTTTTTTGAACAAAACTAAAATTTGATTTTATAAATGAAAGTTCTTGTTGAAGCAAGTTACTCTGAAAAGTTTATTTAGAATCCAAAAGAGATTGGGAACTTTCATCTGTTAACGATATCAATTATGTTCTTTATTTTAACAAAATGATCTGCATAAAAATTAGCTGCTTCTAACCATGTTCCCCATCGCGTTAAAATAGGTTGTGGTGGAAGAGGAATGTTAGGTAGCATTTCTTTATAAAGTTGAATTCTTATAGGAGATTTAAGAAATATTTTTTGACACTGGATATCATGGTATTTACAAGAGGAAACTTTTTTCGTATTTCCTCTGCAACTCTGTTTAATCCATGCGCTACACAAGTAACATGTATTAAATCTGGGAAAAAATATTTTTAAATTTTGTCCTGCTTTCACCATATAAGGAGCAGCATCCGATAAAATAAGCAGTAATTTATTAGAAGGAATAGTTGTCGGAAGAAAAAAGTTGCTAATGTTTCTTGTATAAAACGCGAAATTGTTAAAGCATTTGTTTTCTCAAGTTGCTGGCATGAAATAAGATGAGATTTTGGTAAGGTATCTTCTTTAAGAACACCAATCAATAAATGAGCAATATACTTTCCTGAGGAATCAGTGGTTTCGTCTACAGATATGTAAAAATAATTATCTGCAATTTCTTCCTTAATATTAATTAACACCGACGAGTATAGCCCGTTCACATTATTTCTTCTTAGAGACCGATCACTTGGAACATTAAGTTTGCAATATTTTTTAGAAACGAACTAAAATTTACATTTGCTAATTTTGAAAGCGGTATGTTTGCAGACACTAATGCGCGACACAAGTCTTCATTAAAAGTTTCTTGCTCATCTAATTTTTTGAAGTAGATTGGAAACATTTAGCCATTGAAGTTTGATGTTTTCCTCCTATTTTTCCTTTTTTTGCAATGTGTTAAGCAGTTCTCACATGTTGGTCTATCTGAAATTTCTTCTCACATGCTATCTATAAATAAAAATAAAAACCTTTATTTTAACCCAACCTTTAAAATATAAAAATATACAAGGTGTTTTTGGTTAATCAAATAACTGGTTTGGAAAAAAAACACTCGCTAAGTGTTTTAAATGCAGTATTAATCCACAAATTAGTTTTTGTTACTAACCATTAGTACATCATATAACTTATTTTAAAATTCAACAAAAGTTTTTTTTTGTTAATTCAATTTCAATAAAAATAATTGTGTTTTAGAATAGCTGACTTCATAAAAAAAAGTAAAGGTGAAAACTTTTTCTAAATACACACCATTGTATTGTACCATGGACAATTTTTTCTCACTAAAGGAAGTTATTTTTCATTTAAAAACAACCTACGAGTACTAAATTTCAAGTAATACGTTTATTGGTTTTAAAGTTATTGTTGTTATTAGCTAAAAGAATTTAATTTTTTTTTATTTTAACACCCTGTATCTCGAAAAGTAAATAAGTTTGACCCCTCAATAACTATATCGTTTTGTTCAATTTTTCGAGAAGTATCTACAGTCAAACGTTGTAAGTGTCATTTGGAAATACCCTGTATGTATGAAATATTAGATATTTAATAGAAAATATTAGATACTTACAATTTTGCCACAGACTGAACAGTAGATTTTCCCATATCCATAGACAGTTCTTTATAAGGTTTAATCCAAGTTGAAGCACTGGTTGTTTTAGGCATTATAAAATCACAATATTCCTTTTTGTTACGCACAACGAGTGTTTTATGCTTTGAATATCAAAACAAAAATGATTTACAAATCTGAGCATCAAATTAGAAATGTTTAGGTACCTAATTCAATAAACTGGGAGATTTTAGAAAATCCCTAAATTAGGAACAAAACTAATTAGCCGTTTACCTGCTGTTAAGATACAATAAATTGTAGATAGATTTGGGGATTAGATCATAAAATGCAAATGAGCGAACCCTTAGCGATTATCCAATAACTGAATGCCTCAGTGACCGAGACTTTCTAAGAATGTTGAGGGCTACTTAAATTGATCTTCTTTGAAATTGTAAATGTTTTGTACCTGTAGAGATTACGTACTTAGATCATTTCTTGATTAAAATGACTACAAAATTTTATACAAGAATTGAAATAAATTGGTATGTTTAAAAATTTTCAAATACAGTATAAAAATCTGAACTTTTATGCACTTTATGCAAACTTTTATACAAATATGCCAAAATATGAAATATTTGCATAAAATATGCACAATATGCAAAATATGCAATATGCATATTTGCCGAAGTCTAGTGATAAGTATTTTCAAAAATGTGTTTAATTTATGTTATAACAAAATAAACGTCTTTAAGCTATTTAAGTCATTTTTTTAAATATAAGCAAATATCAGTGTGTAATTTTGCAAAACAAATTGGGTCAGTGTGACCTACTCACCATACACGTAACAAAAAATGGACCTTAACCGTTACTGGAAGCAGAAAACCATAACATTCAAAAAATTCTTCAGGCAAATTTAGTGAAAAAAATACTATTCTATTGGTTGTCTAAATAAATTCATAATGTGACTATTTTCTGAGAATTTTTCAAGTTTTAATTGTATATGAAGTAACACTTTAAATAATAGCAATTGATTGATTTAATCTGATAGAGTTAATAATTTCACGAAATTGATGATATTGTTCACGAAGTTGACCTTCATAAAGCAAATACATTTTATATCTGCCATAAATCATTTATATATAATCAAAAATTTCTGTTAGCTAATATCAATACATCTATAGCCATGTATCTAGTCAAAGCTTTTGTGTTTACTTGTCTTTTACTAATTAAGTTGGACAGGAGTGAGAGCATAAAAGTAAGAAATCAATTTGATGATGCAGATGCTAATAATCTTGTAGCTGTTGTTCAGGTAAATATTTTTTTAAATACAATTTACTTATACATTCCAATTTAAACTATTATAAAATTATAAAGTTATATATCGATACCATAATTCCCAAACTGGCCAACTCCCTTTCTTCTTCTTCAAGTGCCCTGTCCGTTGCGAACGTTGGCTATTAACATGGCAATTTTGATCTTGTTTGCGGCGCTTCTGAATAGTTCGACCGATGTGAGCCCGAACCACTTCCGCAGATTTTGGAGCCACGAGTGTCTTCACCTGCCTGGCCCTCGCTTAATGTCTATTTTTCCCTGGACAATCAATTGTAGCAGACGGTACTTATCGTGTCTCAATATGTGGCCTAGATATTCAAGCTTTCTTTGTTTAATTGTATGCACGATTTCTTTCTCCTTTCCGATTTTTGGAGTACTCTATGTTGGTGACATGTTCGGTCCAGGATATACAAAGAATGCGTCGGTACAACCCACATTTTGAATGCTTCTAGTTTTCTCGTTAGCGTCTCCGTCAGCGTCCAGGCCTCCACGCCATACAGCAAGATCGGAAAAATGTAGCATTTAACTAGACGTAGTTTTAGGGGAAGAGACAAATCCTTGCTTTAACTCCCTTTAAACCAATTTTTTAGGAGAGACACAAAACATTATAATATTTTTTAGATTTATGATTTACTAAATAGCAATACCTTAGGATCTCATTTGAGTTTTCCTGGTCCTATGGAGTTGTACAAATTTAGCTGTTTAAAATTCTTAAAGTAGGAATAGTTTAAGTATTTAACTGTGCAAGGTTTTGATTTCTTCACTTTTCTACAAATGGTACTGTACTCAGCTGGAACATTAATTATTTGATTTATAAGTTTTTCTGTACGATTGCCTGCATACTGTCGACTTCCATCTTTGTGTAGACTGCTTCCAAATATTTTTGTTCAATAGTCAAATTGTGTAACTAAGCTAACGAGAGCGTTGCTTAAAGTAACGTTTTGGTTCTAATTACGTAGTTAAGGCGAGATCAGATTCGGCAAAAACATTTAAAAGTAAATTGCTTTAAGCATCAGCTAGGGCGTAGACAGGGTGATTGATTAGTGTGAGAAAGCTCAGTAAATCTGTTCTAGTAAAAATTATAAAAAATGTTATTAACAAAACAAATTGTAGGCAGGTTTAAACTCCACATTTTAAAATTAGTTACAATTATACAGGTATTCTATAAGATGGTGGCAGACCAAACACTTGTTTTTTTTTAATAGAACACCCTGTATTTTATTTTAAATTTGAAATCTGCTTCACTTTCACATCACAACAATGTAAAGTTTTATTATGTTTTACCTGGTATTTAAAAAGTTATAACCAATATTCCATAGTTTTGTAATAATTGTTAAAAGTTAAAAACCTATTCGTTTTCATAATATTCGTTAAATCAAATACAGAGTAAGTCAAAATGCAAGTACATTATTTTCTTGATAATTTTAAATATAACACCCTGTACTTTATATCATTATCGAAAAGTACTTATATCGCACTTCAATTTTATGAAGTACTCTCTATACCTAAAGTTATCAGTTTTCTAGATATTTTTTTTATCATCAAAGTATTAAGTTGGTAGATATTTTAACGTTTATCAATAATTATTGTGAGTTGGTCATGATTTATTTGTCAGAAACTGACAGTTTGACATTTTATTAATTCAGTAACGAAATAACGACACAAAAAAGAAAACAATTTATTTCAAATAAAATTTATAAAAAATAATCGACGAAAATTAAAAAAAACAGAACACATAGAAAAATAAAAACAACAGTAATTTTAACTTATCTTACTTAAGTAAGGTGTTTAAAATGACCTCCCAAAACACCTATGCATACTTGAAAGCGGTCATTGAAATGTTGCTTACATTACTAAGCATTTGTAAAGAAATATTTTGAAATGCAATTCGGATTCTATTTTCATGTCATCTCTTGTTGGAGGTATGTATATACTTCGTTCTTAACGTAACCCCAAATGAGTCCATTTTATTGAATTCTGGTGATCTTGGCCACCTTACCCTTACGATCCATCTTTCACCAAACTAATCAATAAGTTCACCACGTACTAATTCGTTGTGGTGCGCAGGAGCATCACAACGTTATACGTGTTCAGTACATCAAGTGGAACCTCTTTTAATAATATCGGTAACTGATTTACGATAAAATCTAAATAAATCTCACTATTTAAGTTATCTTTAAAAAAATAGACCATAGAAAATAGAGACCATCTTGTTTGACTATGTGTTACTATAGGGTATGGATTACTTGTTAAAAAGAAAGTTATGCCTATTAACAGAACCGTTTCGATGGAATGTAGCTTTATCACCAAATAGGACATAATCAAAAAAATCTCTCTGTCATTAATTTTTTCTAAGGCCCATTCACAAATACCTACTATTCTTTTCTGAAAATCATCATTATTTAATTATTGATGCTTTTGAATATGATAAGGGTGCATCTTGTTTTTAGATATAATGTTTTGAACAGAGTAACTAAATCCTTATACTTTTGTGTGTGTTTTCTGTAACTGCCATCAACACACCCATTTTATTTTCCTCTGTCACACTAGTTTTTGTTCGTTTATGGTTTTCATGATTAACTGAACCAGTGCGGTTAAATCGATCTTTCAATTTTTATCAAATGTATCTTGTCTAGGTTGCTGCCTATCTGAAACCGTTCTTGATAAATTCTAGCTAAAAGTAATGAATTTTTACTGCATTCTCCCAATATTCAGATCATATCTACCATTTCATCATTAGTAAAATTCATTATTGCTAATTTAAATTGAATCAATTACTGAGTTACTAAATTATAATTGTTGCTAATTTACTGTGTACCCCAATACTGAATTAATAAACAATAATGTCAAACTGACAGTTTCTGACAAATCAATCATGATCAACTCACAATAATTTATTGGTAAGCGTTAAAATATCTACCAAACTAATACTTTGATGCAAAAATAAAATATCTAGAAAACTGATAACTTTAGGTAGGTATAGGGTGTACTTCATAAAATTTGAAGTACAATATTAGTTCTTTTCGATAGTGATATAAAATATAGGGTGTTCTAATTTAAAATTACCAAGAAAATAATGTACTTGCATTTTAACTTACCCTGTATTTGATTTAAAAAATATTATGAAAACGAATATTTTTTATAATTTCTAACAATTGGAAAAAACTATGGTTGCAATAGATCAATGTTCCTATACTCCTTTTTAATTATTCAGTGAGTTAAACTTGACACGATTTTCAGGTAATATTGGTTATAAGTTTTTAAATATCTGGTATAACATAATAAAACTTTACATTATTTCGTTTAAAAAATATAAGTTTGGTCTGCCACCAACTTATGGAACACCTGGAAGATTGTAACAATTTTAAAATGTGGAGTTTAAAGCTGCCTACAATTTTTATCAATAACTTTTTTTTTGTAATTTTTACTATAACCGATCTACTGAGCTTCTTCACACTAATCAATCACCCGTATTTAAATATTCGATATTTGAAGGAAAAGAATCATGCTACAATACTGTTTAAAATTTTATTAAATTATCATTACATGTGAGTCTTAAGTCTCGCAATAGATGCCTTAGGGTTTTGACTCATTTCGTTGGGCATGAATTTTCTTTATCCATTGTCTAATATAATAATTAACAATTATGTTTGCTCTTAGTATCATTCGTCTTTACATCTGAATTAGTAAAGAAATATAACATATTAATTCATTGATGATTTTTTCACAAACTTTTTATTTTAGATTTACCGTCACGGAAGACGAACTCCGTACTCATTTTACAAAAATGATCCCCATGTTAATTCATCAGAGTGGGAGGGACTTGGTGACCAACAACTTTTGAATGTAAGTGCTTTTTTTTAGTAAGACAATTTAAGATAAGGCCATTATTACACTGATAATGGAATATTATATATACTTAATACAAAAGAAGAAGTATTGAAAAGGTGGGTGGAACACTATAAAGAACTACTTACTATCGAAGTAGAAGATCCAAATCAACCACCCCCAGGAGCAAGCAACAATACACCATTGGAGCCTCCATCAATTTAAGAAGTGCAGATTGCAATAAAACACCTAAAAGTAATAAATCTCCAGGAAGTGATAGTATACCCGAGAAACTTATTAAATATGGAGGTGCTACTCTGACTAACCATATACAGTATGGTGGAAATGAAAGGAATAAATTCGTTTTTTCGTAAACCGGAGACTGGAAAAAAAAAACCTTAAGGAAAAATCCTGAAACCCGTCGATTTTTATTTTTAAATAAGCTATTCGTAAGAATACATTTTTATTTTTGACGTCATCTATGTGAGCGTGATGACGTCATTGCTAAAATTTTTAAATAGAAAGGGGGGTATTGTAATACATCATTTGAAAGGTCTTTTAAATACCTATTCAGCCATATCAATATGTCTGAGTATTTGATGTTTGTAATTGTTTAAAAAAATTATTAAATATTTATTATTACAATAAATATTTATTAAGTATTGATATGATGTATTATTTACACCCAAAAATAAATTTTATAAAGGCCATCACTGGTAATGAAATGTCTTTTTTATCTACTTTTTACCTTTTTAAAAAACTAGTTACCTCATCCATATGAACATTGATAGTTGGACATTCAAACTTAATTATCTTTCTTTCAAGAGGTATGTGCGTTATTTAATAATAAATACCCCCGTCGAGAACCAATTTCACAATCCACTGTTAGCAAAATTAAGAAAAAATTTAGAGAAACGGGTCATGTTAAAGACCTTCCTAAAGGTAGTAGAAAACCAATATCTGAAAACCAACAAGTAGACGTTCTGTTAGCTTTTCAAGATAATCCTCATAACAGTTCACGGCAAGTCGCATTAGATAATGACATGGACCATTCAACAGTTCTTAAACAGCTAAAGAAGGAAAAGTGGCATCCCTACACAGTAAGTTTAGTACAAGAACTTATGGAAGATGATTTTGAGAGACGAATTGAATTTTGGCATTATAATGGAACGAAATAACAGAGATCCGATTTTTAAAAAAGATTATTTTCTCTGATGAAGCTACATATCTACTAAACGGTCATGTCAATCGTCAAACTTATCGGTACTGGGCTACGGAAAATCCACACTGGATGCAAGAGTACCGTAGACAATACCCAGAGAAAATTAATGTTTGGGTGGGAATAATAGATAATAGGATTAATGGGCCATACTTTTTCGAAGAAAATTAACAGGTCCTCGATATTTAGAATTTCTTCAAAATTCCTTGCTTCCAGAATTGAACCGGTTGTTTCCAAACAGAAATGATTTATGGCTACAGCAAGATGGTGCACACTATGCTGTCTTGGTACGCAACTACTTAAACAACGTCTTTCCAAATCGGTGGATAGGTCGAAGAGGAACAATAGAATGGCCGCCTAGGTCACCTGATTTGACTCCTCTTGATTTCTTTTTATGGGGATATTTAAAAAGTAAGGTGTATCAAAATAGACCACAAAATATTAATGAACTGAAAGAAAGAATACGTAATCAGGTTGTTCAAATAACTCCGGAAGTTTTAGAGAAGAGTTCGCGGCACGCCTCTCATTGTATTTTAGCTGAAGGTAAACAATTTGAGCACTTAATTTAGGTTTCGTTGTATTTAATGAATAATACTTAATAAATATTTATTGTTATAATAAAAATTTAATTATTTTTTTAAACAATTACAAACTTTAATTACTTAGACATATTGATATAGTTGAATAGGTATTTAAAAGACCTTTCAAATGATGTATTAATAAAATAAAAATGTATTCTTACGAATAGCTTATTTAAAAATAAAAATCGACAGGTTTCAGGATTTTTCCTTGAAGTCTCCGGTTTACGAAATAACGAATTTATTCCTTTCATTTCCACCATTCTTCTTCTGTAGTGCCTTATCCGGTCCGGATGTTGGCGATCCTCAAGGCGATCATGCCTTGATGATCATCACCATACTGTAAATAAAATCATACTGAGAGCCTGGAATGAGGAACAAATCTCGGAAGAGTGGTGTATTGGGATCGTTTGCCCGCTATACAAAAAGTGTGATCAATTGGAATGTAGAAAATATAGGGGAATAACCCTCCTTAATACACCACACAAAATATTTTCGAGTATTTTATATAGTCGCCTGAGTGCATATTCAGAGGAGCTTCTTGGCGAATATCAAAGTGGTTTTAGGCCTGGTCGATCAACAACAGACCAGATCTTTGTGCTAAGGCAAATACTGGAAAAAAATCAATGAATTCAATATCGACACGTGCCATATTTTCGTAGATTTTAAATCGGCCTATGATAGTGTCCTAAGAAATAAATTTTATGAAGCCATGGATGAATTTCACATCCCCGATATACTGATAAGACTGGTTAAGACTTCTTCTTCTTCAGGTGCCATCTCCGCTACGGAGGTTGGCAATCATCATAGCTATCTTAATTTTTGAGGCAGTAGCTCTAAATAGTTGTTTTGAGCTGCATCCAAACCATTCTCTCAGGTTCTTCAGCCATGAAATTCGTCTTCTTCCGATGCTTCTTCTGCCATCTATTTTTCCTTGCATTATGAGTCGCAGGATGCCATACTTATCGCCCCGCATCACATGTCCGAGATACTGTAGCTTTCTTTCTTTAATTGTAAGTTCAATTTCCTTCTCTTTGCCTATTCTTCTCAGTATTTCATTGTTTGTAACTCTATCTACCCAGGAAAACCCTCATAATTCTTCTATAGGTCCACATTTCAAAGGCGTTAAGTCGTCTCATGGTATCTAGATTTAACGTCCATGATTCCACTCCATAATATAGTACACTGTATACGTAACATTTTGTTAGGCGTACTTTAAGAGCTAATGTTAGATCTTTGCCACATAGGACCTTTTTCATTTTTATAAAATTAGAACGTGCTTTTCGATTTTGACTTTGATTTCTGCCGTGTAGTCATTATTTTCTGTTATAAGTGTTCCTAGGTAAGTGTACTTTTTTACTCTTTCGATCTGCTGGCCCTCTACTATCAAGATTTTCGTTAGTATTATAGTTGTTTTTACAAATTTTCATAAACTTCGTCTTTTTGACATTAAGAGAGAGTCCGTACTCCCTACTACACATGACTATTTTGCTCATGAGTCTTTCCAGGTCTTGTAAACTATCGGCTATTATTACTGTATCATCTGCATATCTGATGTTGTTAATTAAGACTCCATTTACTCTTATGCCGACTGTTTTATCTTCCAGAGTTTCTCGAATTACCTCTTCAGAATAGGCGTTAAATAATAGAGGTGATACAATGCAGCCTTGCCTGACTCCTCTCTTTATTTCCATTTCTTCAGATGTTTCTTTTTCGATTCTTACTATTGCTCGCTGATTGTAATAGAGGTGTGTTATTAGCCTTAAATCTCTTTCATCTAGGTTTTTATTTTTTAGAATTTCCAGGAGTCGATCATGTTTTACTTTATCAAACGCTTTATTGTAGTCTATAAAACAGACGTAAAGAGGACGGTTAATTATTTCCTGGGTTTCTGTCTAGATTTGTGTTGATATCGTGTTTCAGATTTTCTTTTGTTTCTTCTGACTTTAGTTTCTGTATGTTAAGTTTATTGTTATTGCGGCTTTTTTGTGTCTTTTTAGTTGAAGTTGAAATCTAGCAATAAGAAGACTATGATCAGAAGATACGTCCGCTCCTGGATATGCCTTTACTGCCTGAATTGAGTTTCGATATCTGTGTTTTATTAGGAAGTAATCAATTTGATTTCTGACGATTTTGTTGTCTTTGTCAGCTGGCGATTTCCATGTCTAAAGGCGTCGCTTAGGTAATTTAAAGAATGTATTTGCGGCTATAACATTGTGCTCCTGGCAAAATTCTATTAGGCGATACCCTCTGTCGTTTCGTTCACCAAGCCCATATGGTCCTACTAGGGTAGCATTTTCCTTCGCCAATTTTTGCGTTGAAATCACCCATGATCACTGTTACGTCTCTAGATGCTGTGAGATGTAATGTTTTTTGAAGTTCGCTATAAAAGTTTTCTATTTCTTCTTCATTTTTGTCAGCAGTTGGTGCATAAATCTGAATTAAATTCATTTTGCCATGGGTTGTCAATAATTGCACCATTATAATTCTTTCAGATATGGAACGAAGCTTGTTAGTGATCTCGTTAGTTTTTCAGTGAGGATCATAGCAACTCCATATCTGTGTTGGGTGTCGCTGCTTCCAGAGTAATAAATTCGTCCATTGTCTGTATTGATTTCGCCAGAGCCGACCCATCTTGTATCGCTTATTCCTAATATATCGATCTCTAGTCGCATCATCTCTTGCTGTATATTTCTTAGTTTCCCAGGTTCATACATACTTCTTACATTCCATGTAGCTATTTTGTAAGTGGATTTGTATATATTTAGTGAACAGGGATTTCGCTGACTAACGGCCTGGGAAGCCCTGTCGTTACAGCTGTTTCTTCCCCTGCCGAATCTTGGCATCCGAGAACCATGATTAGTAGGTTGTTGATTGTCATTTTTATTAGCCATGACGATTTCTAGGGATACTCCAAGAGTCTTTAATGTAGTGGTTTCCCTGGTTAAGACTACTATGCGTAAAGTTATTTGCAAAGTCAAAATACAAGGCGAACAATCACAGACATTTGAAACGCATGTTGGGCTGAGACATGGAGATACGCTGGCGTGTCTTCTTTTCAACATAGCTCTGGAAAAGGCGGTCGGGATGCCGCCCAAATAGACAATAGAGGAAACATTTTTAATAAATCATTATTTTGTCCCCAAATTTGTCTAGAAATATGTCTAGAAAAACCCATATTTGAAATGTAGAAAACACTTTATTTGAAAATACATGATTTTCAAATTAAGTGTTTTTTTTTAAACACAGTTTTTATAGCGGTAAAATAAGGCGGTCTTAAATAGATAACGCAATTACGCAATTGGCGTGATTGAGACATATACATTTTGGAAAACAAAATATATATTTCTTAACATTTATATATATTTCCATATTTATATATATTCCACATGTATATTTGTACTTTATACAATATTTTAGGAAGGAAAACGTGAACACTATCTGCTTGGTCAATTTACAAGACAGCGGTATGCCGACTTTTTACCGGAAAGGTACGACAAAGATGTAATAATGGCGTATACAACAAACGCTGACACAACCCACATGTCAGGTCAATGCAATCTTTATGGATTGTTTCCAGCAAAACACGATCAGATTTGGCAGGAGAATCTACCATGGCAGCCAATTCCTTTGCATGTTGGAGATGCGAATATTTTATACGCTGAACCTTATCAATGCGCCAATTATGTACAACTAAACGATGAAGTATGGAAGACCGAAGAGTATGCAGCTATTAATAGAAAATATAAATCCACGTATGAATATATTTCTAAACATTCTGGTGAAAATGTAACTGACGCCCTTACTACATGGAATGTGTTTGACTGCCTAGAAGTTGAATCTAAAATTGGACTTGAGCTCCCGGAATGGACAAGTTCGATTTATCCGGAACCTATAACTTATCTAAATGCAATAAGTTACAAATCTTATACTGGAACTACGTTACTGAAACAGCTAGGTAATTATTTTTTGTTAATATTTTGAAGTGAATAGCGGTTTTTGACATCGATTCGCTACTCTCGATCAATTCGTTTTTAGTTATCATATATTTACTATAAGCAGGTTTAAATTAATAACTGAATTAAAAATAACTAACAAAATATAGACATTAAATGAAAAGTTAAAAACTAAAAGAATATTTATGATTACAAGATGCGATTCGTAACGATTGATACAATTTATTAAAACTCATCTGTTAAATTTTTATAATAATTCTCGTTTTAAAATAATTTTATATAAATACAATTATTATTTTCAAACATTTATATTTATATTTAACAGAACCAGTTATTTGTATAAGCCTCAATGTTTGCATATTGATGCTAATAGGGAGGTCTCGGTCATCAATTCACACGTGTTGAAAGACACCTATAAGTTTGCCATTGTTGACTTGGTCAAAGGCCTTTTCGAAGTCGATAAAACACATATTTACTGATTGTTCTATATCCCTACATCTTTGAACTATGATTCACTTAGTTATACTTCTATTTTGTTATACTGTTTGGCATTTATTTTTTTTTTTGGTATCATTACAAATGTTGACAGTAGCCAGTCTGTTGGTATATGTCCTGTTTCGTATATTTTATTAAAGAGGCTTAGAAGAGAATGTTTGCCCTTATCGTCAGGCAGTTTGATTATTTCGCTTGGAATTTTATCTGGATTGCTTGCTTTTCCCATTCTTTAATACCTTTAGAGCTCTTTCTATTTCATCGAGTGTTATGTTTGGACCAGTCGATATATTTTTGATTTGAACTTCTATTCTATCGTCATCAAACAGCTCCCTAATATATTCTTTCCACCACTCTAATCTGTCTTGTTCATTGAATATAATATTTCCTTGTTTATCAAGTAAACTACTTGCAATTGATCTATATCTTCCAGTTAGTTCTTTTACCTTTTTGTACATATTAAACCTGTCATTATTTTTCTAAAGTTTTTCTTTTTGAAGACATTTGTAGTTGTACCATTTTTCATTTGCTTCCTGAATTTTACATCTGATTTCTTTATAAATTTCATTGTATTCTTCCGTATTTTTTATTTTTCTGTTTTCGCCTGCTTTCCATTAGTCCCAATATTTTATTCATTGTTGTTTGCGATTATTATTAGTTTTATACTTTTAAGTTGTTTCTTGCATAATGCTTTTGACATAATTCCAGTGGTCTTTGACGTCATATCTTTCGATTTTTTGAACTTCTTTTTTATCTCTTGTGTAATTTCATGACTATTATTTTGAATACAGTCAATGTTTATTCAGTTAGTCGGTTGTTGGCGTTTTACTATTTTAAGTTTGGGTTTAATGTCACCTAATAATAAGTTATGACCTAAGGGGACATAGGCTCCAGGTAGTGTTTTAGTTATTTTGATTGAATTTCGGTAGCTCTCGTTAATTATTACATAATCGATCTGATTTCTTATGATCTTTCCTTTAGTATCTGCTGGTGACTTCCAAGTATATAAACGACGCTTGGGTAGATTAAAGAATTTATTTGTCACACAAAAATAGTTCTCTACGCAGAATTCTAGAAAACAGTCTCCTCTGCCATTACGTTGTCCAAGTCCAAAATTCTCTACAATGTTTCCTTGTCTACTTTTTCCTACTTTGGCATTAAAGGCCCTCATTATTATAGTAATGTCTTTGTTTTTCGGCTGACTCATTACCTTCTTTATACCATCATAAAAATTCTCTATGTCATCTTCACTTCTGCTGGCTGTGGGCGCATAAACTTGGACCAGATTTATATCTACTGGTTTAGAGTTTAATTGTATCACAATGACTCTGTCCGCAATGTAACTTACAGATTTAATACAGGAAGAGATTTCTTTATGTACAATGAACGCGACGCCATTCCGGTGGTTAGTGCCTTCTTCTCCGGAATAGAATCCATCGTGGTCGTCTATGTTACATTTACCAGTCCCTGGCCACCGCATTTCGCGTATCCCAACAACTGGTATATTATGCCTTATCATCTCACGTATGGTGTTTTGTTCACGTATCTTACCAGGCTTGTAAAGACTTCTCAGGTTCCATGTGCTTATTCTGATACCTGATTTTATTCTGATTTCGTTTCCTTTATCACAGGAATTTCGCTGGATAACTGTCTGGGAAGCCCTATGTGATTGTGTTCCCTTGCCGGATCTTGGTGTCCCATGACTATGATCAGTATATCTTTTCTTATCATATGATAGTCTCATTATGATTGAACTAGGGAATAATAATGGGGTAGTTTTCCGTTGCCTTCCCCATCGCAGTATCACAACCATTTAAACTGTTCCAGTCACGCTTGTAAAAGCCCAGTTTCAAGCCGATCCAGGATTAATTCCTCTACGCCTTGAGCGGGTACTGATGATCGCTGCTGCCCTCCATCACATATAGTGATTCTATATAATCCCTAAAATCAAGGGATTGATACTTCCGCCATCCACACTGTACCGAAGGAATTATTCTCCGACGTGGCTGCCGGTGTGGACTTCATTCGTGACCCTAAACAAGGGACCCTAAGCAGATACTAGTTCCTCGGGTCAGGACACACCTGGAATCTGCGGAGGGCAGGGATTGATTCATTTTCCCTGATAAGACTATCCAGAGGAGTTTCTATCCGCTATCATATCTTTTTAGGGGCATAGTGTTAACAATTTGATAAAAACTTAGACCTGTAACGGATGACCAATAGATCCAATAGGTAGCGTTTATGTATGTCTTCATTATTTTATTGGCAAAAAATTGTTTCTTTTTAGCAATGCTAACCGAAAATAAATGTTTTCCTGATTGAACCGCATAACGAATGGTTTCTGTAGTAATTAGCTCGAAAAATTCGTCAGGAAATACGTAGTTTCACATAGAAGGAATATGGCGTGTCTCCATTTATATTGACATAATAGTTACCTTCAAAAATTAGTGGATTGTTTATAAAGGCATTGTTATTTTCTGAATACCAGATTTCTGAACTCTGTATTGGTACAGGAAGTTCGGGTGGCGAACATCCTGTATAGCGTAAGTATGCGAAAACCATCAGCTAAAAATTACAAACGGGTTTTTTAAACACAAGGATATACACAAATATACATGGATTCAGGTAACCAGAAATTTAAAATCGATTATAGATTACGTGATTACAAAACAAAATACAACATTACACGTAATAGATACAAGAGTATATAGAGGAGTATCATGCGACTCGGATCACTTTATGGTAACGTCCGAAATAGTTTTTCCGTTTAGATTCAAGAAAACAAAAGAACCACCTGAAGACACAGAAATTTATAACACGACAAAGTACAATCTGGACAGCTTACAACATGAAAGTACGAGAATACTATATCAACGAAGACTAAATGAAAAATTAGAAGATATAATCCAAAATGTATCCGTGGAAGAAGTATATAAAAATATAATAGACAGTATACAAAAAGCCGCGAAAGAAGCGCTTGGTTTAAAATCCGAACGATACAGTAAAAAGCTATGGTGGACCGAAGACATAGAAAACCTAGTAATGGAGAAAAAGAAAGCGTACACACGGTGGCTAAGTACTAAACATCAAGTAGACAAAGACAAGTATTTGGACTTACGAAGAACAACAAGAAGAGCAGAAGAGAACAACAAAAAACAAAATGTGGGATAGGACATGCCAAGAGATCAACACTTACATGGGCGGAAGAAAGTGTTCAGAGACATGGAAACTTTTAAACAAAATAAAGAACACAGAAAGAAATACTACTTCTATCCAGTTAATACCAACAGAAAAATGAAAAGAACACTACGAGAGTTTGCTAACAGAAATTAGAGCAGAATATACCGCACAATCACCAACGGAAGTATCAGTTGACGGCGAAGAGATAGTAGTGGGAGTTGATATGCTGAAGAAAGCTGTAACTGAACTAAAAAATGGTAAAGCTCCAGGCCCAGAAAATATTCCAGCAGAATTAATAAAATGTGGCACAAATAAACTATTTCTAGCACTTACTTGGTGTATGAACAAATATATAAACGGTGTCACACCACCCAGTTTATGGAAAGTAGCTTATATTTCTTCCATCCATAAAAAAGGAGATAAGTTGGATTGCTCAAATTACAGAGGAATATCGGTAACTAGTACACTAAGCCGGATGTACAGACGCATTCTTAGAAATCTCATTGAGATGGAGTATAGGGAACAAGAAGAAGAAGAACAGGCTGGTTTCCGAGCTGGAAGAACTTGCACAGATAATGTCTTCTGCCTAAAACAATTAATTGAAAAAAAAATTAGCAACCATTCAAGAGACCCATCTCATGTTTGTTGATCTCCGTAAAGCATACGACAGCGTGCCTGTGACTAAATTGTGGAAATCACTACAAGAAACACTTAAATCACTAACATTAGCTACACTTTAATCAAAGCCTTAAAAAATCTATATGAAAATTCTACATCACAAGTAAAAATTGGCAAAACACTATATAAAAAGTTCATCGTTAACAAGGGTCTGCGCCAGGGCTGCTGTATTTCACCAACGTTGTTCAAGATATATATTGCAAAAGCACTAAACCAGTGGAAACGTAAATGTCACGGTATGGGTATAGACCTCGGAGATGTTTGTTTATATACCTTACAATTTGCTGATGACCAAGTCATCATAGCCAATGATAAAGACGATTTAGAGTATATGGCAAGAAAACTAAAGGAGGAATATGAACAGTGGGGATTGGAAATAAATGTAGAAAAAACTAAATACCTACCCATAGGAGGTGAGTTATCCAATATCGAACTAGAGAATAATGAAGAAATCACATCCTGTAGTGAATATAGGTACCTGGGAGTAATCTTCGATAGAACGGGAAAAGACGATGAGGAAATAAAGAAAAGGGTTACACAAGCTAGAAGAACAATTGGCTTCCTAAATGGAATACTTTGGAGCTCTGAAATAGGAATAAAGCGTAAATATAACATCTATGAGTCACTAATTAAAAGCAGTCTACTTTACGGAGCAGAAACTTGGAGAATAACCGAGAACAACAGAAAAACATTAGAAGCTGTAGAAATGGATATGTTTAGAAGATCGTTAGGTACATCCCGCAGGGAAAGAGTTCGAAATGAGGAAGTAAGACGAAGAATTGGAATAGATGGTTACTTAACAACAGACATTGAGAGGAAACAGTTGATTTGGTATGGTCATGTTCAAAGAATGGAAGACACAAGACTACCCAAGAAGATTATGCAGTGGGTACCACCAAACCGCAAAAAACGAGGAAGACCCAAAAAGACATGGAAAGAAGAGGTAACTAAAGCAATGAGTACAAGAGATCTTAGAGGCGGCCAATGGGATGATAGAAGGACGTAGAAGTTAGGCATCGGACAACGTCGAAAGACGTTCTAAAACCGATATATATATATATATATATATATATATATATATATATATATATATATATATATGTTCGGGTGGCACTGTTGGACCGGTTGGTCTCTTCTTACTCTATTTTTGTTGCCTGCATCTCATAGCCAGATGAATTGGCCTTCTAATTGGTCATTATTCTTAATTTCAATTTCCTTCAAATCTTGAATTGTTTGGAATTTTCACAGAGCTTAGAATGGTTACTCTCTCTGCAGAGAGAGTAACCATTCTAATTCTAAAAAATTTTTTTGCAATAAAATGATGAGATATGTATCTCTCTAAACATGGTGCCTTATACTAAAACGAACAAAAACAGAATTATTCTTAAATTTCTGCACCACGTACACAAATATAATATATGGTTACGTTCACGAAATTTACTCAACTCACCAAAATAATATTTTTGATTTTATTGTATATTAGATATTTATTCAGTACTCACCAATTTTTATCGCACAAAATTATATCGAATAGAAAAAATACAGTGTCTGTTATGCTTCTTATAACCTCAAAACACCGCCAAGGAGAGTCATGAATATAAAAATATGACGAGATACAAAACTCAATCGATTTTGATCTCTATTTTGGTGTAACTTGGGAGAAGGATTGTAGACATCCAAAACGGTTGCCACTACGCAGATAATAACCAAGTTCAAAGTATTATTACAATATTTTAAACGAAACGTAAACAAATGTGTTTATGTCCTTGAAGAGGATAATAAACTTTAAAAGAACTCATAATTTTTTTATTATTTTAGGTGCAGGAAGACTCTTAAACGAAATTATTACGTATTTTGACGCAATGGCTTCTAAGACTCAGTCGACGCCCAAGCTTGTAACATATAGTGCCCACGATACGAACATTGCGGCAATTTTAAATTCTTTAGGAGCTTTTGATACCCCTTACGTTCCAACATTTGCAAGTTCTCTATGGATGGAACTTAAAGAAGAATCGGGCAATTTTTATGTAAATATATACAGTAGAGATGGTTCGGATGATCTAAAACAAATCACAGTTAAAAATTGTAATGCAGATTGCCCACTTGATAAGTTTAAATTATCGTTAGCAGATATTGTGGTAGATTCTAAGAAATGGAATGAGATTTGTCCACCTGCATAAAAAACACAAACCTTATTAAAATAAACCTAAATTTTATCGTTTAAAAATTGGGTTGTATTGTTAACATTTGTGCCAGTATTCCAATACATTTATTTGTTAATCCTTGTAATGGTTTTAACTTTAAATAAAGATTAATGCAGACAACACAACTGATTCTTACTTTAGATTTTAATTATTTAATAACTAAATAATGTGATTAGAGCAAAAACAAAAATTAAACCAAGTAACTTTTTTGTCAATGAAATATTCAAGACAAACATTCATTGAAATATTTGAAAGAACAGGTACCATTTTCCCTTATAACTATAAACAGTTAACTACTAATTACTTTGAATACTCTATAAGAGTATTCTCATTATATAGCAACCAATCGACTCTAGATATAGTTGAATATCAACAAAGGAAGGTTCAAAATCAGGGTTTCGAAGATATCCCAGAAATCTCCTTGGACGAAATTTACGAGGCTCTAAAAAAGATGAAGAATAACAAAGCTCCGGGGGAGGACGGTGTTGTCACGGAAGCGATAAAGATAGAAGGCTCAGTACTGATAGCCAAAATTCAAAAGCTCTTTAATCTATGCCTATGGAATCAAAATATCCCAACAAAGTGGAATAATTCAATAACTGTACTCTTACACAAGAAGGGAGATATAGCATACCTAGAAAGATACAGACCAATCAGTCTCCTTAACCATCTTTATAAATTATACACCCGAATAATACCGAACAGATTAGAGACAAAGCTGGATTTTTACCAACCTCGGGAACAAGCTGGTTTTCGCCCTAATTACGGCACAAACGATCACCTGCAATGCCTAAAAACCCTAATAGAAAAAACCAACGAATATAACCGTCCCTTGGCATTGATATTTGTAGACTTTAAAAAGGCGTTTGATACAGTGGAACTACCGTCCATCTTAAGAGCACTACAAGATTGCAGGGTCGACCACAGATATTGTATTATAGTCAAAAATATATATAAAAATGACACAACAACCATAAGTCTACATTCTGCAACTAATAAAATAAAGATAAAAAGGGGAGTCAGGCAAGGTGATACCATGTCACCAAAGCTGTTCATTACCGTTCTTGAGTATGCATTTAAAAAACTAACATGGCAAGAGAAAGGAATATCCATCGATGGAGAAAGATTAAACCATCTACGTTTTGCGGACGATATTGTGCTTCTGTCAGATAATCTGGGAGAGATCAAAGATATGCTCCAAGAATTAAATGACATACTACAAGAAACTGGGCTCAAGATAAATTTCGAGAAAACCAAAATGATGACCAATATGGTTCCCAGCGAAGAGATACAGATTAATAACAACAAGGTCGAATTAATCGATAAATACACATACTTGGGTCATGAAATTAGAATAACCAGAGACAACCAAACCTGCGAGCTAAATAGACGAATCACGTTGGCATGGGCGGCATATGGAAGGATGAGAGTCATTTTAAAACAAATATCCCAATTCACCTGAAAAGAAAGGCATTTAACCAATGCATCTTACCAGTCTTGACCTATGGAGCAGAGACCCTAACTTTAACGAAAGCTACTGCCGAAAAACTGAGGGTAACACAAAGGCAAATGGAGAGATCAATGCTGGGCCTGACCTTGAAAGATCGCGTGAAAAATGAAGAGATACCGACGAACTGGCATAGACGATATTATACTGCGAATCAATAAACAAAAGTGGAGGTGGGCTGGACATGTTGCTAGAATGGAAGACGGAAGATGGACGAAGAGATTATTGGAGTGGAGACCAAGAGCCGACAAGCGAAGTCGAGGCAGACCACCCACCCGATGGACCGACGACCTAAGGAGAATAGAAACAAACTGGATTGCAGCAGCTTAAGATAGAGAGAACTGAAAACGTTTGGAGGAGGCCTCTATCCAACAATAAATGTGTGAATGGGGCTGGATGATGATGATGATGATGATGACTCTATAAGAATTGTTTACAAACAATTCCAAAGGTCTAATAGAGCTAAACCGGATCTCGATTCAATTGTATGTACAAAAAGGGTGTACATATGTGTATCAGATGTCCTGCCCATCTGTCTATTGGCCTTTATATATATCTGACTAGATTTTCTTTTCCGAATAGAAACTCTAGCTTGTTATTGTATCTGCCCCTCCATTCGTTTGTCACGCTGTCTCTGCAAGGGCCATATATCATTCGAAGAATTTTACGTTCCATACCAGCAATTTATTTACTTCTCTTTTTGTTATCGTCCATGTTTCGCTTCCATATGCGACTGTTGGTCGTATTACGGTCTTATATATCCGGATCTTTGCACCTCGTGAAAGAAGTTTTGACTTCATCAGATGTTGCATTGCAAAGAAAGATCTATGTACTGCCATTATTCTCGTTTCAACTTCTCGCTCTAATTTGTTGTCATTTGTGATTGTTGCTTCTAAATATTTTAATTCTTTGACCACTTCAAAGTTGTGATCATTTATAGTAATGTTTTATACAAAAAAATTTTATTTCTCGGTTTTAACTTAATGTTTCTTAGCAACTAAGTAACTTCTCATTTAGAAGTTAATATTTTTGTATCAAAATTCACGAATTATTGACGCTGTTTGGATGAGGTAATTGTCGGTCTATTGTAGCAACATCCTGTACTAAAATATAAACTATAAAATTACTAAATTACATTTAGTTCCAGAACAAAAGTTCTTTTTTATTTATATGATCACAAAATAAACAAAAATTATGATAACACAATGTCGATTTACTTGGGAATTAAATTTGACTTACTAAATTAAAGTTTTGAACGCTAGTAACTTAATATTATTTGTGGTATGGTAAAATATTTAGTGTGTGTAGGTGTACAAAAAATGTTAATTTTAAAGAACATTGTGATATTGTTTTGTATATTTGTCGCAGTAACTTCCGAAGAAAATGTAACTATTGACTGCAGTAATTTGGTAGCTTTGGTTCAAGTAAGTAAAACTATATTTTTAGCCATAACTGGTTGTATGGGAAAGTAAAATTGTTGCTTCTAGAAAAATTTTCTGAACAATTTAATCATATTTTCTTACTTTTTAAATCTTACTTGGATTTCTAAAAATAATTTCAAAATCAAAATTAGCCCAATCGATTCAATCGTTCTAGAGTTCATATATAGATTAAATAATTTTAATAACTCGATAATAAATCACTTTTATAAACTACATTTTAACTAGCAAAATTTTTAGCAATAAGCAAATAGGGGGCATTTTAGTGTTCTATTGTTCCTTATTGTACCTGTACCAAAAATCTCATTTAGTAGATATATGGATGAGAGGACGTTATCAAAAAAAGGTAGAATCTCGTTTTTGGCCAGCGTGATTGAAGTACATCTGCATAAGACAAAACAACCGTAGAACCAAGTTTTGTATGAGGCTGGTATTTGCACTAAGCTGCCTTGATACAGTGTCATCATCATCAATCAGCCAATCGCGTCCACTGCTGGACATAGGCCTCCCTCAGTTCTTTTCAGTGTTCTCTACACTGGGCCGCTTGTAGCCAGTTTCCCGCTACACGTTTAATGTCATCGGTCCATCTAGTCGGTGGTCGTCCTCGGCTTCTTTTATAATTTCTGGGCCTCCATTTCCATAATACGTCTTGTCCACCGTCCATCTTGTGTTCAAGCTAAGTGCCCTGCCCAGTTCCACTTAAGCGTCGTGGTTCTTTCGATGACTTCTTGAACTCCTGATCTTCGCCTGATTTGTTGGTTTGTTATGTGGTCTCGAAGGCTCACGTTCAGCATTGCACGTTCCATGGCTCGTTGTGTAACTCTAAGTTTATTCGCAGATTTTTGCGTGAGTGTTAAAGTCTCTGCTCCATAAGTTTGTACAGGTAAAACACATTGGTTATAAACCTTTCGCTTGAGACACATGGGAATTGAACTTTTTAGAATATGGCTCAATTTGCCAAATGCTGCCCATGTTAGACCTATTCGCCTCTGTATTTCATGTGTTTGATTGTCTCTGCTTATTTTGATTTCGTGTCCCAGATATTTGTAAGTGTCTGTTTTTTGTATGGTATTATTGTCAATAGTTATATTTCCACTTATTACGAGATTTGTTATAATTTTAGTTTTCTCAAAGTTTATCTTTAATCCTGCTCTTTCAGACAGACTTTTAAGCGAATGCATCATAGAAACTGTATCATGTAAGTTATCTGCGATTAATACAACATCATCTGCAAACCTTAGGTGATTTAATCTTTCTCCATCTATATTGATGCCCATATCTTGCCATTGAGTACCCTTAAATATTGACTCTAGAGCTGCCGTGAACAATTTTGGTGAAATATTGTCTCCTTGTCTAACTTCTCGACCTAAGCTGAATTTTTCTGTGTCTTCGTGCAGTCGTATACTTGATGTAGCGTTCTGATAGATGTTTTTGATTAGTGTCGTGTACCTGTAATCTATTCGGCTTTGATTTAGGGCTTCCAGTATTGTTTCAAACTCTACAGAATCAAAAGCCTTCTCGTAATCGACAAATGCAAGAACCAGTGGTATGTTGTACTCGATGCACTTTTCTATTAAGATCTTTATGGTATGCAAATGGTCATTCGTGCCATATCCTGCCCTGAAGCCTGCCTGTTCTTTGGGCTGATAGAAATCAAGTTTAGGTGTTAGCCTCTTTGTTAAAATTTTCATAAAGAGTTTGTACATATGTGTCAAGAGGCTGATGGGTCTATAATTTTCTAATTTAGTAATATCGCCTTTTTGTGTAACGAGACTATTACTGCATTGTTCCAGTCTTTTGGAATAGTACGCGCATGTAAGCATTTATTAAACAGTTCTCTTACTGATTTTAATAAAATTTCTCCTCCTGCTTTTATTTCCTCGATAACAAGTCCATCATCACCAGGCGATCGATGGTTCTTCATTTCCTTTAAAGCTGCTCTTACTTCTGACACAGTAATGTAAAATCGGTAAAAGTATTTCCGATCCCTGATTTATGAGAGTCTTTACTCGTGTCGGGAAATAGTCTTGTGGTCTTTGGCTGGTATAGAGGTCTTTATAAAACTCTCTGGTTATTTTCATAATGTTTTGTTTATCTGTTGTTGCCTTCCCGTCTTTATCTCTCAGCTTGTATATTTCTTTTTTACTTTGTGTGAGTTTTCTATTCATTATCTTTAAAACTTTGTTCTCTTCTATTGTTTGAGTAATTACATTAGTATTACATCTTCTTACATCTTTTTTAATTTTCGCTGAAATTCTTTTATTTAGTTTTTTATATTCTTCTTTGTTTCCCTTTTTGTTCTCGCTTAGGTTTCGTTGTATTTCCATGAGAACTTTTGTATTTTTGCTAATCTTTTCACTTTTGGTGTCATTTTTCTTGCAAAATTTGAGTTGTGCGTTTTTAGCCGAGTCTGTTATTAATTTATTGTGATCGTCGATGCTTGGAGGTTTGGGATTATTATTTTGTAAAGTTTTGGCTATACTTTTTATGTATGCTTCTGGATGATTTGGTGAATACCAAACTATGCGTTTGCAATTTTTTATCATCTTTGCTCTTTCTTTTTGTAGATTTATCGTTACTCTAGCTCTTACTGGTCTGTGATCACTTCCTACTGATAGTTTATTTAGTACAGTGACATCTTGAATAATTTGCTTTTTGTCTGTTATTATATAATCATATTCGCTTTTAGTTCTTCCGTCTGGACTAGCCCACGTCCATTTTCTATTCTGTTTCTTCTTTTTTCTAATCTCGTAATAAGTGGAAATATAACTATTGACAATAATACCATACAACAAACAGACACTTACAAATATCTGGGACACGAAATTAAAATAAGCAGAGACAATCAAATACATGAAATGCAGAGGCAAATAGGCCTAACATTGGCAGCATTTGGCAAATTAAGCCATAACACTTACGCAAAAATCTGCGAATAAACTTAGAGTTACACAACGAGCCACGGAACACGCAATGCTGAACGTGAGCCTTCGAGACCACATAACAAACCAACAATTCAGGCAAAGATCAGAAGTTCAAGACGTCAGCGAAAGAACCACGACGCTTAAATAAAACTGGACAGGGCACTTAGCCAGAACACAAGATGGACGGTGGACTAGACGTGTTATGGAATGGAGGCCCAGAAACTATAAAAGTAGCCAAGGACGACCACCGACTAGATGGACCGATGATATAAAACGTGTAGCGGGAAACTGGCTACAAGCGTCCCAGTGTAAAGAAAACTGGAAAGAACTGAGGGAGGCCTATGTCCAGCAGTGGACGTGATTGGCTGATTGATGATGATAATGATAGTATTTTATAGACATTTAAAAAAGTTTTAGTATCTACAATCTAAAACATTGATTTTAAATGATAATTGATAACTGATAAAGTAAATATCTTTCTTAAGATACGTCGTTGTAATAATGGCTATGTTGCCAGGTCTCTGTATAATTTATTTCTCCAAAAATTATCCTTGAATTACTTTAAAGTAAATAAGTGAGTTTAGTTTAAGGATTATATTATTTTACTTATTTATACATATCTAAATACATAACTAACAATGAATAAAAAAACCATATCAAATAGTTTTCTTTATCTTATTCATTTAAAATTATTGTTATATACATATACAATAGCACCACAGGCCTTGGAGGCCATGGCTTAAAAATGTAGTTCTTCTTCATTTTCGCTTTCCTTTATGTACTGAGATCTTCTCTGGCTCGATATGTGACTTAAACTGACTACGGTTGGATGATTACAATTTTTATGTTTTAGATTATTAGGCATGGGGAAAGAACACCAACAAATTTTTACAAAAATGACCCATACAAAAATGCATCTTATTGGGATGCACCTAACGGAGAGCTTACACATGTATGTATATTTTTTCTATAAATTTTGTGATAACGTATAAATCATTACGTATAAATCATAAACATCATCATTATCATCATCATCATCATCATCATCATCATCATCATCATGATCATCATCATCATGATCATCATCATCATGATCATCAGTGTTGAGTGACTGGGAGTAGGTAGATTGAGACCCCGAACTCGAACATATCTCTCTTTATAATGGCTCCAATGATAATGACTTTTATTGTTGTTGCCTGCATAGAAGACCTAGTAATCTTGTTCTTGAATTTGACTAGTCATTTTACTAGTCGGTAAGTTAGTCAAGAGGGCGAGTGACGAAAGAATCGCGAAAGGATCTAGTGATCAATGATTCAAACCATGGTGATCGATGATGGCCAGAAAACAAAAAGGCTAACGTGGCAATTTAACATTCAAATGGATCTGCTATACTGGATCTGGACTAAATAGGCTGCTGTACCAAATCGACCTATGGATGGGCATGGACATTACGGCAAGTTATGGAGCTGTTGTCTCTGTGATACTCTTTCATACCTACCTACCGAACAAAACAAGTACCCTTAAAAGAGCGAAATATAAATTAATTGCAATAATTACTATTATTTTGAATTGTAACATTTTTATTTCTCTGCAATTTTCTCTGACTAAGTTAAAATCGTTTATAATAGTAAAAATATTTTATGCACTATTTTAGCAAGGAATGCGTGAAGCTGAAGAAATTGGGCAATTTACAAAGAGACGATACGCTAACTTTTTTCCTAAAAAATACGATAATAATTTTGTTTATGCCCTGACAACTAATGTAGATAGAGCCCATATGTCAGGTCAGTGTTTCCTATACGGTCTTTACCCGGCTTCAGATAAAGACATTTGGAAAGAAGGTGTTAATTGGCAACCGATTCCTCTGCATCAAGCTAATCCAAGGATATTTCACAATCATCCTTACAATTGTCCTATGTACATTACAGCTTTAGGTACAGTATATAGCCGAAATGCTGAAGTATATGATCCACTTTTTGAGAAGTATAAAGCTGCGTTTCAATATATGAGAGAAAAGACAGGTGATCCAATTAACAACTTTCTAAAGGTTTTGACTCTTCATGACAGTCTTTACGTTGAAGAAAAGAATGGCTATAAATTACAAGACTGGACAGAAGAAATATATCCTGAACCAATGAGGACAATGGCAGCTATTGGTTACAAATCTTTAACTGAAGACATTCAACTTAAACAATTTTGTAAGTATTAAATTTTGTTTTTGCAGTATTATGTAAATATTTTTGATACCAAGATGTTTTCTGAAGCAATTTTCTTGTATAGTTACTATGTTGCTATTAATAAGTCCTCACAGACACTTCGTCTAACGACCAGCAACCTCCAGTGGAGTCTTACGTTGCTATGTAATCTATTTTTGTTGTAACTTAGACATTATAGTTTATAAATCTAAAAAAATGTAAGTCAATGTTCATCTATCAACATTTAAAAGGTTCTTAGCCATATATTCAGTGGTGATGTAGCCAGATAGGGTTTTTAATATTATAATTTTTATAAAGAAATTTTTAATTAAATTTTTGTGATACATGGTATACAGCCAACTACCGGAATTTAGTTTCCTTGTGGAAAAAAACTTAGTTATAGGCTAATAAAAGTTTAATTTTCATCCCGTAAGGTATCTGTAGACGCGATAGAACAAGCAGCAAAACTGAAATGGAAATGGGCTGGACACAATGAACGTCTCCAAGACGGACGATGGAACAATGCCATCGGAAAGTGGCGTTCATACAATGTAAAGAGATCAAGAGGCAGACCACAGATGAGGTGGAAAGATGACATCAGGAAACAAGGAGGTCCCACATAGCAGAGAACAGCTCAAGATAGGGAAAGATGGAGAGAACTGGGGGAGACCTATATCCAACAATGGAAGGATAGAGAATAGGTTCAAAAAAAAGGTATCTATAACTTTTTTTTTCTGTTTTAGATTGTGGAACTTTACTTACCGACATAGTGAGATATTTACATAGAGCAGCTACAAAAAAACCGCACACTCCAAAATACCGATTTTACAGCGGTCACGATACCACCTTGGTAGCACTATTAAATTCCTTTAGTGCATTTGATCCGCCTATCAAGCCAGAATTTTCGAGTTCCCTTTACATAGAATTACGCCAGAAAACAACAAAGGGGCATTTCGTAAATGTTTACTTTAAAAACGGAAACAAAATTACACCAATAAAAGTGAATAACTGTAAAAAGAATTGTCCCTTTAAAGAGTTTAAAGCAGCTCTACAAGATATTATGATAGATGTTAAGAGATTAAAGGAAATGTGTGGATATTTATCACAGGCAGAATTTCAAGCCACTTTGCATAAATTGTTTTCTAATGATCCTGCTCCAACATAATTTCAAATAAAGTATTAAATATTAAGAAATTGTTTTATTTTAGTTATTAAGCATATTATGAGCACTTCTTGCTGAGAGGCGATAAAAGGGATTAAGACAAAAAATTACAATAGTAAAAGCAACTTGAAGTACGTAAAGACGATTTAGAAATAACTGAGATTTTTTCCTGTCACCTCTCATTGCTTTTTATTGATTAAAAAAACTCAAGAAATAATATTATTTCAGGAAGTTAGTATATTAGTATAGACTCATTTCTGTATATTTTATTTATTACAAGACAAACTAATACTAATACATAATATCTCTAATAAGCCATAAGACCAGTCTGTCGACTGTCAATCTCTGTCCTTCTCTTTCACTCCCGGACTTCTTCTTCTATTTGACATATCACTAATATTAAGGTAGGTTTACAAATATTAAGGTAGATTTATAACTTGTAACGGCTAGCTCATCCATTGCACCTTGAAACCCCTTAGGGGTGTTGTTCGGCATAAACTTATTTAATTTGAGAAATCGGGAATTATTAATAAAATAATTTTTCAACACATATCTTTATTAATTTATATTATAAGTATAATCAAATTAAACAATTAAAATTGAGGTTCTAGAAACAGGGAATTAAGCATCTATATACAAAATTCAAAGAAAGAAAGAACTTAGCTTAACTCTATGAGAAATCCTCCTGTTGCTCTCTTCTCAACTCGAACCATAAACTATTTGCAAAACACCATGCCTCTAAGCCAAGGGATTTTCTTATTCCAAAAACAAGGTCAACGTAGATTTTCTTATATTATAACCAAGGTGAACGTGGCTGGAAAAACAAAAACCGATATAAAATTCGTCATGGCACGAGTTTTGTCCAACAACAGAAGAATTCTGGTACGCGAAAACTTCTTCTCTATAAGAACTGTATACCGATCCAGTACTCTCTGATGTTGCCAAAACTCACAAATTAATAACTGCAATCAATAGATAAATTATTAAATGAAAAACGAAAACAACAAAGTTGTGCGATTAATACTAGTGATTTATATTGAATTATTATTATTACAGCAAAGGTAAAAAGAAAATAAAAATTGTAAGCAGCTTTTAAGTACTAGCGTACACAAAATTGTACGGAAAACTAACAGTGCTAATGTTTTTGATTAATTTATAAAAATATGTTGTGAAAATAACAAAGTATTAACTTACCCAGACCTTTGGTCTGACCACGAGGACTTATTTTTTAGTACCTTGTCGTTTGATGGTTTATTTTAAAAATAAATTAAATCGGATCGGATCGATAGAAGTAAATTATTTAGTGGTGGGGTTTCTGTTTTCTTGTATGATAAAGTAAGCGAAGGTATAACTACGAGGGGACTTAAGAAATTAATCGGTGAATTTATTTGTAATAGATTGAAATAAAATATAGGAATACAAACAAAGGAAAAAGAAGTTATTATCAACGAAAATCAAATAGTATGAGCAGAAAATAATGGAAAGTACTTTGAAATTAATAAGAACAAAAATGTAATGCTTTAAACGTTACAAACTTAACAAAACATAACATATATCTTTTATACTTTCAGACTATATGCTCAGGAGTTGTTTTGACTACAATCAAGACCACATCTACTTATCCAAAAGTTATTTTATAGTCCAGAAATTGGAAAATTCAATATTAGTCGACTAAAACACCTATTAATAAAGAAAAAAATGTAAAGGGCCTAAAAAAGAACCGTATGTAACTAAAACACAAGATTCGTACCATAATTACAAAATAATTACTGGGAACGCTTTCCGAAAGAAATGGATAATGATTTTTATGGTCTGGAAAAGGAAATATGGCGAAATAAGTTTTGTTATACTTATCATCATCAATGGCACTACAACTCGTGCAGCAGTGCACTCTGTCGCACTCCCATCTTCTCTAGATCTTCTCTGACTGCATCTTTTCACCTTTTTCTAGGCCGCCCTACAGACCTTCTTCCATCTGGCCTTTCCCAGAACACATTGTTTATAAGGCGATTGTCGTTACTGCGTATCACATGTCCTGCCCATCTGAGTCTATTGGCCTTTATATATCTGACTAGATTTTCTTTTCCGAATAGAGTCTCTAGCTCGTTATTGTATCTGCCCCTCCATTCGTTTGTCACTTTGTCTCTGCAAGGGCCATATATCATTCGAAGAATTTTACGTTCCCATACCACCAATTTATTTACTTCTCTTTTTGTTATCGTCCATGTTTCGCTTCCATACGCGACTGTTGGTCGTATTATGGTCGTATTTCGTTATACTTTTTGTTCGTATTTTTGAGGGCATAGTTGATGGTGAGGTTTATCTAAATTTTTTGATTAACTTTTTAGTGCCTACATTACAAAGATTTTGTCCTAATGTTAATTATCCAAATGAGATAGATCGATCTATTTACTACCAACAAGATGGAGCTTCACCGCAATTTTCACTTATAATTAGAAATTATTTAAACAAGGCTTTTCCCAGTAGGTGGATTGGAAGACGTGGAACGATCGAATGGCAGGCTATATCACCCGATTTGACTCCTCTCGATTACTTCTTATGAGGTTATTTAAAATCTAAGTATATTTTATTAGACCAAACAGTATTGCTGATTGAAAAGTTAGGATAACGAAAGAAATTAACAAAATAACTACCGGAGTCGTACAAAATGTTGTACGAGAATTCCAAAATCGCCTCGGTTATTGTCAAGAAGTGAATAGTGGTCATTTTGAACATTTAATTTAATTGTAAAGTACATTAAAAATACATTCTAAATATTATGTGACATTATTATCTTCATTCAACCTAAGTTTTGTGATAGAGACATTATCAAAATTTTACATTTTAAAAATCAATTTTCTCAGTTATGATTGCACCAAACTTAAAAAACTTTATATTGCTGAACAGAGGACTAAAATCCCTTTCTAACAAGGTGCCATACGACCCCCTTTGTTATTTAAAATTTTCGAGGGGTGCTTATAATTCAAAGGGGTGCTGGAGTGGTATAATATTTTCATACTGTAAATTGTCAATTTAAGAATAAAAATCGACGTGTTTCAGGTTTTTTCACATAGTACTTAATAACGCTAAAAATGAATTTATTTTATACATATGGACCGCATGGCATGTTGCATTTGTATGCTCGTACGCTATACAACTATATTTACCGAATTAAAAAAAAACATTATTTAATGCGTGATAAATTATTATTTTCAAAATTTTATCGATTTAAATTCAATTAATTTTAAACTTCTAGCCTTATTATTTATATTAGAATCTATCTACATATAGAGAATTAGAGGAAATTAATCTTTTGATATAAATTTTTTTCCAAACATACTTTAAGGCCAACATTCTAATTTTTGATATCGTAATATCAGGTCCAAATAATCCTGTATTGATTATTTGAGATTAAAATGTCAATTCGTATTTAGTTTTACATTTTTTTAGATAAGTGAATATGAAAAAGACTAAGCTGAGAGAGGTTTCCAATTCCTAGTCATTAAAAAGCTATAAATCAATTTCTAGGTAAATCATTATAAAACACGTACATAATTTTAAAATTTTAAGTGTTTATCATGTCGTTGCCAGTAAATATTATCGTGGTACTCTGTGTAATATTCACAATTATTGAAAATGATGCAGCTAGTGATTCCAGTCAACTAGTAGCTCTTGTACAGGTAAATGGAAACATGCATTTTAATTATTACAGCCTTTTTAATAAGTATTAAATTATTTTTGTACGATCAACACCACCAAAAAGAGAAGATTTTACACAAGAAGATATAATTCATGTTACGGAACCCCTACAGATAATACACTATACATATATATCTCTCTATGCAGTCCTGTCCTTCCAGAGGGAATGTACTAGTCATCTTGATGTCGTGAATTTTCCGTGTCCAAAAATCTCTGTATCTGGTCATTTCTTTTAACTCATGAATAGGTATTGTTCATATTTCTTCATCTTGTTGGTGATCTTTCTCGTGATCTGAAACCGTGAGACACATCACAGAACTTTCTGTGAAACTTGAAGAAAAGGCGCAAGAAATTGAACTGTCATTAACGTAGATGTAAGCTGAAGTTCTAATGCAACAAGAAAACAAAATACCTTGCAAAATTTGACAATGGAATTCGTCAATATTGAAGTTGTGAAACAGTTAACATTTCTGGCGTACTTCTTCAAGTGCCGTCTTCGTTCCGAAGTTTGGCTATCATCAAAGCTATGCGTATTTTTGATGCTGCAGATCTAAACAGTTGGTAATTGGTGCAATTGTACCATTCTCTCAAGTTTTTCAACCATGAATGCCTTCTTCCTCCTATAGATCTCTTTCCCATTATCTTTCCCTGTATAATCAATTGCAGCAACTGGTATTTATCTCCCCTCATAACATGTCCCAAATATTGTAGTTTGCGCTTTTTAACAGTAAGTATCAGCTCTTTCTCTTTCCGCACTCTCCGCAAAACCTCCACATTTGTTACTTTCTCTGTCCAGGGTATTCTTAATATTCTACGATACATCTGGGCGTACAGAAACAGGAAAGCAGCGAGGCCAAGGAAACACGGAAAGAAATAAGGTATCAGAGCATATTTATCTCTATCGTAGGTAATTGGATCCAATAAAATGCATAGGGACATGTAGTTTAAAATGTATAAAACCATCATACAACCAAAAGGTACATGTGGCGCAGAAACATGGATTATGAAGGAAAAAACATGAAACTTTATTAGTACTTTTTAATAGTCATAGGTCGCAGGTATTAGTACTTTTTAGTAGTCATAGATCGTGGTTTTCTGGATCTCTTTTGGAGATGTTACTTTTTAACTTTTTTGAAGGACCACCCAGAAATCTGGGATAATTGAAAGTTTCGCAAATATCGTTTTAACAAGTCTATTTAAACAATTACAACTAAGTATTTTTGACACCGCTTAAGTTTATATTTAAATATAAATGTTCAAAAGACCAAATATATGTGTTGCACTAGGTCAAGCAACCCGACACCTACACAATAATAATTGATGACCTAGAACTGGAAGGTGTTGACACCTTCATATACTTAGGGTCGCTGCTAACCAAAGATAACAACGTCAGTGAAGAAATCAAAAGAAGAATAGTGCTCGCCAATAAGTGTTACTATGGCTTAAGAAGACAGATGGCCTCAAAAATGCCTAGAAAAATTAAACTGACTGTATACAAAACACTAATAAGACCAGTGCTAACATATGGTTCAGAAACTTGGACACTAACACAGAATGACCAAGAATTGCTCAAACGTTTTGAGCGAAAAATACTAAGACGAATATATGGAGGCATAAAAGAACAAGTGTTGTGGCGCAGGTGTTACAATTTTGAGTTGTATAGAAGATTTGGAGAACCTGACGTTGTAAAATTCATTAAGGTAGCACGCCTCAGATGAATAGGTCATGTAATCAGACGAGAGGAAGATGCCATAGTCAGAAAAGTTTTTGACCGAAGAGGGCCGATCGGACAACGAAGAAGAGGAAGACCGAGACTTAGGTACCAAGACAACCTAGAAAATGATTTGAAGTCTATCGGAATTAGAGCATGGAGAAGAGTTGCCAGAGACAGGGGCAAATGGAGGATTGTTCTGAAGAAGGCTTTGGCTTATAAAGAGCTGTAACGCCTCTGATGATGATGATGAACTTGCTTAAGTGAGGCTAGCGCAAACAGGAGCTTCGAGCTCACCCAATGCTGGATTCAAACTGATCTCAACTCGCCCTCTTGAATAACGCTGGACCCATGATGGTTTCTTAAAATTATGAAGTCTCCCCTTTGACCCTCGACGTATATGAAGGATCTGTTTACATTTCGCAACCTTTAACTCTCCTTTCATTGATAAAATTATCTGAGTAGGTCGATCTTCTTCTTCTTTGGGTACCGTGCCTAAGTCTTAGGCGTGGGTAGCTTCCACGACGATTTGCCGATATCGTTCTCGATATTGCTCGGCATGTAATAATTTATCTGTTGATAAGCCAGTCCATTGACGAAGGTTTCGGAGCCATGAGTATTTGTTTCTACCAATTCCTCTTCTTCCGTCGATCTTTCCGTTGAGTATCAACTGCATTATCCTGTATCTGCTTCCTCCCATTATATTCGCCCCAGATATTCGAGTTTTCTCTTTTTTATCATCTTTATTAAGTCACCTTCACCTTGACCTACTCTGTTCAAGACTTCTCTGTTTGAAATGTGTTAAACCCATGATATTCTGAGCGTTCTACGATATAACCTCATCTCAAAGGCTTTTAATTTGTTCATCATGTTAAACTTCATAATCCAGGTTTCACATCCATACAGTAATACAGGATACACATAACATTTTAAGAACTTAACTCTCGGCTGTAAGTTCAGCTGAAAATTGCTCAGAATAGATCTAAGTTTTATAAATGCTGCTCTTGCAATTTCTATACGAGTTTTAACTTCTTCATTCGGATTGAATGAAGAAGTTAAAACATTTATTCAACATCCTAGATATTTAATATAGTTAACTTTTGTTATCGGTTCATTATTGACAATTAGTTGTATAGCGCCGAGGTCTTGTTTACTAACCACAAGTAAGTTTGTCTTTGTTTTATTTATGTTGTCCGTTATTAGAGATTTCTCTAGTGACTCGATCTATATGGAATTAAAGATGTTCGATACTTTCAGCCACGATTGCGGTTGTCAGCTGCATATCTGGTGTTACTAAGAGTTTTTCCCCCGATTCTAACTCCACATTGCCCTTCCCAGGCTTTGTTAAAAATTATTTCTGAGTAAACGTTAAACAAAGTTGGGGACAACACACAGCCCTGTGTAACACCTCTTTCAACACAATTTTTGTCTGTTTGCAGTTTACCAAAATAAAATCTTTTTGATTCCAATATAGATGTAAAAGTTTCATATCTTTATCATCTAGGATGATCGATATCCTATCGTTTCCTATAGGGTAGGTCGATAGGAAACATTATTTCTCAACTTGCGTTGCTGTTGGGATTTTTCGGATGAGACAACTGATAATTTTAAAATTACTAATAATCGTTTTATTGTTATGATTTTTTGACAACTTTAGAAGCTTATATTTAGAAAGTTCTTTTGAATACAAGCTATCGGCTCTCGTACATATTATTAAATGGTGCAAAAGAATTTTACAAATCTAATCCTTAAAACTAATATACAATGTGATATGAGAATATGATACAAAATGGAACAAAAATATTTTATGTTGTTGTTATGCAATAATTATAACAATATTATAAAGAACCCTATATAGCAAATTATGCAAAAATACAAAAATTACGGTGGACAGGATACCTTATAAAATGGAAGAGAACACCTAGTAAAACGTTTAGTGAAACTACGGTGGGACCTATGTCAGCCAGTGAAAAGATCAAGAAAGAGGTGAAAACCGAGGCTGCAAAGCATTAAAGGTGGATGACTGGAGAGCAGCCGAGAAAAGGGATGCTTGGAGGCGGATGCTGTAGGAGACTAGAATCGGACTTAGGCTATGGCGCCATTTAAAAGAGAGACAGAATTTTAAATCATCTAATCATATTTATTTTATCTTTTAATATGTCTATTTTTAGATATTTAGGCATGGAGAGAGATCGCCCATCACATTTTACTCAACTGATCCATATGCAAATGCTTCCTACTGGGAAGATCTTGGCGGTGAGCTAACTAACGTAAGTACCAATATTTGTCATTTGTATTAAAGATTATCATAACACAGTTTAAAAAACTACTAAAAATTATCTGAAATATTTTAAAAGTACTTTAATAATCATTAAATATTATAAATAATTAACAAGAGTGCGGTAATAAAAAAACGATTTAATGAAAAGGAATGCTAGACCAAAATTAAAACAAACATTTTACAAGAAATAACATAAATTAAGGACAAAAAGTAAAATTTTCACCAAAAATAATATTATACGCCATGCTGACCTCTAATAACACTGGTTTGTAAAAAATGTTTCCTCCTTTTTGTTTCTATGCATAATCGTGTTATGTTTGATGCTCTAAATGTAAAATTTACTGTAAGAATAAGTACAGCACATATATTTTTCATATATAATCATCATTTATTCTTTTTTTCTTCGGTCATTTTCCATTATAAGTTCACGTTTTTGTCCTTCACAGTACTTTATTTTCACAGACATCTTCTCTGAGGTCTCTATCTATCATACCACTTTCTATGTATATTTTCCATCTTGTAGCAAATTTTCTTCTCCGTTTTATTCCCGACGGGTCCCATCCCAGACTCCCAGTCTGATTGACTAACTTGAGCCCATTGAACATTAACCCCAGACGGAAGTGACTCAAGTTGGTCATTCAGAATTATCTCTATATTTTTTAATTTGTTAAATTCCATAGATTTATAATAAAAATAGTTTAAGGGCTTTATTTTGAATGTGTGAAGAATTTGAAATTCGTCATTAAAAATGTGATTATGATCTAGAAGGAAAAGTTCGTATGTAGAATCTGTTTTTCTATTATTTAAAGCTCTCTTATGTTCTGCTACACGTTTGTTAAAAGTTCTACCAGTTTGACCTATGTAAGTTTTTCTGCAGTCGCCACATTTCTTTCTTTTTTATGTATTATGTTTTGGTTTGTTATGTTTTTGTGGCTATTTTTGTTGATATCTTGCCTGTATTTGTAATTGAGCAGAAGGTACTGGGTTTTTTCTCTTTTAGTAAAAATACTAACTCCAGGGCTTTCTTATGTATAAAATATTATATCAAAAACTACACTTTCAGATCAGCTCATAAACTCTAAGGGTATTGAGAATATTTTATTTTTTTAAGTGATATTCCCAAATTTGTAAAATTGTCTTTAATTGGTTGTTGCATGCGCTAGTGGCCCTAAAGAGTATTTACTTCCTTTGTGAATTAAGATGGCTTTTAAAATAACCATGAATAAAAAGTCTCTATTCTTCATATTCGTTTGGGAAATAAAGTTCTTGAAGAAGCCCTGCAGTATCATTACAATACATCAAATCATCCTGTTTGGAAACTTATCTCGTGAAAATGTTTTGCATTGTGCAATAATATGAGATTCTCGTATTTTGTCTAAAAAATTCCTTTAGAATAGCCCCCTAGCTTTTAGATTTTCATAGCCCTAATTATCTAACAGAATTATTCAAATCAGATTAGAGAGTAATGTTTATGTGAAGGACTTAAAAAATTAGATAAAGTGTACAAAGATGAAGAAGTACAGTTATAAACGAAACTAGATTGAGTTTGTATTACGTTCGTTTAACTCAGCTGACTCTATAGTTTGTGGCGTGCACAAGTATTCGGTTGTCAGCTAGAAGTGTGAACGGCGAGGTAACTTCAGTAGCAGAAAGTGGACTTCTTTCACTATCATTGATCACTTGCGAACAGACCAGGTCTTGTTAGAGTTCAATAGACAGTCTCAAGTTGAGGATGAACACAACTGCGGATTTGGTAAGCTGCAGTACTTAGGACATATATTGAGAAATCAAGGCAGATACGAGCTACTTCAATGGTAAAATTTAAGGAAAAACGGCCCCAGGAAGAAGAAGAATATCTTGGCTTGCTAATCTGAGAGTATGGAGAGAGACCTCAACATAGCTATTTCGTATAGCAACCAACGAAGTCGTCATAGCCAAAATGATCGCCAACGTTTGGAATGGACACACACCCTAAGAAGAAAAAGAGAGTCTCAATTTCCACCAAATCAAGTGGGAAAATAGTTGCGGCTATTTTCTTGTGGGACGGATAGTACCATAGTAGTAGTGAGATTGGGACCCGCAAAAACTAATTTTTCCCTGTCCGGGGCGAGGAAAAGGATTAGGTTATACAAAGGTTCTGTAAGCTAGCAAAAAAATGTAAAAAATTGCACAAGAAGTTTTACTAGCTGCTGTCAAGTCAAAAAAGGTTTCAGAGCAAAAACTAAGCATGCCCATATGTACTACTATAAAACGCAGCACTCGATTTATCTTTATGTTACTACTAGCTAAAGCCCATCTGGTCTGTATATTTTCTATGGACGTATAAACATAGATGGACACAGCAATAAGATAGTTTTAACACACAATGTTTTGAAGCTTCGATAGAATGTGATGCTTCCGCAATGAGCATAAGCGTGCTTGAATTTTTACTCGCGGGTAATTATTCAGATTTTAAAAATTGGAAGTAGTAATAATGTATAAAAACACGTTCAAAGAATTAAAAAAACCGAGAGTTTAACTATTAATAAATCACGTCTTTATAGAAAAATTCAAATACAATTTTATTTGCTTTAAAATTAATACAATTAAATATAGTTGAATTCAAGTTATTTTTTAATCAGGTAATCAATTAATAATTAATAATTAGGTATCAAAATAATGCTACAATATAAAATCTTTGTCAAAAAAATCAAAAAATCATATGAAAATGTTTTCTCCTTAATTTGCTACCCAAATAGTTCGATCGTCAATAAATGAGTGTTATTCATTTCACTACTTTATTTGTATCCATGAGAAATATTAAATTAAGAAGGTACTAAACAAATCTTTTTTAATCAGATGATGTCTACTTACAATTTATAAATGTTTACTAATTTCATGAACTCATATCTTATTCAATACATTAATGAACATGAATAAACACAATGGTACGTCTATTTAAATGTAAACAAACAAGCTTCCTCATTTCCTCATCTTAAATAATGTAAATTGTACGTACTTACAAATTAAATGAGAGATCGGGAAGTAAATATTTCGTTTATTTTATTTAACTTTTCACAAATATCACTCAAAATTCTGCCAAAATATCGAAAAACAACTTTTCCTCATCTACTGTAAAAAGTAAACAAACATGGAACAGCATTTGAAGTTTGACGTAGATCCATAAGACAGAGAAATGTAAACAACCGTTGCCATTTATAAATAGTTTTCAGTGCTTCTACATATAAAATAATTGATTGATATCTTTTATACGCTATTATTAAATGATAAGGCACACTATGTGCATACTTGATATTTCGATTACAATTAAATATATTAATCTAACACATAAATTATTATTTTGGTTTGATAGCACCTGTAGAGTACAAAATACGGAGTAATATTTTCAGCGACTCGCGAATAAGAAATTTTAAAACAAAACGTGACAACAGTTGAAGGTGCTGAGAATGTGACCTATTCAAATAATTTTGACTACACAATTTTATGTAAATAACTGAATCCATCTGTGTTTATACGTACATGATATTTTCACCCACCTTTTCAGTGTTTATCACTAAATTATAAATTTTAAATATTTTGAAAAAAATTAATAAATAACAGAATATCTAAACGTAATGGAAAAAATCGATAAAGGGAGATATATTTAAAGCATTAATATAATCATACTTATGATACATTTTGTGGAAGGAGGATTTGATTGCAGACCAGTGTAATTTTTAATTAACAAAATCAACGTTAGTACTAGTTATTTTGATGTTTAGATAATAATGTTTAGTAGAAATTGTTCAAAATATTCATTTCATTTAATAATAAGGCTTTTGTCTCTTGATATTACTACTTTCAGCGAGGAAAACGTCAACACGAAGCTCTTGGTCAACACACACGAAGAGTATATTCAGATTTTCTTCCTATACGATACGATCCCAGTGTTTTATACGCTACTACAACCGACGTACACAGGACCCATATGTCGGGCCAATGTAATCTTTATGGTATGTTTCCAGCAGTAGGTAACAATGTTTGGAAGGAAAACCTTAACTGGCAGCCGATTCCGCTTCATCAAGCAGATCCACATATATTTAATGGAAATCCATTTGACTGTCCAAACTATGAACTACTGTTTGCTGACTTATGGCAGCAAGAAGAATATGTAGAACTTTTAAAGAAATATCAAGACGTTTTTGAATATTTGACTGAACATACTGGTGATAATGTAACAGATTTTATGAGCGCTACTACAGTTCATGATTGCTTGCTGATCGAAGATGGTGTTGGTTATAAACTGCCTGAATGGGCTAGTAAGGTCTATCCTGAGCCCTTAGCAACAATGGCAGGGATTGGCTATAAGTCTTTAACTGATTCACTTGAACTGCAGCAATTTTGTAAGTATTTTACTTATATTATAATTATTTTATTTATATTTATAGAAATATCAACTACTTTTCCAAGTTAAGTATTTTAATAAAATTAAAATACCGGTGATAAACAAATTGTAAGATTTTATATCTTTGAAACTATGGAAATTTATAGAGTTGATTGTTTTATTTAGTTATTTACGAGTAGTAATTTAATTTTAAAGTATTTGGTTTTATTTTAATATTTTATGTTTTTTGTAGTAGCTTATAAGCTACCATAATAAACTTGAATACCAAACCGCATGAACTTTGATGAACTTTACGAATTAATCAGTAATACCATTTGCACTTACCTTAATATAAAATAAAAGTTACAAAATATATATTGGAAAAGATTAACCTCCGTCCTTCTTACGTGTATCAAAATGATACCAGCTCGCAAATTTTCAAAGCTATTATTGAACCCTAGAGTAAAGAGAACCCACCTTCATAATACCTTCCTAGCCCAGTTTTAGTCTACCGCTCAGTCGTATTCGTAACCTTCTAGTGATTGCGTGTGTTTACATACAAGTGTATTGTATCATATTGATACATTGCGACCTAACGTGTAAGTGTTGTTTTACTTTGGTCGTATTTTAGGCTATTTTTGGCCTACTTATTATAGGTGAGTGATATTTTATATTTTTATTTTCAGTATAATGGCTACAAAGCAGATTTACAACCTAAATAATCCTAACAATGTATAATATCTTCGAAAATTTATGGTAGAAGAGATCAAAAATGAAGATGCCCCTAACCAAGTGGAAGATTTCGAGGAAAAACCGGACACAGATGCGGAAGATCAGCCAATGGATTAAAGAGTTGGTGACTCGGATACTAAATAGAGTGAAACAGAGGAAGAACCATATTTACATGAAAATTTATTTTAATTTAGAGAAGATGAAACCACTAAATGGATGAAAACATCGCGTGCGAAGAAGCGACACACTGAGCCAAATAACCTGGACATGAGGCGTATAACCAGGTTATGTGAAGTAATACATAAAGCACGACTAGCTAAGTTACATATGGAATGTTGGACTCAGATGTTGTCTGATAAAATGCTACAAACAAAGTTATTGCTTTAACCGACAACGTGATGCAACTGACACAAGCATGACAGAACTCAATGCCTTTATAGGCTTTTTATATCTATCCGGAACTTTTCAAGCCAACAAAATGATACAGGGAACTGTAGCTTATTCAATTCAACAACAACAAAGTTTCCTGTTTGCAGATTTGACTTTAATTCTTCTTTTTCGTTTTGTTCCTGAGGTTTTATGTCACTGAACGAAGTAGATGCAACTGGATCGATATTTGGGTGATTTTCCTGGAGACCACTGTGTTAATTTCCTTTTCTTCGTCCGTTGAAAGAACCATGTCACCATGGCCGGATGAAACGACGCTGTAATTGTCACTATCTTCTTTCGAAGTCGAAAGTTTTATGTCATTTTTATTAATTTTTCTCTTTTGTCTTTTAAAACTTCTTGTTTCTTTGCCAAAATCGCCTTCGCTTTTTTTTTCTAGTTTTTCCCTTCCTTTTTCTCCTTTTTTCTACTCGTTTTCCATCTTCTTTTCTTTCTTCTTTTGGCCTTTTTGATTCATTTGGTGTTATTGATACTGAATATTATCGTTAGCTGTTATGCTTGTACCAGCAGGAACTTCTATTTTTTTCGTTTTATTAATCGGGGTTTAACAACTTTGTGCCTTTTCTGTTCCAAATGGTGGATAAATCTTTGTCCTACCAATTCCAAATTAACTGTCACATTGTTGGAAGGTAAGCGCTTCAATACTTCTTGTTTATCTAAGGGATGTATGCCAGCCTTTTTAAAACCAGACTTTAAGTTTTCCTTTTTATGAAGCTCTAAGTCATCCAAAGATTTTTTCAACAATCTTGGAAAAATATCTTCTGGTAATGTGGCATCAGTTTTGCCACTATCAGACTGTTTACATTCGGTAAGAATCTGTCTCCACTTACTTTTGGGAAGCCTAAAATAGAGTTTGGAGGCAAGCATACGAATTGGATATTGTTCTCTTCGCAAAGCCTGACCACGTTTTGTCTTACATGTGAGCTAAGATTATCACCGATAACTACTTTTTTACCTTCTTGTTTCTTTAAGATTGGAAAAAGATGGGTAGTAAACCAATCTTCAAATGTTGCTCCGTTGATTCAACCTTGTTTTGTCCTGTTGTAATGAGCTCCTTCAAGGCCACCTTCCAAGTATGTGGTCCACAAATGTTCAGCCTTATAAATAATATAAGATGACAAGGAGGTACCATTGGCATTACCACAAAACATAACGCTAATGTTGCACTTAGTCGAATTCGTGATAAGCTCTGGGTACTTAGAACCCCTACGACAGATTACTGTCTTCCTGCTTAAATCGTCAGACATGCATGGTTCGTCGTAGTTATAAATGTTCTGAGGCGGTACACTCTCAACTACTTCCTTTAAGTGATCGAAGCAGTCTAAGATTATTTTTCTATCAATCTGAGCACGATTTGTTTTTATATTTTATGTAAATCTGACTGTCAGCTGAGGATGTCTTTTGAAGAAAGATTTGGTCCAGTCACGGCCAGGAAAATTATTGCAAAAACACTGTATTGTCTTTTCTTGTCTTGTGACATAACTTTTTTTAATATATCTCAAATCCAGTTTATCAATTGGAAATCCGAATTCACACACTTTGTCGATGTGACTAGCAAATGATAACTCTTCTGTCTATGTAAAAACTGTGGGATGACCCAGTAAGCTCAATAACATATTTTTTAGTTTGTTTTTAATAGTGCTTCGTGGTATTTTGAACATATCTGCGGCTTGCCTTTGTGTCATTTCACCAGATCTGATTGCTTCTAAACAGGCTTGGAGATGATCTTGACTGTAGTTGGCATAACTCGGGCATCCTGGTTGGCGTTTGTAGTTATAGGGCATCTTCCGTAATTTAAAAATAAATTTAGTCAATAGAGGAACACCCAGAATGTTGATTTAAAGGAGTAGCTAGGTAATAATTAAAAAAAAAACAAATAAAACAAACGTCAGACTTACTTTCTCCCAAATATAAGTTGGGTCAAAGAAGGTAATACTTACCAATATTGTAACAGGCGTAGAGGGGTTTTTGCAGGTAAAAGTCTGAGACATTAAAAAATCAGTTGTAGCACATATAACATCAAAAGCACTCATGCTGGTACTAGGAGGCGATACGTGAAATATTTGAAGGTCGTTACGAGTTGCGCAGGTCTGCACTTCATCGGAAACTACCGACATCGGCTTAAAAACTACTCTCTCGAGATATGTTGTTTAAAAATGTTTTATTTTATTTTTAATTTGGGAAAAAGTAGAACCCCAGGGCCAAAGTAACCCTTATTTACGGTACATTTTTTATTTGAAACATTTTTTTCTACGGCATACGAGTTTTAATAAATCGGTTTTTCCTCTTGCGAGGGGGGGTTTAGGGGGAAGCCGTGAGGCAGAAGTGCGAACAGTTTTTGCATATTTTTGGTCTCTTAAAATTGACATTCTGAGCAAAATTTAGCATAGTCGTATGATTGGACTGAGGTCAAATTTTACTAAAAGTAGTTTTTTTTTTAATATGACCACAGTCAGTTTTCAGGTGTTCTTTAATTTTAGGTCTAAATATTTTACTTTATTAATATTTTATATAATATTTGAAATAAGACAAGTTTATTTTGATATAGTTGATTTTCAGATAAAATCCTTATATTCCGGTAGCATAACTAACACAGATATTAATTTTAGATTCTGGACCACTTCTCAATGAGATCGTAGAATATCTTGATGCTAAGGTCTCAAACCCACTGGCTGGAGAAAAATATCGAATATACAGTGGACATGATTCCAACATTGCAGCACTCCTAAATACCTTCATTGACTTTGGTGTACCCTACTCTCCAGCTTTTGCAAGTACCATTTATATTGAATTACGACAGATCTCATCCGACGACTTCTATGTCAATGTGTATAGCAAAAATAATGATGATGTTAAGAAAATAACAGTTAGGAACTGTGCTCTTGCTTGTCCTTTTGAATCATTTAAGAGAGAATTACAAGCAGTTTTACTGGATGTCGATACTTTTAAAGAAAAGTGCACAGTCTCCAAACCAAATATTGTAATAAATGAGCAGCATCAAAAAATTATTGAGAGCTATAGAAAAGTTAAAAAGTTATTCAGTTAGTATTATTTTTATAAAAAACTAATAAACTTTAAAACAATTCTGAGTGTATGATTCTTCAAAAAGTGTATGATTTAATCTGGGTTAGATATGACATGTAATGGAAATACAGCATTGAAGTTACTCCTCAAGTATATATGAACTCATAGAAATTTTTAATTTATTTTGTATAAAAAGCATTAAAGGTCACAAAGAAAAACGAAATCAACATCATAATGTGCGATTTTAATGCCAAAGTCGGTAGTGGTAGATGTGATAATGCGGTCGGTGTTTTCGGTCTGGGTCAACAAAAATGAGCGAGGAGAGATACTAATTGAATTTTGTAAGTGACATAGAAATCCTAACACTCAGTTTAAATGATTTTATTTCAATAAAATTAGGTGTAACTTATTTATCTTATTGAAAAAAACAAGTGATAAAGTTTTTAGCCTTATCAGTTGGAGATTGCGGTTTTTATACTTTTTGTTTTTAAATTCACTAACAATCAAAAAATGAATATTTCAGTCGAAGTAAAGATCCACATTTGGCGGATTGTGGTTCTTGACATTCTTTACGATTGGTTACGATGCCTAAAGTACGGAGACCTGTACGATTTCGTCAACTTCGTGAGTTTGATAGGGTCCGTATAATGGGACTTCGGGAAGCTGGACTTTCTTTTCGGGAATTTGCAGTTAGAGTGCAAAGTGATTAGGTGTTGTCAGGCATGGCTTCAAGAAGGCCGTGCGCAAAGAGCAAGGGGCACTGGACTCCGCCGTAGAATAACAGACCGTGAAGATCGCCGCCTAAGATTATTGGCCTTAAGAGACCGTTTCTCCACTACCAGCTCCATTGAAAATGAATGGTTTGCAGAACACGGAAGACCTATTGGCATGCAAAGTGTTTACCGACGAATAAGAAGTTTTGGCCTGTTTTCATACCGACCACACTGGGTCCTCCCTTTAACTTCAGAACACCGCCGTTATCGCCTTCAGTGATGCAGAAAACGGTCACTCTGGAATCAGGAATGGAACAGTATTGTCTTTAGTGACGAGTCTTGTTTTTATTTAGGCATACACAATGATCGAGCGAGGGTTAGAAGGCGACGTGGTGAAAGGAGTAATTCACAGTTTTTTGTTGAAAGACATGTTCATCACACTGTTGGAGTTATGGTTTGGGGTGCTATAGCTTATGGTTCCAGGTCACCTTTAATCTTCATCAGAGGTAACATGAACGCGCAGCGTTATATCTAAGAAGTTCTAGAACCCCACCTTTTACCCTATCTTGACACCCTGACAAATCGAACTTTCCAACAAGATAATGCCCGACCACATATTGCAAGAGTCACAATAGACCTTTTTCAACATAATGATGTCACATTGTTAGCATGGCCACCAAGACCTTCCGACTTATCCCCAATTGACCACGTGTGGAATATGGTGGGTAAGAGATTGCTCAATTTGCAACGTCCTCCTCAGACTCTACAAGCACTTCGAGAGGAGTTGGTGGTTGCCTGGAATGAGATACCACAAGAGGACATTGACCACCTGATCAGAAGCATGTCTAGGCGTGTTGGAGAATGCGTAACACATCGGGGTGCATCCACACATTATTAAAGGTAAAAGGGCTTTAAAGAAATGCAATCATTTTGAAATTTTATTCATTTACTTGTAGCAAAAGTAGCAAAACTAGGCAAGCCCCCTGGACCGGATAGAATTACTATGGAAGCCATAAGACTATTGTAAGATGACAACATCGACATGCTGACATATATAACTGGCCACATTCTAACGGATTGGCTTTATTTAACCTTTATAATGACCCATAAATCACAAAGAGCGATAAAATGCAACGACCACAGACTAATTTTATTGAGGTGTTTCTTAGCATCATTTACACAAGAATGTTCAGAAAGCTGGAAGATCTAAACGGTGAGACAGAATTTGGTTTCAAGAGCGAAGTGGGTACACGTGAAGCAGCTTTCTGCTTGAATCCGCTTGTACAAAACTGCACGGATCAACAAAACGATATAGTCATAACATTTAATGATTAGTTAAACAAATAAACCAATACAGAAGAATGCGATAAGGGTGTATTTTGTCTCCTATGGTTTTCAATCTCTATGTGGAGAACATTTTTGCAGAAGCACTGGGAGGCTCTGAGTGTGGAATAAAGGTAAACGAATTCTCGATAAATAAAATTCGTTACGCCGACGACACCGCGATAATAACAGATATTGAACATGATATGCAGTTGATGTTAAATAAAATAAATACCTTAGGAAAAACATGGTTTAAAGATAAATGCTGGAAAACTTAATGCATGGCAATAAAACAAAACACACTTTTAAGAATACAACTGCAAGTAGATAATGCTCCAATAGATCAAGTGAAAACATTTAAATACTTGGGAATGATGATAAATAACCAATGGGCTTCACAAGAAATAAAATGCCTTACCTAACAAGGTAGACAAGCTTTTATCAAATTTAAACCGCTACTATGTATCCGCAATCTTTGCTTTAATCTCCGCTACAGGATGGTTAAATGCTAGGTATCATTATGCTATAGTCCATTAATTAGTTCCATTAATAAGTTGAATGTCCCGCAAATCACTTACTGGTGAGAAACGAGGAAGTCTTAAGAAAAGCAAATACTGAGAGAGAACTACTCAATCTGATCAAGGTAAGAAAAATTCGATACCTCGGCCATAGTCTGGGAGGAAAAAATACGCAATTCCTCAACTAATCATCCAGGAAAAGATTAAATGCAAGAGAGGAGTGGGTCGCAAACAAATGTCATGGCTAAGGAACATAAAGATCTAGACAGGCATAAATAATGCTGGCGATGTTTTGCATGCCGTAAAAGACAGACATCTGGCCTTATAAATAATAGAAGAAATAAATGGTTTGACGATGAGTGCAAATTAGCAATGGAAAAAAGAATAAAACAAGATTAAAATTGTTGAGCACAAGCAAAGACGAAAACGTGAAAAATACAAAGATCAAAGGTAAACGACAAAGAAATTATTTATATTATAAAAAAAAAATAAAAATTAGAAAAACATATGAATGAGAAACCGAAATTAAAAGACACAACTCTAAACCATTGTAGCAATACTTAAAACTAGGTAACCAAAAACGGACAGCTAATATAGCTAGAGAAGCAGAAAAATGTGCTTCGAAATATTTCGAAGAAATATATCAAGAAACGAATAGAGAAGAAGAAAGAGAAACAATAACGAACACAGAACAAGATGAAAAGAAGAAGAATTGGCCTATACAGAAGTGAAAGAGAAAATATGCAAACTTAAAAACGGAAAAACAACGTGAGAAGACGGAATATGTGCAGAACTTATAAAATACGGTGGGGAGGCACTATACAGACACCTTTATAAACTAATGCAGAATATATGGAGCAAAGAAATAATGCCTCAAGAATGAAAGAAAAAAATTAGAGTGACGATCCCAGAACAAAGAGACCATAGAACATGCAAAGACTATCATGCAATTAATTTACTGAATGTTACATGTAAAGTAATGACTGGTATAATTAGAGAAAGACTAACAATATATATTGAGATAATAACAAATATAGAAGAAATTAGCATAATTATATTATTATTTTTAATTAATAAACTTAAATAGTGATTAAAGAAATAATTTATAAGTTATATACTAGAGAATATTATAAAAATTATTTATATGAGGGTATTTTTAAGAAATTAGCATATATATGTATGTAAATAAGTGTAAAAAGTTTTTTTTAATAATTATGATATATTTAAGTGAGCCATGTGCATAGGCAACCAAATATACATGTGTTATTGTGTTATTGTGACATAAGAGTGTCGTGAATAATTACGAATGTAAAATAGTGTTATGTATTAATTCAAGATGATTAGTTTATATATAAGTTTATATTCTGATCTGAAAAGAAGAAGATCTGAAAATTCTCGATAGAAAGGTAAAGAATTCTCTAGAACACGTCAATATAAGGAAGTTAACCCTATTTGCGAGGTAGACTATTCGAGAACATTCATATATTTAGGAAATAGAACAATTTCGAATATGATTTATTTCAAGAATATTCGGGAATGATGAAAAGATATAAATATTCGGTGGTTTGAAAGATAGAAGACATTTGGTTCAGGACAGTATGAAAGTAAATTAGAACAGTTACAGTTGGACAGTGAGACAGTTAGTTACAGTTTGGATAGTATGAGAGTAAATTAGAACTGTTACAGTTGGACAGTGAGACAGTTAGTTACAGTTTGGACATAATGAGACTAAATTAAAACAGTGAGATAGTTAACAGTTGGACATAGTTAGTGATATCATTAAGATGTCAATCATTCAGTCAGTTGGTCAGTAAAAAGTACAAACATATAGTATTCAGTAGTATATACTATCAGTATTATAATGGTTATATGGTGATTGGAGATTAGAAGAAATTAAAATTATATTAGTTATATGGTGATTGGAGATTGGTATATTAAAAAGAATAGACATAGAAGAATAAACATATATGCCATTAAGAAGAAAAATATTTTAAATTGGTGGAAGCTGATAATTAAAACATTGTGGTGTATTTGGAAAAGTAATTTCACAAAAACAAGGATAATCGAGGCTGAAAACGAAGATATTGAGTGGTGATCAAACCTTTTATTTTGGAAAACAGTTTCATTTAGGCATTCAGTGACAGAAAGGTACCAAATTTTGTTAATATAATTTAATTATTGTAAGAATTTCAATTTTAAGATAGGTTGTTCTAAATTTATATTGTCTATATTAGATATATATGTGTGTTCATAATAATTATAATAAATTTAATTTTAAAAAGTACTTACAAACTAATTCTTTGAGAACTACGATAAAAACCCTATAATTATATATGTTATATATATATATATATATATATATATATATGTTATATATATATAATTATATATATATAATTATATATGTTATATATATATATATATATATATATATATATATATATATATATATAACATATATATATATATATATATGTTATATATATATAATTATATATGTTATATATATATATATATATATATATATATATACAAACAACACAGTTTATTAGGGTTGCAGTCAGTGACTGACTGCAACCCTAATAAACTGTGTTGTTTGTTTATATCGACAGTCACTAATATCCAGTAATTCTTATATATATATATATATATATATATTATATATATATATATATATATATATATATATTTATATATAACAAAGCATAGGGATTATCACTACGGTTTATAAAAGAAAGATCCACGATAGACGGTACACACGTTAAAACGAGTGATAGAGAAAACATACGAGTATGACAAAGAAGCACATATACTTTTCCTAGACTTTAAACAGGCGTTTGACAAACTAAACAGAAGAAAAATAATCTAAGACTCACCAAAGTGTAATAATATACCAAATAAAAATAAAAAAAGATAGAAATAACAATGCGAGATTCCTCACCAATAGACACCAAAGGAGAATGAACAGAAATAATGAAAATAAAAAATGAAGTAAGACTAGGAGATGCGCTCTCTCAGTTACTATTTATTCTATCACTAGACAAGATAATAAAAACAACTGGAAAACGCAGGAACTATAAACAAGAATGCAGTACAAATAATAGGATATGTGGATGATATAACCATAGCAAAAGCAAAAGAAAACTTCAAGAAATAGAAAACAAAGCCAAACTGAGGGGACCGAAAATAAATAAAAATAAAACAAAATACATAAACGTAAGCAAGAAAAAGAAGCCAAGTTTCGAAGAGATGTAGATATAAAAAGATTAATTCAAGCGCGAAATACAGCGTTTTATAGAAATAAAATATGTTTAGAGATAAGAAGATAAGTCAAAACACAAAAATGAAAATCTAAAAAACGACCATAACACCTGAATTCACCTGTTCTTTACTTTAACTGCATTTTATTGTGAACGAACTTGTTTTATATTCACCGATAAATATAAACATTTCTGAATTCCTGGATCAACATTCAGTGCAACAGGTGATTAGACAAAAACCAGAAAGTCTATTTTGATGCAATAAAAACAAGAATTTGTTGATTACTGTTTGCCGATAAACAAAACAACTAGTTCTACCTATTCCTAGTTGACTTTAATCAAAAATAAAAACATAGTAACTTGTATTAGAAAAGTCCAGAATGTCGAAGTAAATAACAAACAAGTTCTCCACTTCACCTGAATTTTATTGTGAACCAACTCGTTTTATATTCATGATAAATATTAACATTTCTGAATTCCATTTCAACATTCAGTGCAACAGGTGCCTTGACAAAAACAAAACAAAGTCTATTTTAATGCAATAAAAACAGGAACTTGTTCATCCAAATATAATTACTGTTTGCTGATAAACAAAACATCTAGTTCTACCTATTCCTGTTGAGAGTTTTTGAGAGAAAGATTATCAGAAAGATACTGGGACCAAAGAAAAAAAACGAAGAGGATGCAAGGCAATGGATCACGAAATAAATGGGTCAAGAATGGATGTTTTCTTTGTTTGTCAAGAACTGCTTTGGTCTTTTCTTCCTATTTATTTCAGGAACTTGCGGTGAATATAATTTCATATTGGGTGAATATAATTTCGAGATTAAACATATCCCAACTAGTTACTATCTTAATCCTCTCATTTTAGCTTCAATTTGACACACCAAAAGTTCCTATAATCGCGATAAAAAGCTAAATGTTTAAAAAATTATGGTGGGCAGACTATAATTATCATTTTTATATCGAAAAGGGACAGTAGCCGCTGTAAGTCTGCGGTATTTACTGAGAAGAGTTTTGGCTCCGAGATTTTAACAAGACTCCGAGATAAGCGTAGATTAAGTAAGTAGTGATTAAATAGAAACTAGTAGGCAACTTAAAAAATCATTATACCTACTGTCTACTACATATTATATATCGTTAAACATTAGATACATGAATCCGATTACTCTATTTAGAAAAGTTCAGATTTAATCTGGTTCATTGTCTAATATAGGTACATTTAATTTAAAAATGTTTTTATGTTTTAACACTATGGTCTTCATTTCTAAGGATTATTAAATAAATAATTAAACAAATTAACAAGGTATTTAGCTATCTTCTTTTCTTGATACCATTCTCGGAGATTTCGGAGCTACGATGTTTGTCAATAATTACTATTTAACTGGGAATAAGCCACAATTAAAGATAAAAATACGTTTATTGACGTTTCAATTTCCACTTCGGAAATCGTTCTCAAAATACAAACAGTAAATTAAACAAATTTTGTTTTTTGTTACATAGTGAAAAATTCTTCTAATAATTTAATTTTATCTGACTCATTTATATTGACAATTCAGACATACATTATGCATTTTAAAGTAGACGACTTTAAAATGATATTGCCAATATTGTTGAGTTGCGCTCCTGGGACGACTTTACTTATAAGATAGTTCATTCGATTACATGAAATCAACTTTAACTTGAGAATATCCCTCAGAAAAAAATCATAGCATGTAATTCGTCTTTAAAAAGACAAACACATGACATGATGATAGTAAAATTCTCCTGTTAGTGATTCCATAGTAAATTATGAGGAAAAAACCAGGAAAAAACCTCATAATACTATCCCGACATGGTAAGTATTTGATCGTGCATTTAGTTTACCTTCAATAAACACCAAAATTCTGATTTTATATGTTTCGTTATTTAAAAAACATAAATGATGTATCCTCTATATGTTACTGACTTACTAATACTGGTATTTTCTTATTAATAACTTCCTCTTTCAATATTGGTAACCAGATCCTACTACATTCTGCCGAGGAATTTGCGGCACAATTGGCCTCATTTAGCGTAATTAGAGCCGATAAATTTTTATCATTTATTCTTGTTAGCTTTTTGGTTACAACCTAGTTACTTAAACTTTGCACATTTAAATTGCACGAATTATAAAATGGTGCACATTTATTTATGGGCATTAACAGTTTCACTTTTGTCGCCATCGATTAGAACTTCTGCTGTACTTGGAGATTTTTTGAAGGTACGTTTACTGCGAAAAATAAAGTATAAATGCAATTGTTCAATCGAAATTCTAAAGGTGTTTGAAACATGTATCTTATTTTCGTATAAAGTACATGAAAACTCATGTTCAGGGATCTTTGTTTGTAACTCCTTTATTTAAAATAAAGTTGTTGGGCATCAAGACTATGTTACTTTTACGCTTTGCGTAGAATGAGATGGAAGATTTCTTTATTATGTGTATGAAAAATAATACATAGAAAGACATATTATAGGGAAATGCATGAGAAAATAAATGTACCTAATGCATTGATAAAAATTATAGAAAGTACTTACAAAGAGGTAAAAGGAAGGGTACAAATAACAGGGGAAAGATCGGAAGCATTTAATTGGAAGAGAGGTATTAAATAAGGAGATAGTCTCAGCCCTTTGCTATTCATAATAGTAATGAACGAATTGATAAGAAACACTAGAGTCAGAACCAATCAACTACAGACAATAATAGGTTACCACAGATTACAACCGGTAACAATAGAGTCCTTAATGTATGCAGACGACATAGTACTAATAGCAGATTCCGAGAATAAAATGCATAAACTAATGGATATATGGTTAGAACAAATAGAAGAACAAAAAATGGAGATAAACGAGGAAAAAAGTAAGATAATGATAATCAGTGGCAAGAGATCAGAAGATAACAAATAAGATAAATGTAAAACTCAGAATTGGAAATCGTAACAACTTACGAATACCTGGGAAGTATAATAACTAATGACGGAAAAATAGACTGGAAAATAACAAATAGAGCAAAGAAATCAAACAAGTTATACTATGCGTTAGCCCCAATAATGGGAAAAAGAGAACTTACAGGAGAGACAAGAATAAAAATATGTAACATAATAGTGATACCGACTGTGCTCTATGCAAATGAAAACTGAACAATTCTGGAGAAATATAAGAGTAGGATAAACGCAATGGAGATGAGACAGATAAGAAGGATAGTTGGAAAGACAAAATGGGATAGATTAAGCAACGAGACTATTAGGAGAATGGCCAACCAGGAACCGATAATGAACAAAATAGCAAAGAGACAAATAAACTGGTAAGGGCATCTGATGAGGATGCAATCCAATAGAACAACAAGAAAAGTTTATGAAGCAAAGAACATCGGAAAAAGAAAAAGAGGCACACCAAGAAAAAAAATGGATACAGCAAGTAGTAGAGGCGGGAAAACTTAACAAAAATCACTCGAGGAATTCAAAATAATGGCAGGAAACAGAAAAGAATGGAAGAGGTGGGTAAATGGAAACTAAAATAGCTAGCCCAAATCCGACACCCTGATAGGGTAAAAGAAAGGGGAGAAAGAAAGAAAGAAGAAAAATAATACCTATAAATATCTGCAAAAACGGCCAAATGCAAAGAACTTTCAATTATATTTTTTTCTCCAGTTATAGGGGCACAATAAAAAATAATTTCTACAATTATAGGCTTTATATAGACGGATTCACAGAATAAAAATTAAAATAGTATTAAAAAAACGTCTACCGGAAAATCGAGAGACCCTGTAACAAGTTTTTTTATTGAACTCGTTTAATCGCCTCCAATTGCTGCACTGACATGATTGAGAGAATGGTTTTCCTAAAGATGAATGATATATTGATATATTGGGTGCCGCCACAAGGAAGAAAGCAGTTTAGACGGTTATTTAGTGCCTGCAATTTTCATATCATTTTTTGACTTAATTTCGATAATAACAGGTACGCATAATTGTGCAGGTGTGAAAGAAAATTCTACAGAAAAATTCTTAGTAACGATTGTCCCAGCGAAAAATTTGCAAATTTTTGAGTTTTGTAGTATATTTCGGTCATATTTTAAACATATAACATAAACATAAATAACAAAATTTTACAAACTGTAGATTATTTTTCTCTTATGTATTTATTTTAACTTACTGCATTTTTAAAATCTTGAAACCTTTTTTTTCACAATGAGTACAAAAAAAGCCTTCAAAATATACCCAATTTTCACTTATGTGAACATTGTTTGTAAGTTATTAACAATATGTAAATTGATAAAAATTTTAATAAAAGAAAATAATAAAGACATAACACAAAGCATGAAGCTTGAAGACTGGTAAGATTATTTTAAAGGATTTTAGTATATAGTAGACTAGAATTGCAATAATAAGCTTGTTTATAAGATTAACAACTGAATAAATTAAAAATGCTTTCGGCAACTATTTCAAGAATGCAATGCACAATATATATTCAGGAATTCTACAGTATTCACTGCCTTCCCTTGCTCAACCGTTTCCATCTCTCTCTGTTGTCCCACTATCCATCATTTATACCTCTCTTTCTCATGGCGTCATCTACTTCGTTCCTCCAGCATCTTTAGGGTCATCCTCTTTTCCTCCTTCCTATGTGGCTCCATTCCTTATTTTCCTTATCGATCTGCTTTCGCTAGTTCTTCTTACATGTCCATACCGCTTAAGTCTTTTTTGTTTTATATATGTTAGTATCGTCGGCTTAGTGACACAAAACTGTACCTTAAAAATGACTACTTTTCAGGAGAGCTTATTTAAGGTTTTTAAAAAAATGATTTGCATTTTGTAATGACCTGTAGTTTATTCTCAACTGTTTTGTTCCGAACTTATAATCTTAGAAATGTATTCTTTAGCTTAATACAATTATGAGCAACAATGGATGAATTGTGTTTTCAAAATATCAACAATTAGATAAAGTAGCAGAGATACATTTTTGTGTCCCTAGCTGAAAAGTCTATTATTATAAAGACTTACGTAAGTACCATTTTATTTTAGAAAAGCTTAAGCTTAATCCTATTACAAAGTCATTTGTATTTGAGTAATATCAATAAATTTCGAGAGATGAACATACTGAGTGGCAAATATTATATTTAAAAGTAAAATAGATAAAAAATTATTAATCTCTACCTGGTCGGAAAACTTAACCACGCCATTTAAATACAAATGACTTTGTAGTAGAATTAAGACTATGATTTTCTAAAATAATACTTGTAACTCTTTGTTGTTGTAGCATTATAATCTAATTTCACAACTAAAGGTTACCCTTAATTTAATAATAATAATAATAAAAATAATAATCCTAATTTTGTTAAAGATTTTGTCCTAATTGTTAAAGATCCTCAAGTCAAAAATAACAAATGCCGATATGGATGCCAAGCCCAAGAAACCATCCAACATCTTACCGGTGGCTGCCAGGCATTTGTCGGTACTGATTATAAAGAACGCCATGACTCAGTAGGAAAGATTATCCACCAAGAACTAGCTGACAAACTGGGACTTCTCCAAACCGACCATCTTCCTTATTATCAATACGCCCCTGATAGAATGCTTGAAAATGACAACTACAAGCTATACTGGGACCGCACTGTGCTTACAGACCAACCAGTGGCCCATAATAGACCGGATCTCATACTAGTTAATAAACTTACTAGACAAACAACACTTATTGATGTGGCGATACCCAACACCAATAATTTAGGTGTAGATCTAGAAATACAAATCAGGAGACAATGGAGAATGGAAAGTACCCAGACAGTACCTATTGTTCTATATACTACTGGTGTTATTCCCAAAAACCTCCTAGCAAACATAAAACAGCTGGGTCTAAATGAACATCTTTATAGGGCCATGCAGAAAGCTGTACTCCTCGCGACGTCCAGATGTGTACGAAAATTTTTGGGAGATACTCCAACATACCAAGTCACCTAGGGCTCGATAACACGGAAAGAGTCCCACCAGAGCTCAATCCTTTTGATACCGTAGGTATCTGGGATGAGTGAATTTTCCCCTTAGAGGGAGTGTGAGCCGTATGGCTAAATCTGGATAATCCTAATTTATTTTATAACTTTATATTAGTCTGAAGCTAATTTCTTGTGGCATTAAATACTATTTAAACGTCTCGATGGAAATTACAACAATATATTTATTAAAAAAAGAAACTTTATACAATGTTTAGACAACGATTTCTGAACTAGAAGTCGAAACGTCAATAAAGTTTCTTTTTTAATAAATATATTGTAGTTATTCCCATCGAGACGTTTATAACTTTATTTAAAATCATAAAAATGTTTTTTTAATTAAACATAAACTTTGAAAACATTTTAAAACAATCATTTTAATTATGTCAATCACTTTGCACATCTGATTGATTGTCTTTATTGTTGGTGAGCAACGACTTATAGAAGAGATGATACTGGGAAGGAATAATACCTTTATTGCACAGCTCTTCTAGATCCTTTTTTATTAGATTTGAATACCATTCTCTCTCTTGCTACTGACAAAGAATGTAGAGCGTAGAACCTTTTTTAATTAATTTTAAACTGTTTGTCAATGTTTTAGTGTAGTGTTTTGTACAATTTTATGTTAACATCCATGTTTATAATATTCTACGCTTGCTGGATAGCCCATATTTAACGAAATGCCCCTGAAGATGCTATATTAAGCGAAAGTACTTAGGCAAGATTTGATTAAACTTGTGCTCGATAATTGCCTTAATTTTCAAAGTAAAACATATTAGTTAAAAAGTTTTATTATAAGTCAAGATTATTTTATTAGTAATAACACTTTATCCTAGTGAAAATCATAAAAATATTTTAATGTTGTATTAAGCAACTATAAAATATGTTATTGTGAGCCGCACTGTAATAAGAAACTGCATAATTAATGTACAAAACTTTTGCAAATCCATATTTCATCGAGACTGTCAGGAAATTATATGGGCAAGACCACTTTTTGCAAGCCTGTTCTTTATTCGGCTGTTTGGTAAATTTGAAACGTAGTAATTTCAATACAGCCTATTTTCAACGCTCAAATTGACAAAGTAGGACCGACAAAATAACTTGGATTAAGAACGAAGTTACTGACTGTGAGAGTAATACGTAGGTATGTTTTAAATTCTTATAAAAATGTGTATTTCTTTTGGTAAATATCAAAAAAATCATTTATAAAAAACTTTTTATGAATTTTGTGAAAATATTTTGTGTATATATAAAAAAATGGTTCTCTTATCAAATTATTCAAATGTAATAAAAAACTATTCAGTTATGTCAAAAAAAAGCATTTGTTTTGTAACCTTTTTCTATAATCTGTAATATATGTTTTCTTAGTTGGTGATTATAAGTCATGCTTATTCCTTTTAACCCTTTTCCGCATAGCATATTATTACCGTATTTTTTCATTCATCTTCTTCTTCAAAGCCTTATCCGATCCATATGTTAACGATCATCCAGCCTATCATGTTATTGTTGACTGCTCTGCGAAAGAGCTCCGCGGAGGACATTCCAAGCCATTGTCGTAGGGTTTTTAACCACGAAATACGACGGCTTCCCAGTCTTCTCCTGTCAAATACTTTACCCTGCATAAAGAGTTGAAGAATTCGATATTTTTCTTCGTTCCGCATCACGTGGCCGAGGTACTCAAGCTTTCGTTGTTTCACTAAATTAAGCACTTCTTTTTCTTTTGCCATGCGCTGTAGGACCTCAACGTTGGTGACATGGTCTATATTTTTAGTATTGTTCTGTACATTCACATCTCGAAGGCTTTAATCCGCTTCTTAGTGGCTTGTGTCAGTGTCCAGGCTTCAACTCCATACAGTAACACTGGAATAATGTATCGCCTCACTATCCGCATCTTGGTTCCCAAACTGAGATCACTGCAGTACAGCAAGGATCTCAACTTGATAAATGTAGACCATGCCATTTCAATTCTGGATCTAATCTCTTGAGCGTAGTGCCATTGTGAGTTGGGGGTAGTTCCGTGGTAAGTGAATCTGTCGACTCTTTGACCCTCTTCGCAACCTGCCATTAGTGCCCCGAGATTTAAATTTTGACGGCTGAAAACCATGAATTTAGTTTTCTTGATATTAAGGTCTAGTCCGTATTTTACGCCTTATATTGAAAATTGCATCTCTTGGCGATTTGCCTCGCATAAAACCAAACTGATCGGATATTTGTTTCTTCGCATATATGTCTATCAGTTATTGTCTCTCTTATAATTGTATGATGTGACTTAATAGTGTTTATACTTAAGTATATCTGCACCACCATTTGCTTCTCATATTAGCACCTTTGCTTGTAATATTAGCATTTATTGATTATTACCAAAGCAAACAGACAGATAAATAAACTGACATAAGAAATCTAAAACTGCCATTTCATAACGCGTCTACTTATCTAGGCAAAAACCTATTGCCAACTGATTTCTAGTAAAAAAAAACAATGAAGTAAAAGCTTTTTTTGTAAAATGGTGTAAATTTTTATGTATATTTTTAAAAACTATCCAAAATGGATTTACAAATTTTCAGAACGTTTTCGATTCTATTAGATCATCATTAGTGAAAAACGTTTATTAAGAGATTGAAACTATAATAATAAAACACTGAAAACTTTGTTTTCAAAATTTCCACGAAATGTATGATAATAATTTGTCACTACAGCTGTTTGGACAGAGTGCGTTTCTAAAGTGATCTATTTTTGGTCAGAGTTTACACTTTATAGTATTTAACTTAATAGGTTGATTAGGGGAAACCTGTTTGTCTCAAGTTGGTCATTTAGAATTATGTCTGTGTTTTTTAATTTGTTATTTTCCATAGATTCTAATAGAGATAGCTTAAGGCCTTTATTTTGGATGTAAAGAATTTGAAATAATTCGTCACTAAAAGAATGATTATGGTCTAAAAGGTGGAGTGCGTATGTAGAATCTGTTTTTCTATTATTGAAAGCCCTTTTATGTTCTGCTATACGTTTTTTAAAAGTTCTACCAGCTTGACCAATGTAAGTTTTTGGGCAGTCGCCACATTTAATATTGTATACACCACTGTTTAAGTGCTTTTTATTTTGGCTCTTGTTGTTTTTAATATATTTGATTAACTTGTTATTTGTTCTAAAAGCTGGTGTTGTTCCTTTCTTTTTTATGTATTTGGTTATTGTTGTTAATATATCTTGCCATGGGCGTTCACCCAAAACTAGGGGGTAGATTTGAGAAATAAAAAAATTGGTAGATAGGCAATAATGAATATAGATGAAAATTAAGAGTGTTCACTGAGAGGGGGAAGGGGTTTCCTCAGAAAAGTTTTGAAAATAATGTTTTTATAGCCAAAATTATAACTCAACGCCTTCATATAAAAATAAAGCAAACTAAAAATAATTTAAATATTTAAAAACTTTTTTAATCCTTTTTACTATAATATAAATTGTCTGTTCCTAAACACTATTACTTATACAATAATTTACGCGGATCTATTGTAAATTCTTGTAAAATTTTCTCTACAAACTCTTTCTTTTATGGTAATTTGAATGATCATTAGAGCTAACCCATTAAGGCGATCCTTGACTATTGTACTCCGCAACCATGTTTTTTGATTCTTTGAAGACTACTGAGCTACCATCCAACTATACACATAGTGCAAGGTAATGTTACGAGAATTTCTAGCTTTTTTTTGTTAACGGATAAAAAGTAGTGGACGCTCAAACCAGTTCAAAAATTTCAAGGGTGTTGAAGTTTGCTAACTCATTATTAAGGCGTTTTTATTCTAATGTTCTACCCATACTTCTAGCTTTGCATCTACTCCATCTATTTCATAGTGATTCAAGGATTGTCTCAATCTTAATTTAAGTCAATTTAAATCAATGTTTGAAAAATGCTTGAAATGAAGAAGACTTAGAGCGAAGGCTGGCGTATTTTCTTCGCAAAACCGTGTCTCTAGAGAAGATATGAATCCAGATACGGAAGAATCATGGATCGCCTCCAGTATTCACTAGGCGTATCAGCTGGTGATTGCTTCTATTATGTTGCTTGTTTACAGTTCTAGGGTAGATAATTCAAAATCGCATTATTTGGCTATCTTATTGGCTTCATGCAATAAAGTGTTTGTTAAGTTTTCTGCGTTCTGTCTGTGCTTTTAAAAAGTATCCATAATTTGACAAATATGTTCCTACCTTTAAAACATTAGTTTGTGCAGATTGTAGGCGGTTGACTATAGGCTCTAGGTATTCATAATATTTTGCATTTAAAATGATAAATCCTAACTTGCATGCCGCAGAATGCAACTGATAAGATGTTTTTCTAGTGGCCAAATTTCGTTCAACGGATATGGGTTGCAAGGCCTGTACAATTTTAATGATTTTTTTTTCGAAAAACCTCAATTACCTTGTATTTCTCGAACCACTATAATTCACAGAAGAAATTGGCTATATCTTTAATAGTGGCAATAGTATTTCGCACTTCATTTAAACGATTCAAATCGTTCAGAACTAAATTCAATCTGTGTAACGCTGTGATGCACAGTTAAAAGAAAAAGATTTGCTGTATTTTTTTTAATTGCTTGAACTTCGCCTTCTTTTTCCGACATGGTGTAGCAACTATTTAAACCTTAGGCCGACACATTTGAGTGGATCAACTCCATAACTTGTCTGGAAATCATCAATTGTCTACAATGCTTGGTCATTCGGCATGAGATGAACAAATCCTGTAAATTCTTCACGAATTTCTTCTGCTTCTTCATCAAAATATTTCAAACCAATTGACAACTGTTCTTTGCCTAAAATGTCAGCGGTTTCGTCAGCTAATATTGCAGTAGTTTGCTTTTTTGACTTTTTCAAAAATTTCTCTTCTAATTACGTGACCGCAAATGGCAATTATTTTATTTTGTATCCTCACTGATTTGTATGAGGCATTTTTAGGGCCATGTTCAAAATGCTGCTGCAAAATTTTATCACCGGCATCAATTCGAAAATTACACAAGTCTTGGAAAACACCCTCACTCGATTCTTTCCCACGGAGAGGTAAATCATAAGTGCATGAGAAAACGATACATGAGATAACTGAACATAAGGCTATTGTTGTTAGTTTCTATTTTCTTGCTGGCATTTTAATTAATTACTATTTAACTGGGAATAAGCTCCCAATTAAACATAAAATACGTTATTGCATTTTAATTTCACTTCGGAAATCGTTCTCAAATACAACAGTAATTAAACATTTTGTTATTTGATTATAATTAGTGACATTCTGAATCATATATTGCCAATCATGTTGATTGCGCTCTGGACGACTTACTTAAGATAGTTATTCGATACATAAATCAACTTTAACTGAATATCCATCAGAAAAATCATAGCATTAATTGTCTTAAAAGACAAACCTGACATGATACAGTAAATCTCCTGTTGTATTCATAGTAAGAAACACATACCAAAAATAGATAACTTGAGAAAAGCAGTCTACCGAAACTGCTTTAGTAATAAGATGTTAAAATAAGTTTGTAGATATGTCACTGCTTTTAACTGAATGCACTTTAAACCACAATTTATATTATTTATTATCAAGAACATTAAGTTCAAACACAGCATGTATATATTTATTCTAATGTATTTATTTAACACTTCCTTGACGTGCTCTGGAGAAATATTCTTAGCATCCTATGGGAAATTTACAAAGAGTTTTAAATTTGTAATGTTTTTATAGTATCCATTTCTTCGGTTTGTTCGTCATGCAATATTCATAAAGGCTGATGCAGTACAATGAATACAAATGAAGAGACAATTGAAAATCCGCCCGAGCGGAAACGCAGAAATGCAAGCGAGACACGAAATCAACTAGTGCGGAAAATGGTACCAAATATCGCTATCATACGTTTTACATGTAGTACTTAAAGACATCAGAGTCGTAGTTTAGGTATATTATTTGATATTAGATCGGTGTATCAAATTACTTATATGTTGCGATATCTTCCAGAAGAGTTGTTTTCACAATGTACTTAAAAATGTTTTGCATAATACGATATTTTACTAATTGTATTCCAAATCTAGTGTTATTATTATTATTTTAATAAAAAGTATTAAGATTTTTGTTTGTTAAACTGTTTATTCGGGCTGTTAGGCCGTTGTCTTCTGAGATTAGTTTTCGACGTTTCGGCAACACTAGGGGTTGGCATTGTAACGAATATTATTTTGCCTACCACATAGGGTATTATTATGTAAGTTGAAATTTGGGAACAGAAACTATGGGGGTAGAGATAGCGCAAGCAAAATAAACGAAACTTATGGAAACGGCACTCAGGGTTTGTTTAGAGAGCTGGGTCGTGGATAAGTAAATGGCAAGGGGTTGGATTGGGGTAACTACAAAAAAATGAAACAAAGGGGATACTGACATAAGTATCTTGGGTAAAGGGGCAAACAAAACACAGAAAGGACCTCTAGCAATTTAAAATGGACGCCGCTTCTAGGTGCCAAATTATAACGATTACAACAACTAGTTGTAACTATTGGAATAATTATTAAAAATAAAAATACATATTTTTAAATGAAACTCAAAAAAGGTTAGAGAGTAAGTTAAGAAAAATAAACAAAAGGGCTTAAAAAAAATTAAACATTTATTGTGTCTCACCACAAACAGTTACAAAATATAGACAATACAAAAAGTCACAAAAGTAAATACAAAAATAACAAAGAGAAACACTTACTATGTCCTAGCCGTTTACAAACTCTAGGAGTTGGAGATACTACAAAAACTTACAAGTGTTACTGCATGGAGGTTAACCTTCTTTAAAAAACCAAAACAAATAAATCAAAAATAATAAAACTAGCTGTCATATCTCAACATTAAATTTTAAATCTGAAAAATAATTGACAGCTGAAGTCAAACCCTAAAATATACAATTTTAAATATTACAATTTTTAACACGTATGAAAGCAATTATTGTTATAAAAAAAGTCTATCGTTTCTTTTAACTTTTAACACAAAAAAGTTACCTGGATTGCACTAAGGTTTTACACAAAAAATTCTGGGGCTAGAACTGGAACTCAAACTCTGACACACGAACAAAAGGACTGCATCTCACACTGCGAATTATTGAGATTGGAAGCTGGGGCACTGGAACACAAACTTTGGAAACTAAACTGGACTTGGCTTCTTAAACACAGGAATAGGTACAGCTGGACATAATGGCAACATTTTAAAACTCACTTTAACTGTAACTATTAATTGAACAGTTAACTGCTACTAAACTTATTTTCCATAACGTAAGACGAAGAACAAAAGGGCATTACAAATTTGATGAAAAATTTGGACAAACGCTAGAAGCAGATGTCAACGCTGACAACGCCTCAGCGAGAGTGAGCAATTATCTTTAACATTCATTTGCATAACTTGGCATAAATAAAATACTTACAACGGCAACTGAAACGCAAAATATTCTATTTCCTTGATCAAGGACTGCCGAGAAAATACGCATCTGTGAAATATAAACTATACAATATGTTTATATTAACTATGCGATGTAAAAAGGATTAAATACTATTTGGGTTTTAACTCATACGATACGAAGAGAGAAACATGGAAAACATTTTTCGTTAATTTAATACATATATGACGGGATTTCAATTTAATACATATACGAAGGGATTCCAATGTATGCACCAAGGAACTTATATATCAAGGAATTTGAAAATGTTACAGCATTTTCTGGGGATATCACTGCTTCTCTTGTAAGCTGAAATGGATGCGGCGTTAAACTACGGAGGCCATATTAATATTTTTTACTCTCCTCCACTCCACTGGTTTCAGCGTGAGGGGGCGTGTCGTCGTTCGTAGCTTTTCTTTTTTCGTGTTTTGCGGGAAGGGTGTTTGTGGATTTTAATATTGGTATTCATGTTTTGTTAATTTTTAGTCCTTCTTCTATCCGATTTAAATTATTTGGATGCTTATATATTTCCACCGCTTCCCGATATAACCGTGGGTATTACTGTGATGTTTTATCCAGCATCTGCATTTCTTCAAAGAGTATTCGATGTTCTCCGTTTCTCAAAGCGTGTTTCGCAACGGCAGATTTGTCGATATTGTCGATCTTAAACAGTCCTTGATTTGCTTTGTAGGCTTGAAAATGGTCTTTACATTGGATTTTTTAAGTATTCCCCCAATTCTGTCTGTTACCCCCGCTATATAGGGCAAGAACGATTTGCCTATATATACTTTCTTTGTCCTTTCTTCTAGAAACGTTGTTAATATGTATTTCTCTTCTGGTATAACCATTAGAGGTAAGCGCTTTTTCAATATGAAGAAGTTCACTTTGCAGATGCTGTGGTTCACAAATTCTCTTTACCCTCTCCGCCAAAGTTTTGATATCTTGTTTTTATTCCTGTTAAGGTATCTGTCCGTGTGTGTAGGTTTTCGATACATTTTATGTCCTAAGTAACCTTACTTTCGATTTTCTAATACATCTAGGAATGTTAGTTATTGATCTTTCTCTGCTTTCATCGTAAATTGAACATTTGGATGTAGTTTGTTTATATAAGACGGGAAATCGTTAAGTTTTTTTACTCCGTGACTCCAAATCAGAAAAGTGTCATCGATGTATCTAAACCGTACCCTTGGCTTGTATACTGACTCCATTATCCTCTTCTCTAGATGCTTCATGTAAAGGTTGGTTACGACCGGCTTTACGCCCTTAGTAGGCTTCCCATTGCTACTCTATCCACCTGTTCGTAAATCTTCTCATGAAAAGTAGGTCATAATGAAGCAAATACGATATATTTCGACCATATCCTTGGAAACTATCAATTTCCAATTGAGGGATTAAGGCACCAAATTTTTCCTGTAGGATTTGCTCCCATTTGTCACGAACTGCTTGGTCCAAGTCATTAATGATTTTAATGACGTCCAGATTTTAATGACGTCCAATGATTACTAGTTGTGGTTTTACTATTTTATTTCTCTATTCTGACCCTTTATGTGCTTATTCAAGTAGCGTTTTTATATATTGCTGCAACTCTTTTATGATGGGACGCTTATTGTGGTAATTCTAAGCGCAGTCAGGTCAAAAATACAGTAGCATTTAAAATCAAAGCAATACTTAGCAAAAGTATACCCAGTTATTGTTATATAGCTTATAGTTTGAAGGCTACATGTTTCACAAACACTCATTATTAATCAAGTATATTAATACTGAAGAAAACATTCTTGGTTCATGTGACAATTTTGTAAGTAACGTATTTAAACTGTAACAGAGCTCTCGTGTGGTGTTTCGCGGACTCGTGTAAATTGGACAGTGATCGGCGGTTTAGATATAAAAACATTGGACTAAAACTTTGGCAAGATCTTAATTTAGTTGTAGTAACAAAATTAATCATTAAATTACGTATTGTTTAAAATGTTTGTGTTCTTCTTTCCCTTGTAACTGGGTGGTCCTTCGAATTGGAATTAATTAAATTACTTAGTACGCCCTAAATGGTAGTAAGATCGCCATCTTAATTTGTGGTTAAAATTTTCCGTTTATACCACCAGACATCTATTTAAACTATAAGTCACCACAAACACAAAAAACTAAAGCACTAACAAGGAAACATAGAAAAATGCTAGCCAGTTTTCTCTTTAAGACTTGAAGTTCACTTCTATGAATTATAATGACAGATATGGAGATTTATTAGAATAATGAGAGAAAAATAAGCTAATAGAAACAATTAAAGTAGACACTGGTACGTCGACTATTTTTCTCGCTAAATTACCTATGGCCAATGAAAATCGAATATTACTAGAAATCTCCTCAAACTAATATCCCTTGCTTCTATAATATATTAAGGTGAATAATTGTCTTTTATCCATTTATTTTTACTTTTTTTATATCGCTTTTACTGGTTGCGATACAACCTCAGCAGCCTTTGATCGAGTTAAACTACATTTTTTTAAATATTTCGAAAAAAAACAAGGATCTACACTAGCATAGAGAGGGCACTTGAAGAAGAAGAAGACACTAGCATACAAAATAATTTAAAAAAATTAACTAATGCTGATTTACTGGACCCAGAAGTGCAACACTTTTTAGGATACAGTATTAGATATGTTTACATAAGACACGATGATCAGCCATATGTTGAGCTGGCTGAAAGATAGCGTCTCACAACTTACATGATGAGGCAGCTATAAAGTCTAAAAAGCTAGATTTAGCTAAGTTTATGCTTACGGTAGACGGAATAATAAAATACATAAAAAAAAATTATTTACAAGTTTAATAATGGTATGGGCATGCCTTAAATTCCTTGTAATGGAGTTGGGAGCTGGAAAACAATAAGTTGTCTTCCATAATACAATAAGAATGGTATTTTGTAACTATACTACAGATTGCAGAAAGATGTGCGGATGCCGGCGACATGGACTATCATGTTAAGTTTGATTGTAAAATTATTTAGGCAGCAATTGTTTCAATCCCACCATCCTTAATGCTGATGACGGTGGCACTAGCGGAGACGAAGATATATTTATCGACGAAGATAAAAATTAATGTGATAAATGATAAATGTGCCAACTTATTGTAAATATAACATGTTCTCTAAAATGTTCAAATTCTTGATTGTAAAAAAATAAAGAGTTGTTTTTAAAAATATTCAATATCAACTAATACATTCTTTTTATTTGTATCCATCCTGGACACAAGCTACTTCGGAGGTCTTCATCTACGTTATAATCGTACTCAGCAACCCCGAAACCACAGATAGTACTCTGTTTTTATCAATTTAGTGTAGACAAGAGTCGACATTCTAGAAGATGCCATGCATAGCAGTCACCCTGGGCACTAGGGGATCCGTGCGTTGGTTTTCATTTCATATTGGTGTTTAGCAGCCCCCCAAAACCTCCCGATTATTGTGTTTGCATCATTTCCACCCATTTTGCTATTCCAGACTTTTTTCCTGGCATCATCCCAAACACATCCCATTCTTCTATCGTGTCTATCACCCTTACTTGTTTCAGTTTTCTGAACAGGGAACGCTTATTTGAGGCTGCTATTATGTGCTGATACATTGTGACTCACAGGTATTTTGCTTTTTTTTTCATTCGACGGGATTGTTTTGTACTGTAAGCTGTTCATCTGGGGGTTTAATGGGAATTTTACATTAAATACTTCATTCTTATATGTTATCTAATGCTGTCTGTAAGTTGTTTACAGCTTTATTAATGTTTCTGTGTTTACTTGCAATTGCTGTGTCATCTGCATAAAGACTGAGAAGTGTTCCTGGTATTTTTGTAACATCGACGGTGTATATTGTATACAGTATGGCCTATGGCCTATGGACTATGGCCTCCGGAGCTCCGTGCTCGGACAGACCTTGTTCCATCCGAACCCTTAACCTTCGGCCACTTAAGTACGATGAGATTAGTCCTGTCATGGTTCCGTTGTATCCATGGCTTCTTATTTTGTGTCTTACTTCATGCCAGACTTTGTTAAAGAATTTTCTTACGTCCAAGAAGGCTGCTCCTGTATACTGCTGTTATTAAATTTAACCGTCATGTACTACATTAGTCTAAGTACTTGTAGTTCGCTGGAGTATTCTACTCGGAATCCAAACTGAGCTTCTGGGACTGTTCCTAACCTGTCTGATTCTAATTGGAGTCTGCTTAATATGACTCTTTCTACAATCATGCTGATTGCTGACAGTACGCTTATCGGCCTGTATATTTGTGAAATTGTGTAGTCTTCTTCTGGCTTTGAAATCACAATAATGTGGGGTTTCTTCCATCGGTTTGGGAAGAGCCTGTATCTAAGTGTCGCATTTGTGATGTTTGTTAAAAATACAATTGCTTTCGCTGGCAAATATTTTAGAGCTCTGTTTAAAATTTCATCTAGACCAGGTGCTATTTTCGGTGAAGTATTTTTTATAGTTTATATATTTCTTGAGGAGTTGTCGGTGTGACTATCTCGTCTGCTTCTTCGGGTATTTCTTGGTGTTCTTTGACTTCTTCGATGAAGTCTACATTTTTGTCTTGGTAATAATTTAGTGTACACTCTCTCTGGGGAGTTCTCCTAATAACTTCGGCTTTTTCTTCAATGATGTAGACGACGCCACTTTCTCCATGTAATGGGAGATGAGTTTTCTGTCGTTGCTTAATGTTTTTTGAAGTTCCAAATATTTTGCATAGTTAAATCCTGTTTATGTATTTCTTGTACGTAGTTGTCGCACCTTCGGCTTCTATGTTCTGTCAATGCAATTTTTACTTCTCTGTTTAAACTATTTGCCCTATTTTTGTCTTCATGGTATCTTATTCTTCTGACTCTCTTTATAGCTCTGTTTTTTTCCCTAATCATATCTTTTGTTTCCAGTTTTATATCTCAACCTTTCCATGTATATTTTTAACTCGTATTACACAGTACTACTTTCATAGTGCTGTTTCCTATAGTTTTGGTGATTATAATAATAGTGATAAGAATAATCACAAGTTTTCTGTAGTTTGACCACTTTGTTTTCTTTCTTTTTCTTGTTGGTTGTGTTGTTTTCTTCCCAAGTTTCTATTTCTAGTAATATGGGGTTATGGTTTGCTGATCCTTCGTTTAATGTTTGAATATTTGTCTGTAGTCCTAGATTTTCAGTTACTCTATGTCTAGATTGCTGGGTTGAGCATCTCGTTGAAAATGGGTTAACTCAGTGGGACATCTATTACCACGATAACGTAGTAATTTGCTAGATAAGTGTTTAGTAGTCTTCCATTTCTATTCGTAGCTCTATTATCCAGTTTGGCGATCTTGCGTTTAGATCTTCCATTATTATGGTCAGCTCTTCTATATTCAGGAACTCATTCAGATCATCGTCGGTTATTGGATCTCGCGGCCTTACATATGCCGAGGTGATCCTAATTTCTCCTTGCTTTGTAAGCCGATAGGTACTGTATTTAAAAGTTGATTTAATTTTTTCTTAATGCCCTGGTTTAAGTAAGAACATAAAGTACGTTAGATATTAAACTTTTAACAGATCAATCTGATTTAGATTATATTAGCGTAAACCGCGTCTGTAGCTATTTTTTATTAAGGAATAATATTTTTGTAATAGAATAAATCGTCTTCGGACAGTTTATATGTTTTAGCAGAATATATTTTAAAATAAATTTATTTTAAATAAATCTTAAAAGAATTGCCTAAATGTATAGTCTTTCTCTAGTTTTTGGGTATCTATATATACCTACCACAATAAATTCCGAATCTTTTACGATTTCAGGCGGCGGATATTTAAAGGGGCTACATCATAAATGTACACCACAAACTACAAATAAAACGAATTGTAAATGATTCAACCATAAACGATGTGAATCACGATTTTCACTCTATAAATTCCAATGGAATACATAAACATTTCACGTTTTGTCATTATGCACGAGTTTGGTTCAACAAGAAAATAAAAAGGTTCCTTTCAAGTCGTTTAGAACTATATTAGCAGCATTATTGCGGTCTACTTTATTTTGACACAATACAGCCCTATGGCTATAAATCAATTATAGTTGTCGGTAAATTAAAAAAATATATTACTAACTTATTATAAAATTGCTGTAAGCGACTGAGTCTATTTTTTGTATTACTTTGACTATTTATTTTCTACTTCTTCCTTTTTTCCTATACCTCTTGTACTCTCAGTTTCCATTTATCTCGATATTTTAATAACGTGGCCAAAGAACTTAATATTTCTGAATATTGTCTTCGTAAATGATAAGACGATAAATGAGAAAACGAGGTAGAGCAATTATATCAGTTGTTGATAAATTCACAATAAACAAATTAAAATAGAAGATATAACTATTATTAATTGTGACTTAAATGCGAAAGTTGGTAAAGGGAAAAGCGGTGAACTAATTGGCGATTTTGGCATGAGAAAGAGAAATGAAAGGGGAGAAACATTAAAACTATTTGTAAAGAAAGAAGAATTTGCAATACTAAATATGTTCTTCAAACTACCACCAAGACGTTTGTATACTTGGGTCTCTGCGCAAAATCAACCAGGAAACATAATAAGGAATAAAATTGATTACATAATGGTGAACAAGAGACTCCTTAATGGATGACTATCAGTTAAAATTACCCGTGCTGACGTATCGTCATATCATATTGAAGATGACGACGAAGATGACGACCTGATAAAGTTGTTCAAGGACACTCATCGGGTAGCGATTTTAAAGATGAAGTTGGTATTAAGAAGCTGCCCAGTACTTTCTGCTTCAACTTCAAATGCAGTTTAGAATACCCTTTTAGGAATAATTACCAACCGAGTAAGAGGAATTTGCGGAAGCAGTTCACGAAATATCTTCGTTGATACCATGGAAGTTACTTCAGAACAGCGCTAGTATATCAGGTTAGCAACTATATTATATTAGTAGCTTCTATTTGTGTATTCACTTATATAATACTTTTATCTCGTTCATGAAGGCGAACGAATCAAAATATTTTAAAGGAAGCTGCTGAATCAACTCCTTATGCTAAGAGAAGTATTATTGGGGATTCTGCAGTTAGTGCATGACTACAGGCTGTTGTTTTATGAAAGCATAGTTCATAACATAAACCCTGTACTGTGGCTGAAGGTAGAAAATAACTCAAAGATAAAAATTGGCACATTTTAATTGAAGAAATCCTTATAAGGAAAGAAAGCATTTATACCTTTACTGTATACTAAGGGAGGTTATAAAGTACGAAATGTTAGCATAATGATGTTGTGGTTTGGTACGTAAGATCCAAAATTCTTTCAAAAGACGATGTCTAGAAACATATTTACACAAATAATGAGCTTGATCCGTTTTGATACATGGAGCACAAAGCGTGAGATATTATTAACAGATAAATTACCACTTGCTTCGAGAGTATGGAACAAACTTATAGACAAATCTATATTATGCTATATACCTGAAAATAATATATCTATCGGAGTACAGCTTTTTTGCACGAAAGCAAGATGCCGCCGTACTCAGTGCATGGCGAATAAACCCGATAAGTTGGAAGTTAAATTCTGGCTTGCAGCTGATGTCCAGCCTAGATATTTATTGAAAAGTTATCTTACCTGGTAAAAGATGAGTAAAGACCAGCCAATCAACTTCTAGGGGTAACATGTAGTTAGCTGTTTAATGGGATCATTTATCAGCAAAGGAAAAAATGTCACGACGAATAATTACTTTACGTCCGTAAAGTTGCCAAAGAGTTAAGAATGCAGGCTACCAGTATTGTTGGAACAATAAACTAAGCAAAAAAAGATATTGCGCCGTCAATAAAAAACCAAGAGATGGAATTGTAACAGAATATTTTTAAAAATATAGACTTGACGATAACGATGTACCAGGAAAAAACGACCAAAAATGTTCTAGTGCTGAGTTCTCTACACTCAAATACTTTTAAAATAGGCACATATAAAGGAAACCGAATACTATTACACTACAACTACACACAACACGAAATAGACGTTGTAGATCAAATGGCCAGACAGTATTTGACCAAATTTTTCTTCAGGAAGATGGCCGTTGCTAGTTTTTTTTTTAATATTTCAGATATGGCATACAATAAACATGTTAACAGCAAAAAAAGCAAAGAAAGTAAAAAACCAAGGTTATAAGTAAGAGGGTCAAAGTCATTACAAGGATCCAGATAAAAAATGAAGATATTGAGCAAGTGGACCAAATAAAATACTTAGGACTCTGGATTACGGAAGATCTAAATCCGAAATCAGAAATTCGGTCAAGAATAGAGCAATTGAGAGCAGCATTTTCCAAGATGAGGAAATTTCTAACTAACCAAAGACTTAATCTGCAAATCCGATATCGGATGGTAAAATTTTATATCCACCCTATTCTTCTTTATTGTGTCTTTGCCTGGACTGTTAATATTGACTTAATAAGAAAACTGAAAACTTTTGAGATGTGGCTTTTGAGATGTGGAAATGGTGTTGCAAAGAATGGGAAGAGACAGAGAACTCTTGACCACCATTAAAAGGCGAAAGACAGCATATTTGGGGCTCGTACTTAGAAATAATAAGTAAGAGTTGTTGCAGCTGGTTATGAAGGGTAAAATCGAAGGAAAAAGGGGTCCTGGTAGACGACAAATATCCTGGCTGAAAAATATTCGCCACTGGAGCGGGTTGAACACACATACGCACTTAAGAAAAGCAGAAGTTAGAGATGAATTTGCAATGGTGTTAGCCAACCTTCATTAGTGAAGACGGCACTAGAAGAAGAAGCTATCTTCTTCTTCTTAACATGCCGTACACCAAAGTGCGTAGGCGACTATCTCATTACTAGAATTCTGTTCTTGGCGGCGTGACACAGCTCACCTGTATTGTGTATTCCTGTCCATTCTTTAATATTCCTTAACCAGGATAATTGTTTGCGGCCGGCTCCTCTCCTACCTTTGATCTTCCCTTGTAGGATTAAGTGTGGTATTTCATATTTTGCTCCTCTCAATATGTGCCCAAGGTAACCAATCTTGCGTTTTTTAATTAATTCAAAGAGTTCTCTTTCCACGCCGGCTCTATTAAGGACGTCATCGTTTCGAACTATCCACCCAAGGTATGCGGATCATTCTTCTCAATGACCACATTTCAAATGGTTCAAGTTTGTTGATAGATGTTTTTTTCAAAGTCCACGTTTCCATGCCATAAAGCAAGATGGACCATATGTAGCACTTGACCATTCTGTAGCGTATTTCGAGGTTTAGGTGTTGATTACATAGGATCGGTCTGAATTTCACAAAAGCTTGTCTTGCCCTTTGTATTCGGGTTTTTATCTCGTGTTGTGGATCCGATTGGCCATTGATTGTGGTGCCAAGGTATTTAAAAGTTTTCACGCGATTTATACGATTGCCACCTATGCATATTATCGGGTTTTCTGGAGGGTTTCTGCTAATGACCATATATTTCGTTTTCAAAATGTTGATTTTGACGCCATATTTTTTACCTATGCTATTCACCCTATCAAGTAATAACTGTTGATCTTCCAAATTATCAGTTATGATCACTATGTCGTCTGCATAGCGTAGGTTGCTAATTGGTATGCCGTTCACCTTAATGCCTAATTCCGTATCTTCTAATGCTTCCGCAAATATATTTTCAACATATAAATTAAAAAGCATCGGAGAGAGTATGCAGCCTTGGCGGACACCTTTCCGGATTTCAAATTCATCCGTATATTGGTCTTGATCAATCCTCACCTTTGCCATTTGGTTCCAGTATAGATTCTGAATAATTCTGATCTCCTTCTGGTCAATGTTGGCCCTATGTAGTAGTTCCATCATGATATCATGTTTAATATTATCAAATGCCTTCTCGTAGTCGATGAAGGTGAGGTAGACATCTTTTCGTTGATCTAAGCAGTTTTATATTAAGGTGTTCAAACATGAAATTGCCTCTCTTGTTCCTAGTCCTCCCTTAAAACCGAATTGTGTTGACCCGCTAAGTTCTTCTAGTATCTTGTACATTCTTGAGTGTAATATCCTAAGGAAGAGTTTCAACAAGTGACTCATTAAACTGATTAAGCGGTGTTCATTGCATTTTGTGGCAGTAGCTGTTTTTGAGATCATCACAAAGGATGACTGCAGCCATTCTCGCGGAATGTAACCAGTATCATAAATTCTATTGAACAGCCTTACCAAGATTTCGATATTCTCCGTGTCTAGTAGTTTTATTGCTTCTATATTAATTTCATCTGGACTTGTTGCTTTATGCATCTTTGTGGTTCTGTATTCTGTAACTGCATATTCTATTTCACTTCGCATTTTTGATGGCCCTGATAAGTTTTCGGAAGGAAGTTTGCGCGTTGGTTGTGTTGGTCTTTCGTTATTAAAAAGGCTTTAATGACGAAATGCGTATTCTTTCCACGCCATTGCTATCTCCTCTTCTGACTCTATGTATTCGTTTCTGTCGTTGCGTATTCTTGTTCTGTGGTGGCTTTTGTGTATATTCGATATTTCTTTGATCTTCTTATGTAGTCCAAAACTATCTCCTTTTTCCTGCAATTGTTCTATTTCGTTGCACCTTTCCACCATCCAACGTTCTTTTGCTTTCTTCACTTTCTGACGAATTTTTTTGTGTATCTGTTTGTATTTGTCTTGATTACGTTGTTGTTTATGTTGCCTTAGCTTTTCCATTAGATCCATAATTTCTTTCGTCATCCATTCGTTGTGCTTTCTCTTTCTGATCTGTGTTTTAACTTCCCTGTTTACTGCCAGAATTGTTCCTTTAATATCATTGGCCATCTCTTCGATATCATCATTTTGTTCTATTACTCGCATTCTTTCATTAATTTGATTCGCATAACTCTTCTTCAGATTTTCGTCTTTCATCAGTTTTCTTGTATTTATAGGTGTGCTGGTATTTGTATTTGTTCTCTTAATTTTTGCTAGTTTTAACCTCACATCTGCTATTAGCGGATTATGATCGGATGCAATATCAGCACCTGGATATGCTGCGATTCTTTTGATAGCGTTACGAAATCTTCTGTTTATTAAAACGTAGTCAATTTGGTGTCTAATTATTCGATTTGGATGGTCTCCTGGTGATCTCCAAGTATATAACTTACGAGGTGGGAGCTGAAACCATGTGTTCATGACGATAAAACCGTTCTTCTTTCAGAATTCACACAGCAGATCGCCTCTTTCATTTCTAACTCCAAGGCCGTACTCTCCAATTATGTCTTCATATCTTCCTTTACCCACCTTGGCGTTACAGTCGCCCATTATTATGTTTATGTCCTCTTTCTTTGTTAGTCTTATTGCTTTTTCTAGATCTTTATAGAACTTAGTTATTTCTTCTTCTGACTTATCTGCTGTTGGTGCATATGCTTGTGTCACATTTATGTTTACTGGTTTGCCTGTCATTTTAATCAACATGACTATGAAGAAGCTATGGCAGGAATAAAACCTTGCGTTTTTTATAAGAAAGTTATTGATAATTGCGACAAAATCATATGACTAGGGGCAGAAAAACATCATTGGATACAAATTCAAGGGATACAACGAAGTAATTAAATAATAAGCGTAGTCAATGCCAAACAAAAAACTGCAACAAAAATAAACTAGGTAAATAAAACTTGTATATCTAAAAAATTTGTGTGTGCGTCTTGTATAAGCAAAACTGAAAAATTTTGCTACTGCATATCTTGTACTTCAATAGTTAAATAATTATTTTAAATAAACTGAATATGTCTTGTATTAGTAGGTTTTTTACAAGTAAAAAAGAATACAAAAACGGATGGCGATCGAAAATTCTTATAAGCGTAATTTTGATCGCTCCAGTGCTTCTAGGTATACAAAAATGCTGGTGCTCTGCTTCTAGTGTTAAGAAATATACGTAAAAGACAAAAGGCCATGATCATTTAAAACTTAAAATAAATAGTGTTTTAAAATAATGGAACACTTAAGTATTAAAATAACAAGCCAAAGTGCTTAAATAGGATAGTTAAACGATTGTAAAAAGTGTCGAATTAGATTAAAAACATGAAAAGTACGACACCTTGTTGTATTATATTGATTTTTAAGGGTACCAATAATCAAAGTAACAGTCACTACACCTATGTTGTAAAGTTTTTTAATTGTTCTAGTTCTAATGTACGAAAAGAACCAGAATGAGTCGTGTATTGATACACTCAAGAGCTTGTAGAGATTAATTGATAAATTTGCTTTTAAACGTTTTAGTCGGCCGGTTAAGTGATTTAATTATATGTAAATATATTGATGATAAATTATAGCGATAGTGTTAGACAGTCACGAAGTTGTTTCCTCGTGGGCAAATTTGATTACAATATATTCCATCAATGGACATGCGTGAGACGTAGTATAAGACGAAAGATGATAGAAAGCTGATATAGTGCGCTTCACACAAATTGGTGGCAAATTCGAAATATAAAAGTTCTCGTAAAGATTGTTTGAAAATAAATTTTTTAGTGATAGTTTCTTTCTTGTACTAATATTAGTATGTCAACACTAAGTCAGGAGCCACGATTTTTTCGAAAACGATTTTTTAATTTACCTTATACGAGGTTTCTTTAAAAGGTTCTAATTATTTCATCGCATAAAATTTTGGGGTCGTTTCAGCTTTCATCCAGTAATTAAAGTAACTTACACTTAAATCTGTATTTATGTAGGCACACATTAGTGTTCAGATTGATTGGACTGGGCTTGACTGCACAAGATTTGAATTCAGAATCACTTATGCATGCTTCTACAACTGCAAGTTAATGATTTCATTTAGTATTGATGAATGTATACTGTATGCTATGCTATGCTTAGCCAGTCAAGAAGAAGATCTTTAATAATAGTTGCTTAAATTTTAAAGTAGCTTCTATTTTAAATGCAACATATCCCACTCCAAAAAATTATTTCACTATTGGCCATTTTCACAAATCATGGAAGAAACTAAACGGACACCTAATATCTCTTTTAACTTTGTAGTTGAGTAAAAGTTTAACGTTGCACCAGCTTTACTTATGCTGGGGCCACAATTATCGTATTAATTTAGACACCAAAAATTATAGATTTATCTTAAAGTTTAATCAGTATACTGAAATATTAAACAATAAAGTGAGTAGTCACTCTTATTTTAGCGCTTAGTCAGTAGATCATCATCATCAATCAGCCAATCGCGTCCACTGCTGGACAAAGGTCTACCTTAGTTCTTTTCAGTGTTTTCTACACTGGGCCGCTTGTACCCAGTTTCCCGCTACACGTTTTATATCATCGGTTCATCTAGTCGGTGGTCGTCCTCGGCTTCTTTTATAGTTTATGGGCCTCCATACCATAATACGTCTTGTCCACCGTCCATCTTGTGTTTTGGCTAAGTGCCCTGCCCAGTTCCACTTAAGCGACGTGGTTCTTTAGATGACGTCTTGAACTCCTGATCTTTGCCTGATTTGTTGGTTTGTTATGTGGTCTCGAAGGCTCACGTTCAGCTCTGCACGTTCCATGGCTCGTTGCGTAATTCTGAGTTTATTCGCAGATTTTTGTTAAAGTCTCCGCTCCCTAAGTTTGTACAGGTAAAATACATTGGTCATAAACGTTTCACTTGAGACACATGGGAATTGAACTTTTTAGAATATGGCTTAATTTGCCAAATGCTGCCCAAGTTAGGCCTATTCGCCTCTGTATTTCATGTGTTTGATTGTCTCTGCTTATTTTGATTTCATGTCCCAGATATTTGTAAGTGTCTGTTTGTTTTATGTTATTATTGTCAATAGTTATATTTCCACTCATCACGAGATTTGTCATAAGTTTAGTTTTCTTAAAGTTTATCTTTAATCCTGCTCTTTCAGACAGACCTTTAAGCGAATGCATCATATAAACTGTATCTTGTAAATTATCTGCGATTAATACAACATCATCTGCAAATCTTAGATGGTTTAATGTTTCTCCATCTATATTGATGCCAATATCTTGCCATTGAGTGCTCTTAAATATTGACTTTAGAGCTGCCGTGAACAATTTTGGTGAAATTTTGTCTCCTTGTCTAACTCCTCGATCTAAGCTGAATTTTTCTGTGTCTTCGTGTAGTCGTATACTTGATGTAGCGTTCTCGTAGATGTTTTTGATTAGTGTCGTGTACCTGTAATCTATTCGGCTTTGATTTAGGGCTTCCAGTATTGTTTTAAACTCTACAGAATCAAAAGCCTTCTCGTAATCGACAAATGCAAGAACCAGTGGTTTGTTGTACTCGATGCACTTTTCTATTAAGATCTTTATGGTATGCAAATGGTGTTAGCCTATTTGTTAAGATTTTCATAAAGAATTTGTACATATGTGTCAAGAGGCTGATAAGTCTATAATTTTCTAATTTAGTAATATCGCCTTTTTTGTGTAACAAGACTATTACTGCATTGTTCCAGTCTTTTGGAATCGTACGCGCATGTAAGCGTTTATTTAACAGTTCCCTTACTGATTTTAATAAAATTTCTCCTCCTGCTTTTATTGCCTCGATAACGAGTCCATCATCACCAGGCGATCGATGCTTCTTCATTTCCTTTAAAGCTGCTCTTACTTCTGACACAGTAATGGGTAAAAGTATTTCATATCCCTGATTTATGAGAGTCTTTACTCGTGTCGGGAAATTGTCTTGTGGTCTTTGGCTGGTATAGAGGCCTTTATAAAACTCTCTGGTTATTTTCAGAATGTTTTGTTTATCTGTTGTTGCCTTTCCGTCTTTATCTCTCAGCTTGTATATTTCTTTTTTACTTTGTGTGAGTTTTCTTTTCATTATCTTTAAACCTTTGTTCTCTTCTACTGTTTGAGTAATAATTACATTAGTATTATATCTTCTTACATCTTTTCTAATTTCCGCTGAAATTCTTTTATTTAGTTTTTATATTCTTCTTTGTTTCCCTTTTCGTTCTCGCTTAGGTTTCGTCGTATTTCCATGAGAGCTTTTGTATTTTTGCTAATCTTTTCACTTTTGTTGTCATTTTTTTTGCAAAATTTGAGTTGTGCATTTCTAACCGAGTCTGATATTAATTTATTGTGATCGTCGATACTTACTCTTAGTCAGTAGATAACGCGTTTATTTTCAACACTTCCACGAGATTTATTATAAAATCTTTTCACTACAGTGTTTCGGCTATTTGCCTTTCTAAAGTGATCTATTTTTGGTATGTATTTACACCGTACAGTCATTAACTAAGTAAGTTTAGGAGGGGAAAACTGTTTGTCTTAGGCTTAAGATCTGAAAGAAACCTAGAAGGTGAAGTGCTTGTGTAGAATCTGTTTTTTAAAGCTCTTTTATGCTCTGCTATACGTTTGATAAAAGTTCTAACAGTTTGATCAATGTAGGTTTTGGGCAGTGCATTTCTAACCGAGTCTGATATTAATTTATTGTGATCGTCGATACTTACTCTTAGTCAGTAGATAACGCGTTTATTTTCAACACTTTCACGAGATTTATTATAAAATCTTTTCACTACAGTGTTTCGGCTATTTGCCTTTCTAAAGTGATCTATTTTTGGTATGTATTTACACCGTACAGTCATTAACTAAGTAAGTTTAGGAGGGGAAAACTGTTTGTCTTAGGCTTAAGATCTGAAAGAAACCAAGAAGGTGAAGTGCTTGTGTAGAATCTTGTTTTTAAAGCTCTTTTATGCTCTGCTATACGTTTGATAAAAGTTCTAACAGTTTGATCAATGTAGGTTTTGGGCAGTTGCCACAATTAGGTTTATATACAGCACTGTGTAAGTATTTTTTGTTTTGGCACTTGTTGTTTTTAATATATTGGCCTAAGTTGTTTTTTGTTCTAAAATTGGTGCTTCTTTTTTATGTGTTTAGCTATTTTTGTTGATAGCTTTAATTAGTATTTCCACCACCTCTGGTGGTGGAAATACTAATTTCAGTGCTTATGTAGTTTTTGTTTTATAGTTAACTAATATTTTAATAATTTCACATATAATAATTTATAGGAATTTTGTTAATACATGAGTTGCTGAGTAAAAATACTAACTAATAATGCTAGAATTTAAAATAAAATAAAAATAAATGAGCATTACTTAAAAAGTCCCAAATCTTTGTCAATAAAATCAAGAAAATCATTTTTCAATTATTGTTAAAGTCATTATTATTATTTAATTATGCATTTATTATTAACCTAAATTGTTAGATATAGTAAATAAATCGAAGAATTTCTAAAAGCTATTAAATAACAATTATCCAGTGACCTAACAATATTTTTACTAAGTGGTCTGATAAGCAATCTCCTTTAAATTAAAAAACGTAGTTTTTTTTTTAAATTCTTGAATTTTTATTCTATACTTGCTCAATATAACGTATCCAAAGATTTTTCCACTTCTTTATGCGGTCCGAATATTATAATTTTGCAAGCTGATAGGAGTCATCTGTTCAGATTTAAGAATACACAATAATAATAGAGGATCACATTAAGAAAATAAGCTGGACAAAAAAGCAATTCAAAGGCCAACTCATGAATTTTTATCATTGAACCATCTTTTCAGTACCACTTTTCGCACGGTTGACTTCTTGAATTTTTTTCTGGGGCATCTCTTAAAAGTGATCATGCAAAATATTACATGGTTATATTTTTTCAAAGCAACCCAGCTTTTCGACTTATATAAAAAAGATATAGTTCCAAATGGCATTGTAAGAGCCAGCGACGGAATTACAGATGATGTTGAAAGGGATCTTTTAGGAAAGGGATGATATTAAGTGGATCTGAGTTAAACACGTGGCGAGAATGATCGACGATATGTAGAGTAAACGTACAATAGAGTGAAATACGGTGGAAACTGATGTTATATATAGAGAGTGTGATAACAAACTGAGTACATAAGAGGGAAATTACTGAAAATATCTGAAGGAAATCTATATTCAACAGTATACCCTACAAGCTGAGTAACGATCTGCATGGTGTTTTAGATTATTCATACACCTCATCTGAGGTCTCTCTCGTTTTTGTTTAATGTCCAAGTTCGTCTTCTATCTTTTTGTTTATGTTTAGTATGAACGGCGAATTTCCACTTACGTGTTGTTCTTTGGCGGGTAATATCTTGAATTTTTGTGACGTTTAATATCCAGTTATTCCTCCTTTTATCTGACAGTCGAATCTCGATCATTTGTCTTTACATTGGTCTTTGTGTCTTCGCTATTCTATCCATATTAACTCTTGTGAATGTCAAAGCTTGACATCTATATATAACAACGAAATGAATACTCTAGTTGAGCAATTTCGTTTTTTGATATTAACCCTAGAATACTAAGCTTATTTTTACCTTTATTTACACTAACCATCGTAAAATTTACTACACGGAGAAAAAAATGTGGTCACTGAAAAAGTATTTTATTTATCCTAATTTTACAAATTATTTTGAAAGACAAATCACAAAATACAAAAATACAAAGAAAAACTTACATGTGTCCTAGCCGTTTACAAACTCTGTTGCTACAAAACTTATAAATGTTACTGAGCTATAAACAGTGGCAAATAAAAATTTATTGCAAATAAAAAATTATCTTTTTAAAAAATGAAAGCAATTATTGTTTTAAAAAAATGTCTATCGGTACTTTAAATTTTAATCACAAAAAAGTTACCTTAAATTTCACTCTGCATAATACCTGGGGTCGAGAACTGGATCGATTAAAATTTCTGCGGTAGAACTGGATGGGGAATCTTTAAACACGAACAAAAAAACTGCTTCAATGGTCTGGAACGTTTATCAGCCAGGGACAAACATAGGTGAGGAAGAAAGAAATCAGCGGCCCATTTTTACAAAACTGGAACAATTGCACGTAACTTATCACGTACTGAACAATTAACTACAAAATCACTAATCTTACATAACATAAGACGAAAAACAAAGAAGCATTTCAAATTTGACGAAAAATTTGGACCCACGCTAAAATCGACTGCCCCTGGCAGCGATCCTAGCGAGAATGCTTAAATTCTTAAAAATTATTCTTAACTTGGTATAAATAAAACGCTGGGTACAAACAAAACACAAACGGGACTGAAACGTAAAATATCCCATTTCTATGACGCACAAAAATCCTAAGTCGTCTTCGATTAAGGAAATATCGACAAAATACGCATCTGTGGTATTAACAAACTATAAAATAGTTTATTATCGACTCGGTGACGCTAAGATAAAATGAAAGAATTCGGTGTTTTAATACGTACGAATAGGTACAGAGATACATGAAAAATATTCTTCAGTTATTTTATTTTAATGCATATATGAGGATATTTCAATTTAATACACATACGAGGAGATTCTAATATATACCAATATATATTTCAAAGAAGTTGCAAACTCTACAACTTTCAACAATGCTATTGCAGTAATATGTATGCCCATTATGTTTACAAACTCTTATAAAGTTTTCCAAATGAGGATCGCTATCACGATATCTAAAACAAAAAATTGGTTAGGTAACGAACATCTTAATTTATTTTTTACCTGTTACCTTTGCTTTTACTTAATACAACTTAAACTTAATACAATTATGTTAAAAAACTGCTTATTACGAAATTCATAAACAACATAACATAACCTCTTAATCCTTTTCCCCTTAGTTCCGACAACTAACTAGTAATTAAGGTAACACATCTCTCGTTTTTAATTTACAAACTACTATAGTTTATTTTTATGAACGAGAGAGTAATTAGCATAATTTTAACTGGTATCTCCGACCACTCCATGGGCGTGTTCAAGATTAATTAAAAAATTACTTTGAATAATTGTAAAAAATAAATGAATTATTTCAGTGTTAGTGTTATGTGTATGTAAACAAAAGTGACCTCTTTTATCACACACTATATTAGAACTGACTGGCCTACATTAAAAAGGGTTTTAAAAAATTCACATTTTTTTTAATTTTTAAAAATTACAAAAGAGAAAAAGAGTTTTTAAAACCGTCTAAGGTATGTTAATAGATGAATAAAAATATTAATATAAAACTTACAGCTACTTGTTACAAATCCAAATCAGATTCAGAAGATGAACTTTCAGAACCAAGATTTATAATAACTGGCTCGATCATTTTATCAGTAATATTGTCCAGCTTCCACATTTTTTCCTCTTCTTTAATAGTGTGATTTACTGCCTTTTCCCAGTTTTCAGGTTTTACATTATTTACGGCCTCCAAAAACAACTGTTTAATATCATGAATTTTAAAAGTGGTATTTTTTCTTGAAACTTCACTCTTTATCTGTGCCCATACCAGTTCAATCGGGTTTAATTCACAATGATATGGTGGGGATCTAAGTACTGTCATTCCACGATTTTTGGCAATTTCATCAATTTCGTATTTTTTAAATTTTTCTTTATGAAGGGCACACAACGAATAAAGTTCCTTTCTTATAGATCCGGTATGGTACGTAATATTTTTTGAACTCAGCCAAGTCTGCAAGTCTTTTTTTAACCACTTGGTTGTGGGCAGTCCTTCTATAAGTCTGGAGTGATAACTTGCATTATCCATTACTATTACACAGTTCTTAGGAAGAAGATCTATCATTTGTTCGAACCATTCTTGAAAGACATCAGCGTTCATGTCTTCATGGTAGTCACCGGTACGAGTTGATTCAAAAGTTAATAAACCACCTTCAACAAAACCGTCTGAACTGCCAATGTGTACTATTATCAGCCTGCGTCCCTTTCCTGATGGTGGGTTTAAACCAGTAGATAAGTTATTTACAAAAGCGTGCCTTTGACTTGTAACAGTTTCATCCTGCCAAAATTTATTTGGTGTATGACCCTCGTTGATCCATGTTTCATCAAGATAAAATATTTTTCTTTTTTGGTTTCTCATTTCCTTTATGGTTCTTAGAAAATGTCTTCTCCATATGACAATATCGCTTCTTTCTAATAAAATAGACTTTCTGGGATTCTTTTTCCAGCGGAAGCCTATTTCTTTTAAAAGTTTCCATAACGTACTTCGACTCATTTCTGGGTAATCCTTATCATCTCGAACTGAGACAAGAACTTTATCCAATGTTGGAAATTCTTGTCTAAAGAAGAATTCATGCACTTTCCGTCGAAGTCCTTCTTTAAAATGATATTCTATTTGAAATTTTGGTTTCCCTGGAGCATTACGTGGCATTTGAAAACTACCACATTTCTCTTCTTTAATAACTCTGTAAATCGTAGATTTCCCAACACCAAGTGTACTGCTAACTAACTCAACGGTCTCATCAACACTTTCACATAAACGTTTGTCTGTAAATGATTTAAAACAATTAAATATATTAATGAGGACCAATTTTTCGGCGTTTACACGGCACTTCCAAATTTTCCATAACACTAGTATACACAATAACTGCACCTTGCAACTGAAGTACCTACTTTTAGTGAACTGTTAAGAATTTTGAATACGCCACTTGGACCTTCCTACAAAATGGAAAAACCCACTATCACATTTTCTGTGGAATAAGTTTAGAAGGTAATTATCTAGTCAATTACTGTCGTAGATTCCTGGAATTAAAGAATTAAATGTTTGATTGTTGAAACCCTTACTTCGTGGAATGCACTCATTTCAGATAAAATAAAACGTTTTATTTTATCTAAAGAATTAAACTTTATTTTGCAAATAGGTAGGTACTTATTAAACTTTTATTGGTTATATATAACCAATAAAATAAACATCTTACATTTCTTGCAAATTCATTAGTACCTGTTAACCTCCATCACTCCGACACTGGCAACCTTATTTAGGGATTAGTAACCCTCACAACTATTGTATTCTATTCTGCTCCAACCTTTATACCTGGTGGTCATACTCAATTTAAAATTGTTTTCCTATATACTTCTGTAAACTTGTTGACAAATATCTGTTTTTCATTGAGTCACCCGTATCAACAGTTTAGGGATTTGCATACATAATTTATTGTTTTATTACTCTCTCATACATAAAAATACACTATAAGATAGGAAAAGAAGTATACATCTTTGTTTATGCTACTACTATAAAACAAAGCCCAAAACAGATTAAGAAACTTATTATAAATACGCACGGTATTATAGATTTATATCATGGATAGCTAATTGATTATTTAAAGATATATCGGGTTTTCTTGAAATTTGGATTTATCGGCATTTCCTCGAACTGGTCAACTTTATACTTTATACATCATTTTAAAGGAAAATATCGGTTATTGCTGGAATTTTATATTCTAGAAACAGAGAGGGCCACAAAATTGATATGAATCCACATTTAGGTTAAAAAAATTCAAAAAATGGATTTATCGGTTTTTGGATGTATGCTAAATACGATATTGATTTCATTTTTTTCTTTGGATTTTACTTAATTCTATTAATAATTACACAAAAATTAACATAACACAATTCAATAAACTTGTATAATTAGGGTAATTAATATTTAATGTTTGGTAAATACTTCATTTTATACGGGGATTTTGATTACAACAGTCAGTATTAAACATAAAGGTGTAGTGACCACACAAGGTACGTATTGTGGGTTTTCCGATGTTCTGTAGGCAATTTTATACATTTATTTAGTAGTTTAGCGTTGTTATAAAGAATATATGCAAACAATAAGAATTTTTTAACAATTGATTCTTGTTAAGATATCGTTTCTCTACTGATAGAGTGTCTGTCTATCTATCTATACAGCCCTGCTGTCCAATTTTGGACATAGGCCTCCCTTCCTTCTTCCACGTCTCTCTATTGTTGGCAGTTTATGTCCACTTCGGACCTGCGTGATTCTTCAAGTTATCTTACCGTCTCATTTGTGGCCTTCCTCTTTTTCATTTGTAACTATATGGTCTCCAGTGTATAATCATCTTATTTCATCTGTCGTCATTCTGTCTTATGGTATGTCCAGCGAACTTCCACTTAAGTTTTGCTATCTGCGTTGATACATCGGTTACTTTTGTTCTGTTGCGGATCTTTGGGGATTCTTTTACTTGTTCTATAGTTGTTTGTACAATTGTAATTATTAATTCTTCTGGTTGATTGGTCATAATTTTCGTTTTATTATAACTCATTTGTAGACCTATTTTTATTGATTCGCTAGTTAATTTATCCATCATATTTTGTAATTCTTCCCTTTTATCTGTTATTAATACAATGTCGTCTGCATATCTCAAGTGATTCAAATATTGGTCATTTATGTTAATACCTCGTTTTTACCTTTGTAATTTCCTCATAACGTCTTCCAAAGCTTGATTAAATAGCGTGGGTGATATAGTGTCACCCTGTCTGACTCCTCGCCGTATCTTAATAGGCTCCGTTTGTTCAGCTATTTTAAAGGATGTTGTTGCTTGATCATATATATTGGAAAATTAAGTCCGTATATCTATAGTCTATTACATAGTCTTAATACACCAGGGGACCTAGTAAAACAGTATAACTATCTTGGAACAACAGTAAATGAACAATGGGATCACTCACAGGAAATAAAATGTAGAATAGAGAAGGCTGGGAGTGCATTCAATAACATGACCAAACTCTTTAAAAGCCACAATCTTACTCTGGAGATAAAAGTAGGGCTCCTACGATGTTATATCTTCTCAATATTGTATTACGGAGTTGAATCCTGGACACTAATTGAAGCAATGGAGAAAAAACTTGAAGCCTTCGAGATGTGGCTATACAGGCGAATTCTAAGGATATCATGGACAGACAAGATAACCAACGAGACCGTATTACGAAGAGTGGGCAAAGAAAGAGAGGTCATGTATACCATTAAAAGGAGAAAGTTGGAATATCTCGGACATATAGTGAGAACCAGCACTAAATACAGATTACTGAAGGTAATCCTATAGGGTAAAGTATTCGGAAAGCGAGGAATTGGGAGAAGGAGAATATCATGGTTGAAGAACCTGAGGAAATGGTTCTCCACAACAACAACGAATCTATTTAAAGCATCAGTCAATAAAATAATTATAGCCAGAATGATTGCCAATATTCGGAACGTATAGGCACTGAAAGAAGAAGATTACATAGTCTATGCATTAAGTAGCGTTATGGGCCTATAGTTTTTCAAATCTTCAAACTAAAAAGATCTGAATCAATATTGGCGCCTCGATAGGTGCGGATATCCATAAGGTTGGAGAGGTGTCTAGCATCTATGATCACATGATCAATTTGGTTGTTCGTTAATCCATCAGGCGAGGTCCAAGTCCCCATATATATTTTTTGTGTAGAAAACATGTGCTTCCTAAGATCATGTTCTTTTAGGCTGCGAAAGTAACTGCTCGGTGTCCATTCGAATTAGTATTATTTGGTGATGTTTACATGGTATAGCTTATTTGTTAGAATAAGTAATACCATGCCTATACTACATTATAAGCTGATTCCTTAGAATTTGTGTTTACTAGTTTTTTCAGGTTACTACTCTTTTGTTCTTTTCTATTAACTATGCTCTTTTTTTTAGTATCTTCATCCAATATTCAATTTAATCCAACTTAATAATTCTACCAGTGATCGGTACACTGCCAGATATATAGATACAACACTTTATTTGATATGTTTATAGTATGCAGGTTATTTTCCGTAGAATTAAGTTTCCAATGTAATGTTACTTAATATTTTTCTCCAATATGTAATGTTAGTGTTCAAATATTTATAGTAAGGTATTTTAATAATTTTATCTTGTTTGGTTGAAAATTAAAATTGCAAATTTACTTTCTTGCAGATTGACATACATAAACATGGACTGAATGTATATAAAAATATAGTCTTTTACCACAAACATTTTAAATAACATTTGGTAGTCATGTATAACTGTGTAGTTCTTGTCGGCGTCACCTCAATATTGTTATATCTCTCAGCTCTTGTACATGCAGGTAAATATAGTACATTTTTTGTAGCTTAAGTTTATTAGGTTTTAATTATTTGCGAACAAATGTTTGATTATGACACATTAGTTAAACTAATAATTTGGTTAATTTTCTGTTGATATAACAAAATTTAACAACGGTTATTTTTATATCTATTATCTCCTCTAAGAAGTAGTAAGACCATGCCATTGGTTGATTGGCTCAGTTCAGTCCTGGATGTCCTAATGGGAGGGGGCAAAGCACAACAAGAACGAAAGCAAGAACTGCTTGCTGAGAAGTTGTCTAGAGTTTAAAACACCGGATCACTTTAGCTATAATCTAAAACATTATATCATGAACATCTAGCCTTTATTGGCCCCTGCTGACCTGTTACCTCTTTCTGCTCAACATTTATTTCTTCGTTTGTCGTCACCTCTGGTGTTGGTGGTTTATTATTATCAACTTCAACATCAACAAATAGGGATCAAAACTAGTCTGCAATGTTGATTTCTTAATTCCCTTTTTATTCGTCTAACTGAAGTATTTGTTTCATTTCTAATTCGTTTCTTCTTCATCTTCTTCTTTAAGTTCCACTCCTATCGGAGATTGGAAATCATTCTGGCAATTATAATTTTATTGATTACTCGCCTGAATAGTTCAATTGAACTGCATCCAAACCATTCACGGAGATTGCGTAGCCACGAGATTTTACGTCTTCCTACGCTTCTTCTAGCTTTGATTTTACCCTGCATTATATTCCTTAGTAGTTCGAACTTTTCACCTCTCATGATGTGCCCCAAGTATTCCAATTTCCTGATTTTTATGGAATTTAAAACTTCGCATTGTTTTCCTAGTTTTTCGAGAACTTGATCGTTTGTTTTGCGATCCATCCATGATATTTTCAAAATACGTCAGTAACACCACATTTCGAATGCTTCTAGGTTTTTAATGTTGGATTTTTTAAGTGTCCAATCTAATTCGTTTATAGTAGTTATATGTCTGTTGTGTTTGTAATATTCTGTATTGTAAAAAGGCCTTCTTTCCACATTTTGTCTTCACTTTCTCTTTAAACCATGGATCTTTTTTATGTTAATTTTTGTTACTTTCCTTTTTCCAAGTGATTCTGTTGATAAGTTAATCATGTTAATTGAGATTTTCCCAGATTTTCTTGATGATATCGTTTTCTAATATTTCATTCCCAGCAATCTTCTCTGTTATTCTTGTATAAGTATTCCGTTGATTCCGTATTTAGTCCTTCGACTCTGATTTTTGTTTGTATTGGTAAAGCTCTCTTGGTTGTGAAGTATTTCATGACCATTCTTATTTTACATAATACTAAGCTATGGTGGCTACCGGTGGCTATAATTCTGTGGTGTTTGGGAGAAACATGATAACTCCAAAATGCATGTTTTTCAGGAGAGCAATTTTAACGTTCGAGATGGTTTCTTAAATCGAACGCAACAAAATAAAAAACCAAATATATTTCATTAAATACTTTACTAAGTGCTATAACAGATGTAACAAGCAAAATATGTTTTAACATTTCTATTTTTGATATAATGGCACATATCATATTTGTATCAAAAATATAGAGATTTAAAAAGTATTTTAATGGAGATAACGGTCAAAGAAGAGAGAACTTAAACTATTATTGGTCAATTTCTTTGTATTGGAAAACACTGCTGTGGAAATATATGGCTTTACTTGTACCAAATTAAAACTTACGCTTCGAAATTTTCATCACTGTCGCTTGTATATTGTGTAGTACTGGTTTGAGCGTGTTTAAGCGAATGGTAAAATTCATGATAGATTAGATCTATAAAGGGTAGTATGTCGAGAATATCTTTATATTTCAAATAGTCTATGGGTAGAGGATCATGATAAGCTGGAAGTATCTGAATATTAGACATGGAAGTTAACCTGCCTCTTCTTAGCATGGACATTGAACGAAATGGTTCATTTGGATCTAATGTGTATTTGAAGCCTATATCACTATCCTTTTTGTAATGTAACCAAAATATGCAGTTCCAAACAAAAGAATTTTTATCTTTATCTTTATTTATTTATATAACATTTCTTTTTATAAAATGCGTTGTTAGAAGTTTGGAAAATCCGAAAAAGTCAGTTTGTTTCATAAATTTTACGTCAAAACGAGGGCTCGTCATTTTAATTACCGATGCCCAGTCCTGTGGAACTGAAATTGTGGCGCTTCTTTTTTTCACAAATCTCTCTATGGTAGCAAGGTCTGTATCACATTCTAAATGAGTATGACCAGGAACTAGGAACTTATGATCAATTTCTTCTGGAGTTTCCTTTTCTTCAAGTGCTTTTAAAAACGATTTAATATAATCGGTAATATATTATTTCGGTTTTGACCTGGGCACGTAACAGAATAGAGGACTAGTTTTTCTACCTCTTCTGGCAAGTCTTTAATAAACTGAAATAAGCAAGATGCGATCTCATCAGCTCCTCGTTGAGCTACACCTTCGTGCCACACATAACAATATGTCCGTTTTGTGGTGATATTGCGGATCGTTAAATTGAAAGTCCATACCTTTCTTTTATAGATGTCAAATTAGGTGTAGCCAAACACTTCTGCAAATCAAATGCAACTACTACAAGCTTGCCTAAGCTCCGCATACTTTCTTCTTTGTCGTCTTGTTTTGTTGTATTATGAAAGGAAGCCTTATCCTGGTGTTGTTGGCGTTCATTTTCTAATCTTTGTTTTTCTTCTTCGGAGGCACAGCTTTTTATTTTCAGAAATAATGAATCACAGGTTTTGCAAGTGTCATTAGATGGCTTCTTAAACTTAAATTAAGATTTTTAAATAAGTTTCGAAAAACACTTAAACTCAAGGGGGCGTCAGTTGCATTAGATTTTGTGTCATTGCGTTTTTCTTTATATAGCCTGTATAAGATTTGTAAATTTAATTCTTGCCCTAAATACTGCTTTGAAGTGTGACTTCTACTGTAGTGGCTTTCATATTTTGGAAATATATTAATAAAATTTCGAGCAAATGAGATATCTGCTTCTGAGCGCTTGTTACCTAACGGCTGCATACCTCTTAAATCGGACTTGAGTACGATAGAAGTAGGAGATGCTTTCTTTTTTTTTAACAACGTCATCTAAGAAATCTCTGGTTTCGCCAAATATTTTCAAAAAGCAACATTTACAGATATTACCATCCATATTCTCCAACTTATAAAGAACTGTAAATTGCCTATTTTTGACTGAGTTACCACGGCGTGTCCTTTCTTTAGGTTTTACTGTTATTAAACTAGCCAAATAACGTTTCTGTGTATCCCTAGTTGTCAAGTTTCTGTAGTCTCTAAAAATTTGCTTTAGATCAACAGAGGCAGTCTTTTCATGACATTTCGCTCGACAGTTTGTGGACACAGGTATCGAAATTTTAGCTGAAATGTATTCCTCACCCTTTCTTTTTTTATCAGAACGACTTTTTCTTAACTTCCGTTGCATTGGACCCTGGCCCTTTTTTCTTTTTTTTTTGCAGTTATTTGCGCCAAAGGACAGACATCATCTAACTCGTTTTGAGTGTCTTCGGAATCCGCGTTTGCATGTTCAGGTTCAGAATCTGATGGTTCCCACAAATCGCTAGATCAAGAACTAAAATCATCATCAGGAGTTACTTCAGAGGCTAATACATTCAGCAGATGAGTATTTTCTTCAAGATTTACTGGTGAAAATAGTGCTGGTTTTAAAACGTGCAAATTATTTTCTTTACTTCCAGAGGGGCCTGGATATGAAGCAGGAGGGGCCTGCGTAATTCGTCTTTGAAAGATTTAGACAAACTGACTTACTGACTAAGTGTAACTTAACAGCCATAGATAAACCTTAACACTAACACAATGTGATCGACACGTTCGTGAATACGACCAAATGCTCATGAATAATTATGATAAATACAAAACAACGAAAAGAAAAGTTTGATATATACATGTTATTTACCACTTACATAAAAAAATTGACAGAAAATGCTACTTAAATATAATATTTCTTTGAATCAAAGATGTTAAATGGGACATAGCATAAAATTACCAAAATAATTTGCATATTATTTGATCTAGACATGATAAGTACCAATTATCAGATATGAACCAAAACGTTATTGTCTAGTTTTATTTTCGGGTACATGATATAATATTTTAACAGGAGTATACCAAACAAAATTTGAATAATAGGGACTTATCGATATTATACCAAGCTGTGGTACGTTTTCTAGACGTGATGGACATACCATAGTCAGATCAAACGAAAGTAAATCAAAAACAAAATGCAGTGATGCACTTAACAAAATTTTCGCTATTTTGGAGTTATCATGTTTCTCCCAAACACCACAGAATTAGTCAATGAGAAAAACCTGGACATAATAATAGAACTGTTTAACGCTATCTATACTACGGGAATCATCCCTAGAGAAATGTTGACATCAGCATTTGTGTGTTTGCAAAAGACAGTAAATGTCAAAGAGTGCAGTGTCAAAGAGTCACATACCTTGAAAATTATGTTGAAAATTATCCACGATCGACATATCTTAAATTACCAGCCAATATGTCATTACATTTATGGCATTTTAAATTAATCAGAAGAAGGGGTCAAGAATAAAGAAAAATATCATCAAAAATATTATTTCGTATTATTCAGTAACCCCATAATATTTTAAGCTTTTTTATCTTTTTATGTACACCTTTGCATGCTTCATGTTGTGTACTAAAGTTATAGAGTCTTATATTTCAAACCCCTAACAAATCTATTATTTTAGATTGCCAGATAGACCCTTTTGACGGTGCTGCGCCATTAGTTCTCACAGCAAGAAATTCATCAATATTATACCCAGAATCCGGAGAAACAACATTAAAGTTCCGCAACGGAGAGACTGTTAACTTTGCTTGCCCTGGAGACAAAATTTTACTTAATGGATTAATGTACCAAACAAAAGTGGAAGCCAGGTGTTTGTCCAACTCGCAGTTTGAAGTTTTTGGAAAGCGATATTTTTGGCGCGATATAGCGTGCAGTGTCAATCCAAGAGCTACAATAAAGTACACAAATTCTTACTGCGCTAGAGATGCAACAATGGTGGAAATAGGTTTTGATTTAGGAAACAACCAGTTTGTATCTATTATGGATATTTGCTTTAACACATTATCCCAAATAGCACTTTATTCTCGTTATGACATAACAGCATCCATACATTCAAACGATGAGACCTTTAGCAGACCAACATTTTATGAAGATCGAGACATGTATAATTTAAAAGGTCGTATTGATACATACTATAAAAAAAATCGACAAAGAACTACTATCAACAATTTACTAGGATTACCACCCACATCATCAAAGTACATAAGTAATGGAGATTTCTTTTTATCCAGAGGACATCTAGCTGCCAAATCTGATTTTCTTTATGGTTTCCAACAGAATGCTACTTTTAGGTGAGTATGTTATAGCAAATATATTTATTTTATTTAGGATTTAATAATAAAGAAGAATTTTTATTAAAAGAGGACGTTTCAGCTACTGCATTATAACTTCAAACCACATCTATTATGTCCTGCTCCCATCCAAATTTTATGCATTTTAAGTCATTGATTTGTCGTGTTGGTAATTGCCCGACACATCTTTACATCTTCATTCTCTTATGAGAGATACTACGTCTTTACCACCAAATATTTGTATCTATATCTGTGGTATACCTCGTAGTTGTATCTCCTCCTCCAAACACCATTTTCACAGATGCCACCAAATATTCCAAATATTCCTCTCAGGATCCTTCGTTCAAATATGGTGTCACATATTCTCGTTTCTAAATTTACCTGGCAGATACTTTTCCAGCATACATAGATTGTTTTATTTTCTGCTATGTTATTCTTAATAGCTTAAATTTTTGTCGGAGTTTTAATCCTGCATTACCTCCAGATCTCCAGTTGTCCTTAATTCTGGTAATAAACTTCGAAAGGTTTTTTAAAGTCATTTTAATATGGTCGACTATCTTTCTCAAAATTTATCCACTTTCTAAAAATAGATTTTTTTTTAAATTCACGATGGAAATGGAAAAAATAATGGAACAGTTCCTAAAGTGGAACGTTCAAAAGTTGCTTTTGGTATTTGATTAAAGTAAATTGGATATTCAGTTTTTAAGATTTATTGTAATTATATTATTGTTTAGTTTACCGACGTGTTAAAATTTTACATCATTGCTACGCACTTCTAGAATATTGCACGGTAAAATGAGATTTGTTGGCGCATCTCTACAGCAAAGAAAACTATGCCTAGAGGATACTGTAAAGATTATGTCTCAGGATAGGAGGAAAAAAGTAAGTAATTGTATCAATAATACAACGAAAGCCAATACCAAGAAATTGCGGACGAACTACTACACAGTTTAGATGCAGCCAGACGACAAAAATGAATGGAAACTGTGGAAAAAATTGTACTTTAGTGAATCAAGCAGAAAAGTGTGGTCTATACTTAAAAAACTTGGTGGTAGCACACTTCCAACTAGAGACGAAGTACCAATAGCTCCCAACAGAGTGACTTCCCACGTTGTAGCAACCCCAAGAGCACTTAGAGATCGTAAACACACCACAAAAGTAAAACAATAACTAAAAATACTTAAGTCTACATGTCCGCATATATCTGAATACTCTGACGAGTTTACGCCTGAAGAAATTATTTCAGGTCTGAAAAGGCACCGGGTTCCGATAAAATCCATCCAGAATGTTTACTCCACTGTGGCAAATATGCTAGGAAGTGGCTGGCTGATTTATATACAGATATGTTAAAATCAGGAGAAATCTCCCATTCACTAAAAAAGGCCATTCGTTATAGCCATATTCTTCTTCTTCTTCCTCTTTATAAGCAATTCTGCTTGTTCATTGGCGGAATAATACTTCTTCTGAAGAAGAAGGAAAGAAGAAGAAGAAGAATAGCCATATTAAAACCAGAAAAGGCAAATGAAACTACTGCCACCAAAACTACTGACCGATTGCACTGCTGAGCTGTGTCTATTGGAAACTGTTGGAACGCTTAACCTACAACAGAATTAGTAGAAAAATATTTGAATTGATACTTATTGAGCAAGCAGGGTTCAGACCTAACAGCAACTGCACAGCAGATCGTATCCCTAATAACGCATATTGAAGCAGGTTCGCAAACAAAACCAAAGGCATCCATTGCTTTCATTACCTATTAGCTGCATACGATACTATCTAGAGACAAGGACTAATCTGCAAACAAATCAGTTCCATCCCGTGTCAAAAGGTAACTAAACCCATTGATAGCATGCTTGCTGCTGACTGACAGACCTTGTTAAGTCACAATGGGCAACTTTAAAAAAGTCCAAATAAAGCTCAGTAATGAACTGCCTTAGGGATCTATTTTGACACCCTTACTGTTTAATGTATACATCGCGGACCTACCTGGGACAACTTCGCAGAAATTTGGCTACGTTGACCACTGAACCATTGTAGAAAAAACATAATAACATGGATATTACAGAAACAATACTAACGACTGACCTTACCGTTATGGGAGAATACTTTCGCAAATCGAGGCTACGGTCCAATGCAACAAAAACCAATGTATGCTGTTTCCATCTGAATAATGCATAAGCCAACAAAAAACTTCCGTTCACTTTGTTCACTTTTGAAACAGACTGCTTCCTCATAACTGAAGACCAAAATATTTAAGAGTGACTCTGGACAGAACATTCAGTTTTAAAAAACACCTACAAAAAACGACAGCAAAACTGAAAACGCGAAATAATATAGTCCAAAAGCTTATGGCACCACATGGGTGTCCCTCAATCTCCGTACTTAGATCATCCGCCCTTGGACTTGTATGCTCGGCGGCTGAATATGTTTCTCCGATATGGCTCAATAGCAAACACGTAGATTATTGACACCCAATTAAACTAGACAATGTGAATACTCTCAGGTACAATTAAACCCACACCGAACTATTGGCTTCTTATTCTGAGTCCCATTTCACCGCCGAAACTACGAAGAAGTCATTCTCTTCTCAGAAAATATCGGAAAATCGAGGCTAACCGTCAACTATCCATCCACCATGATAAGCTTGATATCGAAATAAACAGACTGTGCTCCAGATATCCTTTATTGTTAAGAGCCAACTTCTTGCATTCGAAACAATTCAACGTCACCAATGCTTGAAGAAGACAATGGGAGAGCGATTCACCACAGGAAGCACACCAAATGTCCTGTATCGATCAGAAACTGCCAGGCTTTGAACTGACCCGCAATACATGGACAACGCTAAACAGAATAAGAACAAGCAGCGGTAGGTGTGCTGACAGCTTATATGGATGGGGAAAAGCCCGTACTCCTGAGTGTGACTGTGGTGCGCAACGACAGACCCTTCACATTTTTAGATGAGTTCCTGAATGCGACCGAAAATGTTTCACATTATATTAATAACACATTAAATGTTTGTTTGTAATACTACATGTAACGTTTCATATTAATTTTTAATTATACGTTCTTATTATATGCCATACGATAAATAAAAGTAAATATTTCAAATAGTATTTTTTTTATTTTTATATGTTTTAGGTATATAAATGCAGCACCACAATGGCAAAGTTTCAATGGTGGAAACTGGAACAGAGTTGAAAGGAGTTCCAGAAACTATGCAGATAAAAGAAAAGCCAACTTACAAGTCTGGACTGGCACTTACGGCATAGCCACATTGCCACATGAATCCACCCAAAAACCAACAGAATTATATTTGTATGTTAATCAAAGGACAAGAGCATTACCTGTTCCAGCACTTTACTGGAAAATAGTTTATAACCCGTCCAACAAAAGATGTGTGGTACTTATTGGATTAAACAATCCATTTGAAGAGAATGTTTCAAAATATATAATTTGTAGAGATATATCTAATAGTTTAAACTGGTTAAGCTGGCAAAAAAGTGATACGAGGAAGGGGTACTCTTATGCTTGTACATGTAATGATTTTAAAAGTAGAGTTGACTATGCACCTTCTCTAAAGGTTTCTGGAATATTAAATTGATAGGTGTAATAATAGGACGGGTTAATCCTATTAAAATATTGGGAGAAACGATAGGGAAGGCCGTGTAATTTGGACCAGTGTGTAAACATTTAGTGACATTCGTTATGAACCATCCCTAACCAAGATGAATTTAAGATACAACCTCGTTAATTGCCTTGAGTTATCACAGATTGGGGTTCATTTATATGGTGACCCAATTCTTTACATCTCCAGTATGAGAGTTTCGTTAACTTTAGGCTATAGAATGGTCAAATTTAGTACAGTTAATAGTGGTTTGACTTTATTGTAACGTATCCTAACAAAGTTTCTAGAAGATTTTCGACTACGTCGTAGTCTAGTGCATGGATTAATAAGTCTCCTAAATTTGTATTTCTAGATATTTTTAGTGACTTCTTAATTTTGGTATCCCATAGTCACTGGGACACAAAACTCTGGACAGAAATTTGTTACAGAATATCATCTGGTGCTGTTAGATCTGACTTGGCTTACAATATTGGCTTTGAGAGAGATGTTTACTTAATTTTTGTTGCTTTCACCTTAGTTGCGCTTGGAAAACCTTCTGCAAATGTTTATTATATCTCATTTAAAGCCTTAGCATATAACCTTCGACAAATTCGTTAGTTGCACGTCAAAGATGGTTTTTATGATATTAAGGAAACAAGTAATGTTACTTTTTCTTCATCAGATCGTAAGTTGACTTTTGAAAGCTGTCAAAAACTACATTTTAATTGGATGGAATTAGGAATCAATTAAGAAATATTTGTCTAGTTCTTCATTTAAGTTTATAAATTCTTGGATTTCTATGCGGAACTGAAAAGTAATATCTTGTATCTCTGTGTGCACATATATGGTATGTCTCACTCATAGTATTTTGCACCTCTTGCATCTCTGTGAACATTTTGTGCAGTGTTGTTATTAATTGTATCTTGTATAACTATAAATAGGTCAGCCTTTTCACCCTTGCACTTTGCACTTATCCGTTGAAGAATAAATGCTTCATTCCGTTCTAGCTTCTCCAGTTTTTTTACCTTTTTCAGCAGTTTTTCCTACACTGTATTTGACTTCTCTTCTATTTCATTCTAATTTTCTTAAAATTTTCCTGAATTTTATCATTACATTCCAGACAAATGTAAATCCTTTAATCGTACAGACTATAACTAAAAGTGACTACACATATGATATTATATCCTTAGACAAAGGTTATTACAAACCTTGTTTGGATGTATAAACTTTTAATGGAATAAATGTTATCATTTTCTTGAAATTGATGTTAGTATTTGACTTTTATTGTATTAAAATTTAAACACAAATATTGGTGACTTTTTTTATTTAATATTATATACACTTAGTACTCATCATTAAAAGGATAGTGTGGATGTCCAATGGCCCTGAAAAAAAAAGTTCGCATAAAAAATATATCGGCAATAGTTTTGGTAAAAAAGTAAAATATTAGGTATTGGTTTAATATTTTGACTAAAACTAGTATCACATGTACCATTATTTAACTTATACGAATTAAACACACTGGCGTCAAGCGCATGTAGTACATGTAAGCATTGAGATATGCAGAATATATGTTAGGATAAGTAATACAAAAGAAAATGTTTTTCCAAAAGACAAGGAATCAAAAGATGTAAAGAATACTGTAAGATAAACTTCATGAGTCATCTAAAATGGTTTCTAGAAATAATCCATAAGAGAATTTACAAGCTGTGTGAAAATCAAATTTCTTCAAACCAATTTGCGTTTATAATATTACTGGTACTCGAGAGATTTTGTTCTCAGTACAGGTCTTATTCCAGTGATGCAGAGACGTCAATTGCGAAGTATACGGATGTTTTGTTGATTAGGAGAAAGCGTTTGATTACGTACATCACCACAATATGACGCAAATACTAAGAGGCAGTAATTAACTACCAAGATTAAAATTAATTAGAAACCTTTACTAGAATCAGATAACAAATCTTAGAATTTAGGATAAATACACCAATCTTCACTCTGAAGGGATATTTAGCGAAGCTTAACACGAAACTAAAAAAGATAACACCACAGTATTCTTTGCAGACGTCCTAGAAAATTCAGCAGTCCTTATAATCAAAATCACGTATAACAATCCACAATATGGACTCAATATAAACGAAAAGAAGATTAAGTCCATTGTAATTAGCAGGAACACGATAACAGAAGGTCAACTCTACGTCAATCATACCCCAATAGAGAGAGTGAGGCACTACAACTACCTCGGCGCCATAATATATATAAAACATGGACCGATAATCAGAAGACAAGAGCAAGCATCGAAAAAATCTAGATTAACCTTCAACCGAATGGGGGCCTTCTGCTCTGTCTATTTTTATGTTGTTGAATCGTGGACCTTGAATGAAGATCCGTGGAGAAGGTTTGAAGGAGATGAGATAAGGCTATATCTAAGAATACTTGAGATTCCGTGGACTAACGAAGTCACGAATGAGGAGGTCCTGAGAGAAATGAAAAAAAAAACCGAGAGGTACTGACCATTATCAAATCTCGAAAGTTACAATACTTCGGACACATTATGCAAAATGATCCCAGATATACTCTTCTATAAACCATTTCTGCATTGAAAAATATTTAAAAAGCGAGGTCTAGGAAAAACAAAAGCATTCTGGTAAAAGACTTAGAACCTGATTCAACACAACTCTGCGATTTACAGATTAAGAAAAAAGTATAGCATCATCGACATTTTATCTGCTCTTACAGGAATATTGTATTATTCTTTATACGATATATCGTCTACTCAAAGATACCATTTCACTTACAATATTAGTTTGTTTAGCAACTAAAAATCAATTGTGAATTTATGTACCCTAAAAACTTAGTTAAAAAATTACGAAGTACTCTATTAAATTTAAAACTATTATTAAAAATTTTACTTAAAACATCAACAATACTTACTCGACATACCAGCATACCCTTCCGTTACAATCAAAGGTATCCATTACAGCTACATCAGCTGCTGAGAGCTCGAAGTCAAATATATTTATGTTCTCTTGTATTCTATTCTTGTTAACTGATTTTGGAATTGGAATTACTCCAGATTGCAAAAGATATCTATAAAATAAAAAGCGATATTAGTTGTATTGTTCTACTTATTAAGGTTGTGAAAAATTTAAATATCACAAAAATTTCTAAGGACACAAAGTTTTTTTATATATACTTTGTTTGGAAAAGTGTCAAGACTGATTTAAATATTTTATTTTTATTACTTATAATATGACGTTATCCAGTTTTAAATCTTTTTAAATCATAATTATAAGCTAATTATAATATGGCTTTAGTTTATCTTTTAAATTCTCGAACTCAAATTGGCTGATTAATTATTGTCAAGTTCTGAGAATTCACTTGTCTGAAAAACAACATTTTGGGAAACATTTATCAACCCAAACACAGTCCTTAAGGAAACGTACCCGTCCTTTGTGTAGAAAGTTTAAATTGTCATTTTAAGCTTAATTTACTGCTATTCCCGGAGGTCCTAAGAACAGAAGAACCACTAGTGGATTCGCGTACATATTTATCTTTTTTTCTATTCTCGGGCACTCTGCAACAAGCTCTCGTCGGGAACGAAAGCAAGCAAGACAGTATTACGGTGTTCATCCCATTTTACCCTTAGATCTTAGACTCCGAGCGGGGCTCAACCAGAGACAAAAGGTAAGTGAATCTCATATAGAGTTGACAATAAGTTATTAAATCTGTCAATTGTTATTTGAATTACAACATTTTATTTTACATGTATTTGCTACAAATATTAACTATTTTCGCTACTTTTATTTACAGTCAAAGTATCTCATTTTTTCTTTATTATTATTTATCTAATATGATTTAACCAGTTGACCTCTTAAGTTTTATACAAAACATACTTTTACATTAATTTTGATTGGATTTTAAGAAGTGCCATAACGTCATAATGCCCGATTAGCCAGTAATTGGTTTCTCGAGAATCAAATAATCAAACAAAAGTTAGGAAATGCACTAATTTATTGGACATATTTTAACAGACATAAAAATCTAACAACAAATGTGTTTATATAATTTATATTTGTATTTTATAATACAAATAATTTATATTTTCTCCAACATCATTATTATTATTATTATTTAATTTATTTAACGTGCTTGTGACAGCTTCGGCCATTAGCACGAGGCACCGTGCATACAATTTTATATAAGGTACAATTACAATTACATATTATAATATACTATAGTTATATATTATTTAGTAAGTTTTCTAGCTTCAGGAACTGGATAGCTGTGATGACTTGGCTCTGGTTCGATAATATATCTGTGATGTCGTCCTTCATGCCCAGTTCTTGGCGTCGTTTATTGTAATGAGGGCAGTCCACAAGGATGTGCAGAACGCTTAGTGGAGATTGGCAATAGTGACATATTGGCTTAGGTGTAGAATTCATTAGGTGACCATGTGTAAATCTGGTGTGACCGATACGCAATCTTCTAGCAACAACCATCTCATTTCTAGTTATATCAGGGATAACGAACTGCTCAATCGTCTGATCTATTTGGTGTAAAAATGTAGTGGATTGATTCCGATGATTCTACCAGTACGTAGTGTACAATTGGATACAGCAGCTTTTTTGGCAAATCAATCGGCGTTGTCGTTACCCGTAATCCCGATGTGGGAGGGAATCCATATAATAGTGATATAGATGTCGTGGATGATAAGATTTTGGTAAGTGTCATGGATTTTTTTCTACAAGAGGGTGATTAGTAAATAGATTATTGATGGACTGGATAGAGGCAAGGGAGTCTGTACAGATGGCAGTATGTTGATTGGGTGCTGTGCAGACTTTAAAGGCTTGGTAAGGCAATATTTAAATCTTAACCCAGCCTTGGATAGCTTAAAATTAAATTATCAACTTTGTTTTGAGACAATAAGATCAATTCTTTTGTAAGATATTCTTAATCTTAAAGACTATTTCTAGTACGAACAATGCAGAGCAAAAGCAATTCATCTCTGAAATATCTCTTACACAATTACAACAGGTTCTACGATACAATCAATATATTGATATTGATTCCAAATGCCTTCCACAAAAAGGGGATGAAAAATTATTTCAGTCCAAATCATAACTTGTAGGCCACTATATGAACGAAAATTCAGTACATGCCTGAATCTCTTCTGTCGATCAGGCCCTTTCAAAACTCTCACTTTTCTTAACTCAGGATAGATCCAAAACATAGCTTTATCTATGAATAATACAGAACTTTGTTCTTGTAAGCCCAATGCACATTTTACTGTGCCCACTTTCAGGTGAGTCAATTTTCACGACGTCTGGCTGGCAGGCCAGCTTCATGTAATCTAGTCCTCAAAGTTTGGTCACATACAATAATGTTGTGGGTATTTTCTAATGTCCTACAGAGCTCACGTAGAGTTATTTACATTTTAACTTTATCAAATTGTTCAAGGCACGTTCGGAGACACGTCAAATCAGCTTGTGAGAGACCAGCCTCAATCAGATTCACACTACTTACCATTTGGACATATGTTAGATGCTGACGCTCCATCACCTAACGTTTAATAATCTTGGTTTATAAGAATTTTAAAATAAGTAAATCCAAACTATCTTTAAAATTTGAAGCAATTTTTCTTTTACAATTTAAAGCAATTAATTGTACGAATTTAAGAACTTGTCAATTTTGTCTTTAGAAAACAATTGACACATTAATTTTTATTGGCATACCTTGATTTGCAGAGAAACAATTTTTAAATTGAATGATGTATGTTAACAAAAAAGTGTTTGTGTTGAAAATAGTTAAATAATAGTAGTATTTATTTGGACGTTTTTGGTGTGTGCTTGACTATGTTGATCTATAATTTCCTTATACAACATCAGCAAAATACTTGAGCATCACCCTAAATGCGAGACTGCGCTGGAAATTAATGTCAAAAAGCAAAGAGGGAGCTTAATATTAGATATACGAAATCGTATTGGCTAATTGGAAAAAATTTAACATTATCCATTATATCCATCCATAATAAATTATCCATTTACAAGCATGTACTAAAGCCAGTATGGGTTTATAGGTGCCAACTCTGGGGCTGGGGCTCTACCAAAGCTAATAATCTACATATTATCTAGAGATTTCAAAACAAAGTACTAAGAAACATTGTTGATGCTTCTTGGTATATCCGCAATAGCAACCTCCTCCAGGATCCGGGTATGAAAACTGTGACCAAAGTAATTAGAAAAACCGCAGCAAGTCACCAGCAGAGGCTGCATGATCATGTGAATGTCAAGGTAATCCAGTTTCTTGACAACACTGAACTAAGTAGAATACTTATTAGGCATTAGGACAAATCCATTTGAGTTAGTTTAAATGTGTAACAGTTTAGTGTATAAAGCAGAATATAGTGCTGTGATGTTATTGCATGTTAGTTATAGTGCATTAGTTATAGATAAAATAGAGTAAGCCAAAGGTAAGCCCTTAGATTTAAGTATTTGCTGTTTATTAAGTTAGATCAGAAAATAACTGATAATTGGTAATTTGTTACCAGAGAGCAGTATACAAACACCACACAGGTGATATACAAAAATAATTCTATGTTCTTAACACATATTTCGAATTAAATATAAAGAGTATGTTTACCTTAGAATTACTTGTGCACTAGATTTCTTGTATTTCTCTGCAATCTTCTTAATTTTAGGATCTTCAGTGAGAATTGGATCACCAGGTTTAGCCCACGGTCTGTCTGGAGAACCTAAGGGACTGTAGGCAGTTACGGAAATATCTTTGGATTTGCAGAAGGCGATAAGTTTTTTCTGGTTGAGGTATGGGTGACACTCGATCTATAAATATAAAGCTAACATATATATCCTTGTCAAGTAGAAAATAAGAAATAAAGAATTATTGTGTAATTGGTTATACGTAAATTGTAACTAGAGATATTTGGATTATGGTGCTGATAATAGGAATTTACCATAACTGTCTCTTATTAAGAAAAGAAAAATTGTGCGCAAAATTGTGCAAAAATTAAACGTCAATAAACTTACTCTATCTTTTAATTGTGGCTTATTCCCATTTAAATAGTAATTACTTTAAAATTCCACAAGAAAATAGCTTCAGAACAATATTAATAAAAGGTATTAATAAAAACACTTGGAAAAGCGAAAAAAAACTATACAATAGATCACTGGAGATAAGTGTCCGAGAAATAGAAAGAAAACAAATCAGTATAGCAAGAATCAAGATAAAAATTAACAAGTTATGAAGAGGATAACCTTTCAAAAAATAGAGAAGAGGTTAGTTCACACGAGCCAATAATTAGTAGAAGATAATCTATATTTATCACTGTATTGTAATAAACTAAAATACTTAAAAAACTACTTAAATTAAATAAAACAACACTATTAGGTTTTTTGTACTAACCTGATTATTGACTGGTTTTATGGTGGCGTTTGCAAGAATTCTTTCTAGTTGCCTTTTATTAAAATTGGAGACACCTATGGATTTGGCTAAACCTTTTTTGGCAAGTTTTTCTACTTCTTTCCATGTGTCTAAATAATCTACGTCGCTGAAGATACCAAGAGTTTCGTGGTCTGGACGCTTAGGCAACAAAGCACCTCCTTCCTAGAGTACAGTTTCAAAAATGTATTATTTTAAAAACAGAAGTAGCAAATTCAATACATCTAATACACTAGTTTGATATATAGTAGATGTAGGAAAAAGAAGGGCAAGATGACGATGATAAGCTTAAAAAATGTAGGATGAGATGGCTAAATGTGGAGGGTAAGATGACGAGATATGCCTATCCTAAGTAATAAATGCAGTTATATTAGAAAGTAAACAAATTAAAGTAAAATTCATTTATTATGCAACTAATGCAATACTTGTAATCGGTTCTACATTTTTGCAAGCACCAATCATAAGTCCATTGCTTTACCTTTGCTTCTTGACTATTAACTCCAGTGCATTCAGCTTGAGCCTATTCTCTACACCTGCTGCATCAATATCATAGATCATATTTTCTTCTTTTGCTGCAGATTATGCAATCTCTTTCTTTCTCTTAATTGTTATTAGTGATAGCATATTACATATATACTGACGAGTTAGAAGAGTCGTTATATTTTATTTTTCTTTTATCTTTATCCAGAGGGAATTTTCTATTTTGCTCTTTTATATTCCTTTTCCTTTCTTTTTTTTTGGAGAGTCTGGAGGTCATGTTTCCTTTAAAGATATCGGTGACATTCCTTAAATATATGGCATTTCCTCTTCAACCTTCAAACATTTTCAACATTTTCCAAAGCAGAAGTAGTTGGAACTTCCGTTGAAATTGGTTTATTTTTATTTGTTTTTAAAGATTCCCCAAAATCAAGTATATTAAATATCTGGCTATCAACAGGATATATGCCAGTGGCTCTAAAATCACTAAAAGCATTTAAAACAGTTGCTGCTTTTAAGTACGCTTTTTCAAATATTAATTACTATTTATAACTGGGAATAAGCCACAATTAAAGATAAAAATACGTTTATTGACGTTTCAATTTCCAATTCGGAAATCGTTCTCAAAATACAAACAGTAAATTAAACAAATTTTGTTTTTTGTTACATAGTGAAAAAATTCTTCTAATAATTTAATTTTATCTGACTCATTTATATTGACAATTCAGACATACATTATGCATTTTAAAGTAGACGACTTTAAAATGATATTGCCAATATTGTTGAGTTGCGCTCCTGGGACGACTTTACTTATAAGATAGTTCATTCGATTACATGAAATCAACTTTAACTTGAGAATATCCGTCAGAAAAAATCATAGCATGTAATTCGTCTTTAAAAAGACAAACACATGACATGATGACAGTAAAATTCTCCTGTTAGTGATTCCATAGTAAATTATGAGGGAAAAACCAGGAAAAAAACCTCATAATACTATCCCGACATTGTAAGTATTTGTTCGTGAATTTAGTTTACCTTCAACAAACATCAAAATTCTGATTTTATATGTTACGTTATTTAAAAAACATAAATGATGTATCCTCTATATGTTACTGACTTACTAATACTGGTATTTTCTTATTAATAACTTCCTCTTTCAATATTGGTAACCAGATCCTACTACATTCTGCCGAGGAATTTGCGACACAATTGGCCTCATTTAGCATAATTAGAGCCGCTTCTTTGATTTTTCTTTTTTTACCATCCGTTTCTTTTAGGACTACATTTGAATTATTCCATTGAACCCTATGTTCATTATCCCATGCGTGTTTACATATTTGAGATCTATCAAATTCTCTATTTTTAATATAAGATTGATGTTCACTTATTCTAACATTTAATGGCCTTGATGATTCACCTAAATAAAACTGATCGCATTCACAAGGTATTTTATAAATGCAATTCTTTGTCCTTTCTTGTTCATTGTTAGGTTTGGTTATGACAAAATGTTCTAGGGATTTTTTAAATGTTTTATTAAAAATGATTATCCTTTATCGTTTATAAATAAGGAATTTTCAACAATCGATCGAATACAACAGAACAACTTAGAACGAGATCCTACAGCATACACAAGGAATAATATGAGGAAAATAACAATACCGTACATAAAAGGATTATCAGAAAAACTTAAAAGGATAGGAAATAAATTCAACATTTCAACAACATTCAAAACAACAAACACGTTGAGATCTATTTTGTCCAAAACCAAACCTAACAATGAACAAGAAAGGACAAAGAATTGCATTTATAAAATACCTTGTGAATGCGATCAGTTTTATTTAGGTGAATCATCAAGGCCATTAAATGTTAGAATAAGTGAACATCAATCTTATATTAAAAATAGAGAATTTGATAGATCTCAAATATGTAAACACGCATGGGATAATGAACATAGGGTTCAATGGAATAATTCAAATATAGTCCTAAAAGAAACGGATGGTAAAAAAAGAAAAATCAAAGAAGCGGCTCTAATTATGCTAAATGAGGCCAATTGTGTCGCAAATTCCTCGGCAGAATGTAGTAGGATCTGGTTACCAATATTGAAAGAGGAAGTTATTAATAAGAAAATACCAGTATTAGTAAGTCAGTAACATATAGAGGATACATCATTTATGTTTTTTAAATAACGTAACATATAAAATCAGAATTTTGATGTTTGTTGAAGGTAAACTAAATTCACGAACAAATACTTACAATGTCGGGATAGTATTATGAGGTTTTTTTCCTGGTTTTTCCCTCATAATTTACTATGGAATCACTAACAGGAGAATTTTACTGTCATCATGTCATGTGTTTGTCTTTTTAAAGACGAATTACATGCTATGATTTTTTCTGACGGATATTCTCAAGTTAAAGTTGATTTCATGTAATCGAATGAACTATCTTATAAGTAAAGTCGTCCCAGGAGCGCAACTCAACAATATTGGCAATATCATTTTAAAGTCGTCTACTTTAAAATGCATAATGTATGTCTGAATTGTCAATATAAATGAGTCAGATAAAATTAAATTATTAGAAGAATTTTTCACTATGTAACAAAAAACAAAATTTGTTTAATTTACTGTTTGTATTTTGAGAACGATTTCCGAATTGGAAATTGAAACGTCAATAAACGTATTTTTATCTTTAATTGTGGCTTATTCCCAGTTTAAATATAATTAATTTACAATGCCACAAGAAAATAGCTTCAGAACAATATTAAGCACATGAATATCTAAATAGAAGGTTTTTTGTACACAAACATAGTGTATAAACAAATAAAACAGACAGTGCAGCCTCAGCCAAGTATTCTCAACAAAAAAGCCATTATTTAGATTTTGAAAATGGATATATTTTGAAAAAAAAAACGAACTGCCAAAAAAGATGTATATTGGGGATAATTTACTTGAAAAAGGTCAGAATTTTATCCATACTGATATAAAAGATCTCTCCATCTCTCTATATATCAAAACTTAATAAATCGAGTTGTTCGTAAATACACCATTGGCAAATGTTTTATATGCGACCCCAAACCAATTGAATTTTCGAATATTTGCCATGCCCAGTAATATATATTATATACTATATAATATATATATATTCTATTTAACATTTTTCTAATTTACAACTTACCTTAAGAGCAGCTGGCCAGTGAACAAGATATAGATCTAGATAATCGAGACCTAAGTTTTGGAGTGTCTCTTGGAAAGTTGGTTCCACTAATTCAGGTTTCATAAAAGTAACCCAAAGTTTGCTGGTAATAAACAGATCTTCCCGTTTTACTACTCCGCTGTCAATTTTATCCTTTAAAGCAGCTCCTACTTCAGCTTCGTTTTCGTAGAAATAGGCACAATCAATGTGCCTGTATCCGGCATCAATGGCATCTTTAACTGCCTGTGTTACTTCACCTGGTTTAGACTAAAAATAGATAATATTAAAGCCAACACAGTTATTATATATTAAAAGTGATTAGCACGTGAAATAAAACAGGCCATATTATTGTAGGAGGTGACCTAATAGCTAGTATAAGAAACATGTTAATTTCTCAAGTGGTCGCAATAAACAGAGAAGTATATGTACAGCGTTTTAAATTTTTATATTTGATATCTATATAATAATATAATTCCTGATGTTTGTAAAATGATCTCGTGATGCGAGAAATTGTTTGTAAAATTTGGTCTTAGGAGCAAATGAATAGAAGGAGAATATCAGGCAGGCACGCGTGGACGTTCAACCATTGACCAGATCTTTACACTACGACAGATCCTCGAAAAAGCGCAAGAGTTTAACATAGATATGTATTATATTTTTGTCGATTTTAAAGCGGCATATGACAGTGTATTAAGACTAAGTCTTTACAACGCTAAGAATGAGTTAGAAATTCCAAAAAAAACTCATATTTTTGCTAAAAGTGACAATGGCGAAGATGCTATCAGCAGTAAAAATTCAAAATGACTCGTCAACCCCATTTGAAATACATAGGGGGTTAAAGCAGGGAGATGCGCTGGCGTGTCAGCTTTTTAATGTCGCCTTAGAAAAAGTTGTACGAGACGCTAATTTAGATAGCAGGGGAACAATATTTAATAGATCAGTCCAAATTCTAGCATATGCAGACGACGTGGACATTATAACAAGAACCAGGGCGAGAACTGTGGAAATCCGCAGTTCTCGCCTGAACTGCGAGCTAGTAGCAGCAGCAGAACGAATGGGGTTACACATAAATCAAAATAAAACCAAATTCATGGCAACTAACACAAACACAAGAGCTGGAAATGTTGACGCAAATTTAATCATCAATGGCCGAAACTTCGAAGCAGTCAAAGAGTTCTTATATCTAGGGACATCGGTTAACCCCAATAATAACACATCTGAGGAAATAAAAAGGCGAATAATAATTGCAAACAGGTGTTATCATGGTTTATCAAAGTACTTAGCTTACAAACGTATTTCTCAAAAAACTCGTATAAGGCTGTATAGAACACTGATAGTCCCCTTTCTCACATATGGATCAGAAGTATGGTTGGGTGGTAAACAATTTTGAGGGTGGTAATAAATTGGTGAAAAATTTATAAAAAAATAAGGTGTGTGTTACATTGGATTCCGCTCATGTGTTCCCGCTAGCTTAAGGGTCCTTAAGTTTACCTTACCTGTGTAGCCACCTGTACCGATAAAAGTTGACAACATACAGAGATATTTTAGTACTGATTTAAATATGATTTATGCTAGGTCAAATAACCCCTTAAAAATGTCCAATAGGCTTGTAGTCTATAAGTATGTTTATACCTCATCTGGGTTAAATTTAATATTGAATTAACGATGTATTGTGAAGTCCATCGTAACACTATCACAAACACAAATAAAAAATCTCAGTTTATTTTTCAGATTGCAGTATATCTAGAGCAATTTAATATTTTAATAATTAGTAATTAAGAAAACTTCAACCAATTTCAAATAAAAAATGCACTGACAGTAATATTTATCACATGCAAAATATCTACAGCTACATAGAAAAAAATTGTTTTAAGTAGCCACACGTGAGTCTATAAATAACTACATGCAAACAAGTAAACAAAACTATACATACCTTCCACGTTCCTAAACCGAAAGCTGGTATTTCTCGTCCATTGTTAAGTTTAACTGAGGGTACCTTACTTGCCATAGCGGGAAACAAATTATATAATTCCGTCACCGAATTTAAGAAATAACTAAATTTTATAATTTATAAAGTCACTTACTTCTAAAACATCTCCCACTTGAGTTTGTTATTCAAGGTTATGTTAAAAATACTTCAACTGACATTATATAATGTTATCTAGAAATTTTAATAGACGTACATAGACCTGTTGATAAGAAGTTTAGTTGCAGCAAATCAGTATCCGTTTTGGAATGTATTAGATACTAAAATTTTTATGTAAGAAATTAAAATAACGCATTGGGTAAACTAAATTCAATAAAAATACTTTTGCCTCTCATTTGAATGTGCAGAGCATTCGATTTAAAAATGTTGGACATTAATGTTGAAAATTTACCGCACATTGGATGAACACTTCCAGTAATATGGTATTCATGTGTTAAGCGTGTATGTCCTAATCTCAGTCTGTTTATTATAATTTGGTCTTTCCTGTTGCTACACATATTCTTCCATCAAAATCACTCAGTAATTTCACATGCAAAATACTACGGCTACATAGAAAAAAATTGTTTCAAGTAGCCACACGTGAGTCTATAAATAACTAACTGTTTTTATGGCAGAGGAATACTGGTTATATTATAATGTAGGAATTTATTCCCAGTGACCTATAATGACATACGCGGCAGAAACAAAACCTGACACAGAGAGGACAAAAAGGATGTTAGAAACAGCAGAGATGAAAACACTTGGAAAAATTAGATTAGAAATAGAGTAGTAAAGATGGCAAAGACGGTTCTCCAATAGGAAGACGATCAGTAGAAAAACCACGAAAACGATGGAACGACAACTTGCTGAAGGTACATTAAAGAACAGACAGAGTCATGTCTATATAAAAACAGAAGAAGTAGAAGAAAAAGACATTCAAGATAACTTTAAAAAATTACCACTGGTCAGCGACTTGTTGCTCTAGAGCAATTGTATGCCGAGCAAAGTTTTTCACGACACCACCATGCTTAGTCTGATTTAGTTTATAATTATATTGGTTTACCTATTGCATTATTAATGTTGTCCTAATAATTCACAGAAAATAACACTAAAACATTTGTTACATCCAATACGTCGATGTCAGACACCATACGTTACACTCAAAGTTAGACCATATAACACCAGCCACGAAAATGTAGCTTGTTACATTGTTTCATTAATAAAATACCCAAAATCTTATTTAATTAACCGTTTCGGCTACCTCATAAGCAACATCATTGAATGGACTCCCTCACGTAAGCTATTCTAGAAGGGATAATACATTGATGGTGAGTAGTGTACCATGATTTCACACTTTGGAGTTTCTTTTTTGTAATACGAATGAGCTCAATATACTTCTGTTATAAAGCAGATACAGAAAGCATATTTGAACGTCCTGTCTTGTCAACATTCGTAAAATTCAAAGATTACTGGTCATCAGAGCAATACTTTTTAATGTTGTAGTATTCTTGCTTCATAACAGTTAAGTTAAGGGGCTTGCTAACAATGTTGTGTAATAGACTGTTATTTCTTTACTAGCTGGAAAACATTAAAAACTAGTTTTTTCCGGTTTTGTACTTAATCGTGAAGAAAACAAAATGTTCTACTTCACCTATCTTTGAGCTCAAAAATTTTAAAGTTTCAAATTTTAAAATTTGAGTATTGATGCAATTTCATAATTTTCTCTTGTTTTAATTCTTTTCCGTCTAGGTATACAGAGTCTTTCTGTGCAATTATAAATTTCTGTATTATACATCCATAGTTTTCTGAATACAAGGCGGGACCAGTGGTCAATTTGGGAATCGGTAACGCTTGCTGCAAGTTAAACGATATAACATACGTCTTCTTATCAATTTGAAACCGGGTTGTTTCGCTCTTCAATAATTGTTGCATTGCCTGAGCCTTACAATTATGCAAGTTTAGTCTTATCGTTAATTTGCCATAATCTTTTTTTCTAATTTTGCTGATTCTATTTGTATATTAATTTTGTCGATATTTTGTCACATACGATAAGTATGCTCCTTAACTGGTTTAATTCCCGCTTCTTAATACCAAGGGACATATCGTTCCGAATATAGACTGGTTGTACTCATGTTATTGATATTCCCTTGTCGTCTGTAGTGACTTTGATACTTTGGAATCAAATGTATATGGCTTTTAACACCTTGTATTTCTGAATCAGATATTTTATTCACACAGTTTGTATGCTCTTTCATGTTGTCTCTTTCTGACACTAAATTTCCTTTTATCTTCCTGCTAACAATATTATTTACTCTGCACTTAAAAGCTTAAAGTCCATAAACATTTTTAAAACTATGTTTTGCAGAAACGTGTAGTTTCATCATTAACATCAATAGAGTAGACTGCATTGTTATTGCTATGCGACTATTGAAGTTTTTGCTTTTTTTCACCTTTTCTTCTTAACAATATCTATACAACCGAATAAATACCTATTTTGTAGGCTGTCAAAATCCCCAAAACAACCCAAAGTACGCACAAAAGAACTATGAGACCTTCGTATCGGCTCTAGAAGTAAGATACGGCGGCTAAGATTTGAAATAAGTATACCAGGGTCAACTAAAAGTACGTTTTCAAGGATCCAATGAATATGTGCAAGAATACCTGGCGGAAGAAGAAAAAATGGCACGACTATCTTGACATGAAGCTCCGGAAGAGTTCTTAGACCAATTTACCATCCAATTACGACTAAGAAGAGGACGCTACCAAATATTGTAGGAAGCTACTGTCGCAGTATTGGAGTGTGAAGCTTGAATGTGTCTTGCTACCAAGATAATGTCCATTAAGTAAGAGGGATTTCGGAAGTAAATAAAGGTGATCTAAATAGGCTACCTACGTTTTGGTCACCCAATTTGAGAACTATCTTGGTTTAATAGCTTTGGTCCATTCTTTAAAACAAAAACGTCAACGGCGCCCAAAGTTTTACTCGTATGAATTAATACGCCACCTTTAACATAATTGCAGACAACATATAGGATCAGCGGATAGAAAATTTACCAGCAGGCAAATCTCTACAACAGAAATGAAATGCGGACAACTAAAATAAACCAACGTCAATGGGCACATTGCTGCCCTGCTCCAAGCCTTTAGATTCTAAATATCCACAATAAGATGAAATAGTGACAGTTTAGTTCTGATGGACTTTTCAATGGCCACAAATGCAGTTTTACCATCGATACTGGGGCAACTAGGTCAGTAATAAGTAAACGGTTCTTGAATTAGCCATTTATAAGGACAATATCGAAACCTCATATAGTGAAGACAGCGACAAAGTAGTGGTGATCATGTCCGAACATGGATTTATTGCAGATGTCAGAAACAGGACCTTAGTCGTTGGCAATGAAGAAATTCTACTGCCTGCCTCTAGAAATCAGCAAAATGGGCTAAAGATGTTAATAGCAGAAGACTCGAAAATCAATCCTAACAGCGAAAATTTCGTGGTCGTATAAATTGAAGCATACGGTGCCTTGATAGCCATGTTATTATAACCAATAGAGCACGGCTATAAAGGCTTCATTGTGGCCAGATGTTTAGTACGTGGTATAGCCAACCCAAATGACAACAAGATCACCTTTAAAAAAGGACCAAGTGCTTATACTGTGCGAGCCACTTGCAAGTGTGACCAGAATAGAAGAAAATGTGCTAGCAGACAACAGTACACATTAACTTTCTACTAAACTGTTGGAAAATCTGAAGAAGTCACGGGGTTATCTATCCTAAGATGAATACCAACAAGCAGAATAGTTCATAAAAACAAAGTGACATCTTCAAAGGAAACATAACTGGCCGTACTGACTTAGTCCAACATCCGATAAACACTGACATTTTTAACCCCACAAGACAAGCACCAATATGTCTCCCATTTGCAAATCAAAAAGAAGCTGTTGCCGTTATTAAAGATATGCGCAATAAGAATGCCATTAAAGAGTTGAATACTCTTCTCCAGTGGTGTTGGTAACTGAGAAAGATGATTACAAAAGGTTATGTGTCGTCTACAGAAGGTTAAATAGCGTTATCAAGAAAGACCGCTATCTGCCGCTCCATATTGACGACACACTTAGTACCCTGGCTAGATCGAAATGGTTTTCCTTCCTGGATTTCAAAAGCAGCTCTTGGCAAGTTGCAGTCCACCCTGATGGTAGAGAAAAGACAGCGTTGTTGGGGTGTAGGTTGAATCTTATTGGAATTTCACGTAATAATACAAAAAAACAAATCACTTAAACTAAAACTGTATTGAAGTAAAAAATAGCACATTTAAAATATTTGTAAACGATCAATGTAAAAATAGCGTCCTTGGCGTAATGTTGTTGTTGCGACTCGAGATGAGCGTGGACTGTAACTGACTGTGTTTCCCTTCTCCTCTGGTCACCACCGGCATCCCCTCTCGAGGGGTGTAAAATGACTTGAGGTGTAATATACGGGGTTGCTCGAAAGTTTTAATATTTAAGTCTAAAGTTTTAACAAGCGTTTTCTGTTTGATATGGTCTCTACCAATTCAAAGTGATGTACCTAATTCGGATTGTGTAATTTGATTGCTGTGTATATTTTGATTACTCTAGCATATTTACAGGGAGTTTATTTACATTGTTTATTTATATAAGCAAGATTTGGTTTATATGATAATTTGTCATCGACTGATATTATCACATTTAAAAGTTACGTTTTATGTAAAAAAACTTTCCACCTTACTATCTAAATACTACTAAAATTTTTATTTAAACTGCCTGTTCATTTCTAGGAAAATTAAGTGTTAGTATCTCAAACCTTTGACTGTACTTGAACTCTGTATTGTGTAATGTACTGATAACAGTTAATAAATATTAGCGGTTTATCTAAAAAAAAATTATTATCAAAAATCACATTTTTTGTTTATCTAATGCATTTCTGTCAATAATGAAAAAATGTGAAATGTGTCATCAAATAAATAATATCTTTTTTTCCTATACTTCGAGTAGAATTAATCCTTATACAAAGTCGGAATGCTTATTACGATATAATATAGCGCAGTCAAAATAAAAAAAATTAATATTAGGTTTCAAAGTGGGACCTTTTTTAGGTTCTCTCGATAAATGAAATATCTACTTATAAAATAATGACTGTTGAATTTGACCTGGACAGAACAAACGCCATAAAAAATAGTTTTAGTAGACAGAGACTCAGTTTTATCTAAAAAAACCAGCAGAACTATTGGGATCGCGCCTTAACGGTGGGAACTTGCTTGGCAAAAGTACTAAATTATGTTTTAGTAAGAAACAGGCATGAAGATTATGAGAATTTTTTGCCTTAGGAGATTTACTGAATTTTAATGATATTTCAAATTCAAACTCAAACTTTAAAACCAACAGAAACTGAAAACAAGATAGCAAATGTAAACAGACGCATAAAATCATCAAGTAGAAGAGACAAAAATAATCATATTAAAGAAATATGCAAACAACTACAAGAACACGCCAACCGTCAAGAATCTAGAGAACTGTTTGCCAAAGTAAAATACTTAACTAAAGAGTTCAAACCACAAACGCAGATAATTAAAGATAACTTGGAAATGATTATCACCAATCCAGAGAGCATAGCAGCGACATGGAAACAATATTGTGAAATGTTGTTTCATAGTGACCATGAAGACGTGAATCCAGAAGAAATAAATGACGAAAAGGAACCACATATTTTAAAATCGGAAATAAAAACCGCAATAAAAAAATTAAAAACTGAAAAATCTCAAGGAGAAGACGGAATCACGGCGGAAGCACTTAAAGAAATGGGAGACATAGGAATTGAAGTAATGTTCAAACTGTGTAATGAAATCTGGAACACAGAACAATGGCCAGATGATTGGTGTAAGCTCACTTTCATACCCATTTATAAGAAAGGCTCACCAACTGACTGTAATAACTACCACACTATAGCCCTGATCTCCCACGCAAGTAAAGTTCTGCTAACTATAATTAACGAGAGATTAAAATCAATACTTCTACCACAGATCCACAAGAACAATGTGAATTTGTCCCTGGAAGAGGCACACAAGAACAAATTCTCAATCTCAGACAAATTATAGAAAAATCTAGAGAATTTAATCTAGAAACATATTTGTGCTTCGTCGACTACTCGAAAGCGTTCGATAATGTAAAGTGGCATAAAATGTGGGGAATACTGAGAGAAATGGGTACCCCTGAACATCTAATATACCTACTGAAACAACTGTATATCAACAACACAGCAAACGTAAGAGTCAATAACATATACTCCGATAATTTTAAACTAAAAGCCAGTATTCGTCAAGGATATACATATATGTATGTATTATATCACCCACGTTATTTAATATATACAGTGCGTTAAGTTTTGGATTAGGTATACACTCTATAAATGGCAACACTGCGCGTCGTCGACTTGCCACTACATATCTGCTTCGTTGACTCGTCGTTGCTCGTCGCCCGTCGGCAAATTTGTCATATTGTCATTATACCGTGGTTGTTTAAAGGTATAACAGCGTAGAGTTTTAATTTATTTTTGTAAACATGTCTGTTTATATGGCCGCGGAAAAAGCTCAAATAATAAAATGGTTTTATAGTGGCAATTCTGCGCAACAGTGTGTAGATTTATTTTCTGTGTTTTTTGAGGGAAGACCAATTCCTTGTGTACAGTCAATTTATAATATTGTTAAAAATTTTGAGAGTTGTTATTGCCTCAAAAATTGCAGAAAATGTCACGCTCAAGAAGTGTTACCAGAAAAAGTTGAGGAAAGAGAATACCGGGATACACAAATTTGTGCAACAATCGAGGTAGATTCAACACGTTCAAGTAGAAGCGTTGCTAGAGAGTTAGATGTTAGCAATGTTACTGTAACGAAAGTATGGAAAAAGCACGGTTACAAGAATTTTAAATATTCGAAAACGCAGCAGCTTTATCCAGACGATTACTTTCGAAGAATGGAGTTTTGTGAAACTCTAATAACGAAGGCTAATAGTGAACCAAATTTTATTAAAAACATTTTATTCACTGATGAATCTTCTGTTTCGTTAGTAGGGAGACACAATCCTTCCATTACGAGGTATTGGGCGCGGGAAAACCAGCACAGAAGTGTTGTTTACCGAACTCAACGTCCTCAAAAAGTTAACGTCTGGACTGGCATTTTAGGAGACCACATAATAGGTCCATTTTTTATTGAGGGCAACTTGAATAGTAGAGTATACCTCGATTTGTTACAGAATCATGTTCTTCCCGCTATTCTCAATCTTCCTGATGTAAATCTGGAGAATGTTTGGTTTCATCAAGACGGCTGTTCAGTTCACAACGCTCGAATTATTAGGGAGTATTTAAACAATACTTTCCCGAATCGAGTTATCAGTGGAACAGGCGATATTAAGTGGCCTGCGCGATCTCCAGATCTTACACCCATGGACTTCTTTTTTTGGGGACATTTAAAAAGCATTATCTACGATCATCCTGAGGCTAGAGCCCAAAATTTGGATGAATTAAAAAATCGAATAAGAGAAGTCTCCAATTCTGTTACAGCAGAAACTCTTTCATCTGTTTGCAGAAGTTTTTATGACAGATTGGGGTACTGTTCAGCCGTAGAAGGTCAACTATTTGAACCATTTCTGTAGGTCATAAAGAATTATTTTTTATTTTATTAGGAATAATATTTTAATTTTCAATAAGAGTATATTTTTTATTTTATCTTTTTAAAGAAATACGCTTTTATTTTTAATTCAACCACAAAAAAATTTCACATTAATAAAAATCGATAACAATGCACCGATTAGGTCAGTGCATTTTTATCGAATTTCCTACTATTAAAATCGGCTATACGTAATGAAACATGAGATCGGACGACAGAGAAGTACATCCCAAACGTTGTTGTGAGTTACTAAACTAAAATGATTTTCTGTCGGTGCAGATAGTCTCGGGTCGGAGAACGAACATTTGCAACGTTGCCGATTTTAGCGCTCCGTATAGTGTGCAATACCTAATCAAAAACTTAACGCACTGTATATAGCGAACACACCATACGCATTGTATTCGACGGATGGCAACGAGGAATATCAGTCGGAGGCCGGAAAATCAGCAATATCCGTTATACTGACGACACTTCAGTACTATCATCATCAACAAATGACCTTGAATACGTCATGAACAGACTAGATACTATTAGTCGTAAGTATGTACTTAAAATTAATGTAGAAAAGACCAAGGTAATGATTTTCTTCTTCTTACGGTGCCTATCCGTTCCAGATGTTGGCGATCAACATGGCTATCCTAACTTTGCTTGCTGCTATTCCAAATAGTCCGGTTGTCGATGTATTAAATCACTTTCTCAGGTTTTGAAGCCAAGATATTCTTCTTCTCCTGGTCCTCTCTTTCCAAATACCTTGCCCTGAAGAATGAGTTGCAACAAGCCGTATCTCTGTTCATTCCTCATAACATGGCCAAGATATTCTAGTTTGCGCTCTTTGATGGTGTTAATAATCTCGCATTCCTTGCCTATTCTACGTAGGACCTCAACATTAGTCACACGATCCACCCATGAAATTCTTAAGATACGTCTGTAACACCACATCTCGAATGCCTCGAGTTTTCTTAAGAAGCTTCGGAAAGTGTCCAGCCTCTACTCCGTATAATAAGGTAGAAAATACATAGCATCTAATGAGAGAGATTTTGGTAGCAAGTGGTAAATCGTGACTTCTGAAAAGAGACTTCATCATTATGAACGCTGATCTCGCTTTTCCTATGCGTTGTTTTATTTCACTGGAGTGATCCCATTGGCTGTTAATGTTGGTACCAAGGTATGTGTAGCTGTCCACTCTGTCAATTGGATGTTGGTTAACCAAAAGCTGTGTATTTAATATTTCGCGCTTACTGACTACCATGTACTTTGTTTTCTTCGTATTAAGATCAAGTCCGTGTTCTCTACTTATATCTGATATACGCGACATTATTCTTTGCAAATCGTCCAGACTATCTGCAAAAACTACTGCGTCGTCGGCATATTTAATGTTGTTTAGACGCATTCCGTTGACTAATACGCCTTCTTGTAGTTCTCCCAGCGCTTGCTCGAAGATATATTCAGAGTATATATTAAATAACACCGGGGACAGAATGCATCCTTGCCTCACTCCTCTATCTATGGTGACTGCCTCTGTCAATTGGTCATCCACTTTAATATTGGCTGTTTGGTTGTAATATAAATTATAGATGATTCTCAAGTCTCTATCATCTAACCCCACTTCTTTCAAGATGTTTATAAGTTTATCATGTTTTACTCTATCAAATGCCTTTTTGTAGTCGATAAAACAAATATACACATCACAGTTAACATCCCTGCATCTTTGCATAAGCACTTGGACAGCGAATAGAGCCTCTCGGGTGCCTAAGGAATCGCGGAATCCAAACTGCGTCCAAGATACTTGTTCTTTTATATACTTTTTATATATTTTACCGTGTATCAATTTCAAGAACGTTTTAAGTAAGTGGCTCATTAGGCTAATTGTTCTGTCGACTTAAACCAGCTTTGGGGTATTTTTCCAGTTACGTATATGTTGTTGAATACAGTTGTTATCCATTTTATTCCCTGTTCATCCATAAGTTTTAGAAATTCTGCACAAAACTCATCAGGCCCTACCGCTTTACCATCTTTAGTTCTTTTAGTTCTAATAGCTGACGTGACTTCTTCAATGGTAATCGGGGCTCCTGTTTGGCATTCAGTGTCTTCAATGGTAGTCTGCCTTTCATCTGCAAAAGTTGCTTCCACATAATTCTTCCAAATGTCTAGTTTTTCTTCCACAATTAACAGTGGTTTGCCTTGGTTATCTGCCAAACACCCAAATCTTCTAGGTTTGTATGAGGCAGGCAAGACTCATAATGCAATCAAGGAGATGGATAGACTATCAATAGACATAATGGGAATAAGTGAGATGAGATGGACGAACTCTGGGCAATGTAAAATTATTGATCATCATATATATATTACTCAGGTAACCCTAATGAAAGACACGAAAATGGGGTAGGTATAATCTTAAATCAGCTGCCAGACATGTTAAAAACTTTGTACCTATATCGGAAAGAATACTCCTCCTTCAACTTAATACCTACCCAATTTCATCTAACATTTCCAGGTATATGCCCCTACAGCTGACAAACCGGACGAGATAAGTGAAGCATTTTATAAGCATTTTATAAGCATTTTATAAGCATTAGCTTGTATATAGAACTGTACAACGCTTCTCCTCCACGTTTTAAACACTCTGCGGGTATACCATCGCTACCTGTGTCTTATTATTTTTAAGTTTTTTAATTGCTGTATTACTTCTTCGTAATAGATGTAGGTAAATAAAAAAATGTGTTATTTGTATTTGACTGTCACAAGAAATCCATACGTGATGGAAAAAAACTAAAAATTATATATAATTGTAATTTAATATCGAAGCTAGGTAATAAAATTATGTTTTAAATATTAAATCAAGTTCTAAAAACCAATGAAATTGCAGAGATTTATCAACAAGATATTTATTGATGTCTAATTACTGTTGAATATATCGGCAGCCGCACTAAAAAGGCCTGACTGAGTTACAATCTCATCTCGTCAACATTTATGGTATCCATTTGATTCTAGTTTGTTCGTTAAATGGTCCTTTTTATCAACATAAATAACCGGACATTTTTTCAACTGACAGATATGGGTAGTTATTGACATTCTACTTTTTCGTTTGTTGCGAGTATTTACGTGTGCAGACTTATTCTAAAACTTAAATGTATTTGTAGAACGAGAATGTTCTGTTTGTAACGACGGCAATTTTGTTCTTTTACGGAAATTTTTTCCCGGAGGAATCCGCTGAGACGATAGGAATATGTTTTCCCAGAATAGTCGTAGTTCTATATTATCGCATAATCAGATCGCATCCGTTTTGGTTAGATGATCGCAGTTACAAAAATAAACTGCATAACAATGATAACATTGGTTTTTATTTTAAATTCACCTATCATTTCAGATAGTCAAGTCAAGTCAAGTCAAATTTATTGATCACATGCGACATTATACAAAGTACATGTATGAGAAAAGTCCAAAATACAGACATAAATCTTAAAATTATATAAATTAATTAAACACGATAAAACATACTAAAAATTATTTTTAGAATATGGCTCTAGCTCACAAACGTATTGATGTACACACCTCCGAAAGTTTGGCTGATGTAAATCATTCGTATATCTATTGGTAATTTGTTAAAGAAACTTATGGCTGCATAATGTGTGCTACCTTCCAACAAAACAGAACGATGTTGTGGAAGCATAAAGTGATTGTCTCTGAATCTTGTTGAATAAACATGGTTAAATTGAAATTTATTAAATTCATAAATTTTGCTATGCAAATACATTATACACGAAAATATATACAGACTAGGAATTGTCAGAATATTGTTTTGTCTAAAGATGCCTCTACAAGAATCTCTAAATTTCATTTTATACATTATCCTAATAGCTCTTTTCTGAAGTACGAATATCTGCTCTAATTCAGAGGTACAACCCCAGACTTCAATGCCATATTTGGCTATTGAGTAAAAATGGGCAAAGTATACTGTTTTTAATATTGATGTATGAAAGAAACGTGAAAGAATTCTTAATGCATAACATGCGCTACTTAATCTGGATTTCAAATTAGAAATGTGGTTTGACCATTTACAATTACTGTCTAGAAGTACCCCCAGCAACTTCGTGCAGTCTGTTTTATCTATTGCTGCTTCTATAGTGGCTTGATGGTTTAATAAATTATTTGACGTGAAAATCATATACTTTGATTTCTCTTCATTCAAAACTAATTTGTTAGATAAGAAATAACTTTTGATGGTGGATACTTAGTATCTGTGAAGTTTTATTTTGCAAATTTTGATCAGACGTTCCTGTGACTAGAATGTTGGTATCATCCGCATAACTGATAATGTTAACCCCAGTCAGTAAATTAGTTACCAAAGTTATATCATTAATAAATACTATAAAAAGTAGAGGACCCAATACACTACCCTGAGGGATACCATAATGGATATCCAATGTGTTTGATTCGTTTACAAGTCCATTAGATCTTTACTTTTTGTCTTCTATTCTCTAGGTAGTAATTAAACCATTTTAGAACTATACCACGAATACCAATCCCCTCAAGTTTTATTAGCAACAAATTATGATCCAAAGTGTCAAAAGCCTTGGACAAATCGAGAAATAAACCACATGCCTTTTCTCGTCTGTCCAAAGCATCCAACACTAAGCTAACGAAATTTGCAAGAGCTATAGTTGTAGACTTGGAAGATGTAAAACCATGTTGAAAATTATGCAAGACACTATGCTTTTTCAGAAATGCGTTCATTCTAGTATAAACTAGAGTTTCAATTATCTTTGAAAACACAGATAAGAGACTTATGGGACGATAGTTGTTAAGGTCATCTTTATCACCACTTTTGAATAAAGGGATTACAATAGATAGTTTAAAGATGCTAGGAAATACCCTTGTTGAAAAGAGGCATTACAAATATCTGTCAGTGATCTGCGAGAGCATGAATGCATTGTTTTAATAACTTCAATCGTTCAATTTAGTTCGGTCTGTTTCAATTAACGCCATTTTCCTGGCAGCAGCTGTAAGGCTTTGATCGGTAACTTCATTTACACTACTTTTTAAAATAATCACTTTAATAATGCTACCTAAAGTTAAAATCAAAGCTTAATAATTATCAAATAGTTGGAAGTAAATCTAAGATTTTCTTGGTTTTTTTTCACTACTTAAGATAAAATAAAATATAACTTATACTTTAGACTACATGGTCAGTTGCTGTGCTAATTTTTTAATAAGTTGCTAAATGTTGTTACTTAATTGATTGTTTATACAATATTACCGTATAATGTCCATTTACTTGAGTTTTATTCACAAACTTGTTAATATCTTTGACTGCTACATGTCTTTTTAAGGTAACACTTATAACATCTTTTCCATGATTGTGTGGTTCTCATATTGTACTTTTTAGATGAACTGATGATGCTTTCAGAATACGAAAGCGAAACGTCTTCAAAATAGATAAAGTAGCCTATTAACTTTGTCTTTTATTTCTCCACCTTGAGACCGATATAAGAACCCACCACTCGTCTGAGTGATCCTTTATATATATATATATATATATATATATATATATATATATATATATATATATATATATATATATATATATATATACCTTATATACACCGGTATAATTTGTTTGTTTACAGGCACTTAGTTATTTTACTCAGATGTATAAACCAAAGAAAAGGCCATCAATAAGCAGAACGTAACATCCTATTGACAAGTTAATTCGTTGAACAAATATTTACCGCGATGGTTAAAATATTAGTAGCCGTTGGCTACTTTGTGCTTAGGTTATTCTTTGGAAAACAACTCTTTACTTTACGATGTACCAACTCTTATTGACTTGTCTTTTGAAATTACTTTTCTGACAAATGGTTGTTTTAAAAGATTATTATTTATTGTTGCGACGTCCGAAAAATGGGATTTGTTGCTTATTTCATAAACCAATTTCATAACTAGAAATTTATATAAGGAAATCTGTTTCTATGAAAATTGTACGTTTTTTTTACTCAGATTTAGGTTACATAAATATAGGTACCTACCATAATTAGTTTTAAATTATATTCAAAGCTAAAAACAATACTAACATGCCGTTAGCGTGTTCATTACTTCTAGCATTATTTAGATTTTGGTTTTCTACTATTTCGTTCCATGCTTTTACTGGAAATTAGAGAGGCACAATTTGTATTTAAAAACGGACTATTGGCCCTGATTCTTACTGAGAAAGATAAATACTTTATTATGTATAGTAGGATCATTTTAGCCTGTCGCATAAGTAATAAAAGTGTCTGTTTAGATTTGCCCCAGGTAGTCAGCGGTTCTCAAATTAAAAATGTAGGGTTTTTTTAATTTGATAATACCACATTAGGAATTTTCTTAATAAAATAACTTTGTATTATGTTTTATAATAATTGAATATCATAATGTAAATTGATAAACATTGAGTATGAAATATACAGGGTCATTCACGCAACATGTTGGTTAAAAGTTTTCAAAGTTCTGGTCGTCACTGGTTTCTGCAAACTTGTAATAATGGGTTATGCAAAGCATTCTTCATTTTTTAAATATTTGTATTCTTCTAGCACTTCCGGTTGTACTGGAAGTCGCCATTAAGTTTCTTATTTTAAAAAGAAACTGTGCTTTTTGCTATTTTTTTTTAGAATCTACGTAAATTTCTGGATCGATTTTTATTGGGATACCATTCTCGAAAAAATAGCCGTTTTTGAGATATTTAAAGTTTTTGAAAAATTTTTCATATTACACATGCAACTTCAAAAATTAATATTGTGGTTAATAATTATGCTGAAAAAACAAAAATTCTTTTTCAGCGTTAAACTCTATTTTTATGTAAGCATAAAAAAATTTGCCAATGTTAATACTGGGTGTTCAAAATTTTCTATTATATTTTTATTTTTATATATTTTATAAATATATCTATAAAAATATATATCTATATAAAACAGATCTATATAAGACTTATTCCTACTTCCCATACACACCTTTCCAAACCCACCGAGGTAGGTTGTCCTCCTGCGGTACAACCAGCCCCGGCTTTCCTACGCCCCCTGGTCTTTGGAGCCAGATCTCGGCTATTTCGCGGTATCCCCCGTCAGGCAATGGGAGATTTCCGTATATTTACATTTAAGTGGTAGGTTAGCCCATTTGGCCTTATCACTACCGGTCAAAGCAATTGTTCGGCGATCTAATGATGATTGTGTGTGCCGATACTTGCTTTACCTTTTCTACACCAAGTGCAGTCGAGAGCGAGCAAGCATCGAATCCTTTCATCCGTCGTATAATACCCAGTCATTCGTCCAGTCATGTCCTTAATCTACCTTACTTGCTAATCTAATTTTTTTGGTGCTTGCATTCAAGAGCGTCTTGCGGCGTGCCTCCGGCTCTCTCCTGCATGCGATTTTTGTTTTATTTTTTTTTTGTTTTTTTTTTGTGGTTAGTACCCTTTTGTGTTAATTTTTCTATCTATGTCTAAATCTATGGACAGATATCATCACTATCTGACTCGCTATCCGATTCATCTGAATCTTCATCTGTACGAATAATTAAAGGTCTTACTTCATCAATAACTTGTTCTATTTCATATGACTCTAAATTTTTTTGTCAGTATGCTAAATACATTTCCGCCATTGTTTCTCATTGACTTGGTTTAGTGCATCTTGCCAGAGTTGTAAAACGCTGGCTTCGTCGGTGGTCTTACATGCATGTTTATCATAGTAGTTTTTAGTGATGCCCCACACCAATTCAATTGGACTGTACTGGCAGTGATATGGTGGTAGTCTTAGGACCTCATAACCATATTTTAGTGCCATTTGGTCAACGACAATTTTTTTCTCAGTAATGTGTTCTTTGCACTTATTTAATAATTCAGCTTTTAAAACTAGATGTTCGTGTTCTATATTTTTCTCCGACTGCCACTTTCATAAGACGGATTTTCCAGATTGTTTAATAATTTTTCCTCAAACCAATGTTCAAAAATATCGGCGTCCATATTTCCGTGGTAATCATCAGTTTTTGTGTCGAAGAAAATATAAGACTAGCATTGGGTATAAAACCTTCCGTATTTCCTGCATGCAATGTAATATATCTTTTGCCATTACTCGCACTAGTACCCGAATAGCATTTGGTAGAATCATCTGGCCAGGATAATTTGGTATTATTTCCTTTCGCAAAAATCCATGTTTCGTCAAGAAACACAAATTGTCTGGCAAATTCGGAATTCTTGTTTTTTAAATAGTTTCTTATAAATTTTCACCTTTTTCCAACAACATTGAACAGCTCGCACAACACTTTACGATTATTGGTTTTTTTTGTATCTAAAACAAGCCCATAGCTTTTAGTACTTTTGATAAACTGGTCAAACCCATATCACAAAGTTCTCCGTCCTTAATTTTTTAAATAAGTGTCTTTCTTGTAACATATTCTTTTGCTTTGTACATGTCATAAATGATATTTCTGATTGAGATGTTAATACCTTGTGACAAGTCGAGGATTTTCGGATGCAAACGAATCCTTTTATTTTCCTTACTTAATTCCTGCTCACTTATTTTGCAAACTCTTTGCAAGGTCCGTTCTGAAATTACACAAGCTGCACTTGTCCTTTTTTGAACTGCCAGTACTGATGTAATTGGTCCCATGTTGATTTCTTCTAAAGTAAAATAATTTTCCACTTTCAACACAAATCGACGCTCACTCGGAGATAAAAACTTATATTTAGGTGTTCTATCGTTTTCTTGTACGTTATCTACACTATTAATATAGTGTTCTCTGAATATAGTCCGAATATATTATAGAATTTGCGTTTTTTCACGATTTATAAAAAAATTGTTTTGATAGCGCTGATTTATCGTCAAGTGCTACAGCCGACCAGTAGGAGGTTCGGTACCAAAAAGCAGGTAGAAAAGGGACAGCATAACAGAGCGGCTGTAACTAGAGTCATAAATTATTTTTCGGGCGTTAATCCGAAATACGACAGGGTAAAACGATCCTACTTTAGCAAGGTTGTAAGTCTATTGACTGTCATAAGCACTGAATAAAAATTCCAACAATTAGTACAATGTTTCATATTTTCTATTCATAATTATAGACATAGGCCCGGGGTTAAAGAGGTTGTTTCCAAAAATGTAATGAAAAGTTTACTAAGCAAGAAAGATTATGTATCTTTAAGAGTTTCTACGAACTTTTAGCTGAAGCGCAAAACCAATATATTACAAATAATATCGAGGGTATTAAAGAAGGTTGAGCGGTTAAGAAAATCAACAGAAGAGAGTAGAAGAAAGTACCCTAGGAGGTATTTTTCCACAAAAGGCCATAATAGCAGATAGAAGTATATTAAACAATGTATCTAAGCACTCTAGATTTAACTGAAAAGAAAGTACGGGTACTTGTTGAGAAAATAAGAAATAGTGAGTCAGGAATATGTACGGTTAATCAACGAGAAAAGCATACGAACCACCCAATAATATTATCTGAAGATAAAGAACGAATAAAGGTCCACATTAATATGTTTCCGACATATCAGAGTCAATACTAACGCTCTCATACTAAAAAGATTTATCTTTAATTTGATTCAATATCACAGATGTATCGTCTTTATGTACAAAACTAAATTGATGATAAAATTGGGCCCAAAAGTTCATAAATTTACAGAAAGGTTTTTGTGGAGTACTTTAATTTACCTTTTTCATGAGTCAAACAACGATACATGCGGTAAATGTGACAAATATAGCCACCTCATAAAGACTGGTAGTGAAATAGAAACATGTAAGGTAGAAGAGGAACAAAAGCTACAATTGCATGTAGCTAGCATGGCATATGAAGAAAAAAAGTGTGACAATGACACAAAACAGATATAAGGATAACCCAGGTTTAGTTGTGGTTAGCTTTGACCTCCAAAAGTGTCTCCCTACACCGTTACTAATAAACAACTACTCCTTCTATAAAAGAAACTATGGATGTTAAACTATTTTTTTTTAATCGAATGCTACAAGCAACTAAACCATTCGTTACTTCTGGAATGAAATTCTTGCAAACCGTGGTAGTCAAGAAATTGCATCCTGAAATATACAAGAAATTGTATATTTCCTTACTTGAAAAATCTTCCCGAGAGCATAAGAGAAATTATATATTTTATAGCGACTGTTGCCCAGGAAAAAACAAAAACATATACCTGGCTGTAATGGTTCTACTTAGTATTGAACACTTTTGAAATGAGGGACGACATGTGACTATAATACATGAGTTTTTGTTTCCAGGACAGACTCATATGGAAGCTGATTCGATTCATGCAGCCATAGAAAAAACGAAGAGAGTAACTACTGTCAATATTGATATCCCTAGAGACTGGACCAACTTGATAAGATTGGTTCTAAAAAAGTCTCCTATAATTGTTAACGAAATAGAGCACAACCAGTTTTTTAACTTTAAAGCAATGCTGATAAAATACTATTAACATAGAAAAGTCAATATCAATGGAGACCCAGTACCATGGAACAAGATAAGTATACTGCGTTACAGCTGTGAAAGTCCGGGGATATTTTTTTACAAAACATCGTATGAGGCGGAATCTGCCTCTATAACTGTTGACTTAGTTTAAAAATCTAGGCACCATCATAGTCGACATTGAGACCACTTTTCACGAAGCCGTTAGGAATTTAAGCGAAAACATCGTTGTCAAAACAAAATAGAAGATTTTTAAAAAAGCATGTTAAATTTGTTCATTTTCCTTAATTTTTTTATTGTATGTTGTATTTACTTATTAGAAAACATGACGAAATCACCTCATAGTATTTTTTTAATACCAATACTTTAACCAAGAATACTATAAACAACAATGTTATCGAAATTCTTGTTTATAAAATTTCTTTATTTCTTTCATTGCGGTGTGTATTCAAGATTGCTAATTTTAAACTAATTCTTCAAACCTTCTATCGTACATAGACAAAAAGTGTCGATGCCGTTCACAATTAATCTTTGTATATACCCCTTATACAGGTGGGTGCTGAAGAATGCGTTGATGTAGCAGTAACGAGTTATACTCAATAGGCTACCTGATAAAAGAATAAAGAGCATAGTTAAGCTGATTCATGGTTGTGTCGGTTGCTGTTGCTGGTGCACCATTAAAGACCATGCAAACGAGCAGGCGCCAATTATATACCACCTTATAAATTTTCTTTGTAAGAAATTATCAGTGTCGGCTTCTATTTCGGAAATTAAATTATTGTTTTTTAAAAAACAATGTTTTTATAGTTTTAATTACTTATCTGTTCGAAATGTGTTTTCCTTTTAATATTAAATCTTCTTTAGATATTTAAACAAAAGATTTAACTGAATTCTTCTTCTTCGCGTGCCATATTAGAAATATGCGACGTTGGCGATCACCATTGCGAAGGCTTCTCGATTTTCTGCAAAATGGAATAATTGTCCTGCATTTGGTATCTGAGTCAATTCACGAATGATTTTTAACCAAGAAACTTGTTTTCTTCCTACACCTCTACGGCCCTCTATTTTGTCTTTAGGGATCAGTTGTAAAATTTTATATCGACTTTCCCTTAATATATGTCCCAGATAAGATATTTTTCAATGTTTAACAGTCTTTAGCAGTTCTCTATCTTTGTTGACGCTTCTTAGTACTTCTTCATTAGTTTTTCTTGCTGTCTAAGGTATCCTTAGCATTCGTCTATGAACCCACATTTTCAATGCTTCAATTTTCTTCATGATCGATACTTTTAGCGTCCACACTTCTGCAGTATACAAAAGTACGGACCAAAGATAGCACTTAACCATTCTTTGCCTTAGTTCTAAACTGAGATATTATTGCAAAGAAATGACTTCATTTTCATAAAAATAGTCTAGTCATTGCTATTCTACGTTTTATTTCTCTGTCTGGATCTAGTTAGTCCGTTATCATTGTTCCCAAATACGTCATTTTGTAAACTTTCTCAACTTGGACTCCGTTCAATTGAATCTTTGCATCGGAATGTGGGTCACGACTAATCACTAAATATTTGGTTTTTTTTGAGTTTAAATGCCCATTTCCTCTCCTACCTCGTGCATACGATCAAGTAGAATTTAAAGACCTTCAATATTATCTGATAGAATTACTGTATCGTCTGCATATCTAATCACATTAAGTAGTTCCCCGTTGATTTTTATTCCATATGGTTGTCTCTCAAGTGCCTTTTTAAATAACTGGTCCGAGTAAACATTGGACAAAATGCAACCTTGTCGGACTCCTCGTTGTATGGGGATTTCATCGGTGTAATTATCTCCAATTTTTACGACAGCAGTTTGATTCTAGTACAAATTTTTAATGACACGAATATTCTTGTCATCTATTCCAATTGTTTTTCAGTATTGGCAAAAATTTTACATGCTGTACTTTATCGAATGCCTTTTCGAAGTCTACGAAACATGCAAATACATCTTTTCTTTGGTCACGACATTTTTGTAATAGGATGTTAAGCGCAAAAAGTGCCTCCCTGGTTCCCATATCATTTCTAGAACCAAATTGGGTATCTTCAAGATCTTCTTCGCACTTGCGTCTAATTCTGTTGTGAAGTATTCTTACAAAAAATTGAAAGACTGACTGGTTAGGCGAATTAATCGATATTCTGAGCATTTTCTCACATTGTGTTTTTTAGGTATTGCGACAAAGATGGATTTTAGCCAATCTGTGGGAATCACTCCGGTGTTATATATTGAATTAAAAAGTCTTACTACTACTTTTGTGTTATCATTCTCTATTCGTTTGTATCTCACAAATAAAACATGTATTTATAAACAAAATTTTAGTTAAGTATCCTGATGTAAAAAAACAGTTCTATTGTCAGACGCAACAGGTGGCCAAAACAGGAATGCGACTTTACTTAAGTTTTGTTCTTGGCTTTCAAAAATTCGTAAGGTTACAATAACACACCTTTATCCTGTTAGAGGCCATTCATTTTTACAGTACGACAGGAACTTTGGGATACTGAACTTTAGTATTAAGAAAACAGAATAGATTGGAACTGCAAAACCTTGACTAGAAGCCATTGTAACATTAAGACAGAACCCTTCAGAAGATGTTAATAGACCGATCCATTATAAAAGACTGGGAGACAGCCTTGGCTCCTTTTTTAAAAAAAATTTCAGTTTCCATTCATAAAAAATTTACCATCATGAAGTATGTGATGATAAAGTTCAATCCAAATGGAACAATCCTCACTTCTAAAAACTACCACCCAACATTCACTTCCTTCCAGTATATGAACAGAGCAAACGTTGAAAAATTGGAAGAAGTTCAACCTTTGACAGTTCCTTTTCCAGAAGTCAGTCAGGCAAAGATTAAGAATGTGAGAAGTTTGTATAAACATTTGGACATAGATAGTGCTGAATGACTGGAGTGTATGCTTAACGAAAAACCGTAAATGAGGCTACTTCAATATCTTTTCCTTTCAGATTTCAAATCAACGTACTGTTTTTAATAGATCGTAGTACAGTATCATCATCATCATCCAGCCTTTATTTATCACGTCCACTGCTGGACATAGGCCTCCTTTAAACTCCTCCATTCCTCACGATTTTGTGCTCTTTGTTGCCAATTTTTAGTGATACGCCTGATGTCGTCGGCCCAACGTGTAGGTGGTCTTCCTCTACTGCGTTTGTCTGCTCTTGGCCTCCAATTTGTAATTTTGCTCGTCCATCGTGAATCGTGCATTCTCGCTACATGGCCTGCCCAGTTCCAGTTTAGTTCCGCTATGCGTTCCACAACATCAGTAATACTCGTCCTTCTTCGCAGATCTTCGTTTCTTATTCGGTCCCTCAACGTCACTCCCAGCATAGACCGTTCCATTCGTCTCTGTGCCACTCTCAGTTTTGAAGCCGTATAGTATAGTATACATATTGGAATATTTATAATATTATTTTCTGTCTAAATTGTATAAAAAAAGTTTTCTAATATAGCCCGATGTTGATTTATAGTACTTTGTTATCATCAATAAAGGAGTAGCTATGTAATTCTAAAAGTGGTTAATATATTTATTTGTTCTACCCATGATGTCACAGTACAGTTTGTAGAAAATAACCTTAAATCACACAAAATAAATAAAAGTTAGAATAATTTGCACCAAAAGAGTCTATTTCTGGAAGAAGAGCATATAGCACTCATATTAAGACATTACACTGTATTCATAAATATATTACATACTAAAGAAGTTTAAAAACTGCAGCTAAGGTTATATAAATTATGTAAAATATTATCACACAAAAAACTTTATAAACGTGATTAAGATAGATAAAACTTAATTTTAAATTGAGTTTTTCTTAAAACCACCATTTTGGCTATGTGCCCTTTGTCCGGAAATGTCCACAATTGTCTCATATAATTTCAAAATGTCAGTGATAATAACTTTTAATAATCATACAATATAAGTCTCCATGTCGAAGGTAACCTATGCCGTTATCTCTTTTATTGAGACAATTTGGCCTTTTTTCAATTTCTATGGCTTCTCAGATAATTTTTGGTTTATAGAAGCGGATGGGGACTATGGTTCTGGAGTTTCTAAAATCAGTTTTTATCTAGAGGTAAAATTGAATCAGAATTACGAATAAAAAGGAAATGTTCACACATCTTATTTCCAATGCTATGATTTGGATCCCATATATAAGATAGAGGGCAGTCTACACAAAGGATTTTATAAACTCCGTGTTGTTCATTTGAAATTTTGTTTCTGATTAATTAGACAAGAGATGAAAGTTTTTGTTGGGGGAAATAAGTATTGTCTGTATTCCTCTTAATTCAAGAATTTTGTCGATTTTGTCAGTGACACCTTCAGTGTAAGGAAGAAAAGCTTTCATGACGTGATTAGGGTTGGGTCTTTGGGATAAAATGAGAGGGAGATTGGTGTCTATGTATGCTCTTATTAATGTGATTTTCGCGATAACCGTTTTGGGTGAAGGCTTGTTTTAAGCTAGAGAGCTTAGCTGGTTTACTTGCATCATCGCAAAGGTGTAATGATCTAGAAACAAGGGTGTTAATGACTGAATTAATTTGTGAACATGACGATAATGAGAGGTTGCATGCAAGAAACGATTGGTGTGTTTAAATCGATAGACAGAGTGATAAAAACCTTGCGATTGGTTTTTCTTTATTATAACGTCGAGAAACGGTAGAAATAATTTAGTTTTCACCTCCATCGTGAACTAGATATCAAGATGTATATTAACTAGATGGGTCTGAAAAGACACCAAAGCATCCCTGCCATGGGATCAAATGACTAATTTATTTATAATAACTTTAATGAGAGATTAGCGATCTTGTTGGATACTGTAGTTAGTTTTCAGAATGTATATATTATAGTATAGAAATGATTGTAAAGAGTAAAACGTGAAATTTACTATAATGTCTGACGGTGACATAGGGTATTGTTAAACAAGTTCCAAAAATCTTTGACGAAGGATGCATTTTCGGCAAGAGGATGTAGAGTTTTGGCCAATGATTGATTAGGGCAGTTATATGCACTACTACACAAAGTTGGACTTTGAAAAAAACATCTATCAACAAACTTGAAACAAACTTGAAACAAACTTGAAGCATTTGAAATGTGGTCATTGAGAAGAATGATGCGCATACCTTGGGTGGATAGAGTTCGAAACGATGACGTCCTTAATAGAGCCGGCGTGGAAAGAGAACTCTTTGAATTAATTAAAAAACGAAAGATTGGTTACCTTGGGCACATATTGAGAGGAGCAAAATATGAAATTCCACAGTTAATCCTACAAGGAAGATCGAAGGTAGGAGAGGAGCCGGCCGCAAACAATTGTCCTGGTTAAGGAATATTAAAGAATGGATAGGAATACACAATACAGGTGAGCTGTGTCACGCCGCCAAGAACAGAATTCTAGTAATGAGATAGTCGCCTACGCACTTTGGTGTATGGCATGTTAAGAAGAAGATGCACTAACAATGGGCTGTAGAGAAATGTCGGCATTATGAATTAGCGGTAGGCCATATATTCGAGGTGTTCTGGAAAAATTTTTTCGATGAATTAACTATTTTCTTATAATTTTTCAGTTTGCTCAGATCATTTTTTTGATAGGAACGGTCCCACAAATTATTACTCGACAAACTTATTGAGTAAATCCGTTTTTTATGTTCACAAGTTCCGTATTAAGGAGATTAAAGGTATTTCTAGGATTTTTATGTGGATTATATTGGTAAAGTAAAGTAAAATTTATTTACAATATGTACAATATGAAACTATAATATGTATAAATTAACCTTAATAAATTAATGGGCTAACATAATTTAAAACAGTCATTACATTAATGGAAACATATTTACATATAAAATATAAACGTAATAAATTTATTTCAAAATGCTGTTTACAATTGAAAAACGTATAAGGAAAACAGAATAACGTATTAATTAGAGAAAATTTGTATACAGCGCTGGCCACTTAAAATAGTTCACCCTGCTGACAGCGGTAGGGATAGTGTAAACACTCCTAACCGCGGTGCAGTAGACGAAATTTGGTTTAGTCTCCACTTCCATGCGAAACGCACTGTACTATGCAACGTGAATGGTAGAACGTTTCAGTTTAGTTAGCATAATTCCACTTGCAATAAAATCTTTTTACCTTTACGTGAAATTTGACACCGCCTACGCGCAGCTCCATGGTCAAAAGTGTTTGCACTATCTCTAAATATCTTGAATGTAGTACAGTAAAACCTCCGTTAACCGAAATAATGGGGGGAGATGCCGTTTCGGATAAAAAGAATTTCGGTTAAAAACAACATTTTTTTTATAGTATTCTAAAAATACTATGATGTGATTTCGTAATGTTTTCTAATAACTAATACAGAATTAAGTAATAAAATTAAGAAAAATAAACAAGTTTAACAAGCTTTTTTAAAGAAATCTTCTATTTTCTTTTGCGTTTTCGTTTGACAACAATGTTTTGTAGCTATATATCTCCATCGTTCATTTGCAGAACGTCGTGAGTGTGCCTCTTTCCATCGTTCGATGAAACGTAAAGCAATCTGAAAAGGACAAAATTTTATACAATGACAACAAAAATTAATAATCTAGTCGTGTCCCTAACTAATTAGGCCTACTGTATAAAATTCTTATCCTTAAGGCATTGAAAATCTCGTCGGCGGTCTCATGCTGCCTGTTGTCTGTTGGGTCGTCATCTTCGTCGTCTGATACGCTCAGATTGTCTGGATAAAGAACCATATCAATGATGTCCTGGTCGATGAATTCATTTTCTGAGTCATCGGCTGCTGACCACTCACGTATCTCTTCTTAGTTAATTTCGTCACATCCCGGCAAATTTTTTATTAAAGGTTTAATTTTTTCTGTCGCTTCTTTACCATTTTCCTGTTCAGGATCGTCAATCCTATCAAAAAGTTAGTTTCAGCATTTTTCCAAAGTTGAAGATTTGATCTTGGCCCAGAACTCAGCACACCGATAAACAACATGTTTCATTGTTGAAGATTTGAGGATTTCGGGAACACTTTTGGATTCATTCGTCTCCTGTAATAACAAATGTCTTAAGAATGCTCCTTTATAATGTTTCTCGAATGTCTCTATTACTCCCTGGTCTAACAGCTGAATTAAGCTCGTGACATTTGTTGGCAAAAATCTGACAATTATAACTATTGTGTAGATTTTGAGGGTGAGTTGGCGCATTGTCAGCAAGCAACAATGCTTTGATGGGAAGGTTTTTTTTTATTTTAAAAAGGATTTTACACTTGGGACGAATTCATTTTCGAAACATTTTGAAAATAAAGTGGTTGACATCCATGAGCTTTTTTGGCTTCCATAAAAAAGTGGAAGTGCTTTTTCTCAAATATCTTTTAGAGCTCTTGGTGTTTTTGATTTCCCAACACACATAGTCATCAATCTGTGGGTGAAATTACTGGAATTGTTTACGTTTTGCGATAAAATTTTACTTTTTATTGACTAAATTATTGAAACTGTCAGCCGTTTCGGTTAAACGATGTTTCGGTTAAAAAGGTTTCGGTTAAGGGAGGTTTTACTGTATACCTAATGATGGCAACTGCGAAGCAGAAGTTCGAAGACGTATTGAAAGGGTAAAAATTGTGATTAGTCGCCTATCAGAAGATTAAAAATACTGATCTATCTTTCAAAAAGAACAAGATGAGACTGGTGAATGCACTGGTACTCTCAATATTTCTAATACAATGCATAAATTTGGACTCTTCCCAAAAACACAAATATGCCAAAAACTGAATGCACTAGAGATGTATTGTTGAAGAACAATGCTGCATATATTTTTTATAGATCATCCAACAAACGTTTTAATTATTATATAAGTTTAGGTTAAAGGAATAATGAATTTTATAGTTCCTTGGTCACGTGTTTAAAAAGACTTTTATTAACCAAATGGTCTAAACGAATTCAACATTTTACGGGCCATTCTTAGAAGTAGAGAAACAACAATCACAGCCAGAGAGAGAGAGAGAGAGAAAGAGGAGCAAACCAGATCAATTATTATTGTTCTGAAGCTGTTTTCTTGTGGCATTGTAAATTAATTACTATTAAACTGGGAATAAGCCACAATTAAAGATAAAAATACGTTTATTGACGTTTCAATTTCCACTTCAGAAATCGTTCTCAAAATACAAACAGTAAATTAAACAAATTTTGTTTTTTGTTACATAGTGAAAAATTCTTCTAATAATTTAATTTTATCTGACTCATTTATATTGACAATTCAGACATACATTATGCATTTTAAAGTAGACGACTTTAAAATGATATTGCCAATATTGTTGAGTTGCGCTCCTGGGACGACTTTACTTATAAGATAGTTCATTCGATTACATGAAATCAACTTTAACTTGAGAATATCCGTCAGAAAAAAATCATAGCATGTAATTCGTCTTTAAAAAGACAAACACATGACATGATGACAGTAAAATTCTCCTGTTAGTGATTCCATAGTAAATTATGAGGGAAAAACCAGGAAAAAAACCTCATAATACTATCCCGACATTGTAAGTATTTGTTCGTGAATTTAGTTTACCTTCAACAAACATCAAAATTCTGATTTTATATGTTACGTTATTTAAAAAACATAAATGATGTATCCTCTATATGTTACTGACTTACTAATACTGGTATTTTCTTATTAATAACTTCCTCTTTCAATATTGGTAACCAGATCCTACTACATTCTGCCGAGGAATTTGCGACACAATTGGCCTCATTTAGCATAATTAGAGCCGCTTCTTTGATTTTTTTTTTTACCATCAGTTTCTTTTAGGACTACATTTGAATTATTCCATTGAACCCTATGTTCATTATCCCATGCGTGTTTACAGATTTGAGATCTATCAAATTCTTTATTTTTAATATAAGATTGATGTTCACTTATTCTAACATTTAATGGCCTTGATGATTCACCTAAATAAAACTGATCGCATTCACAAGGTATTTTATAAATGCAATTCTTTGTCCTTTCTTGTTCATTGTTAGGTTTGGTTTTGGACAAAATAGATCTCAACGTGTTTGTTGTTTTGAATGTTGTTGAAATGTTGAATTTATTTCCTATCCTTTTAAGTTTTTCTGATAGTCCTTTTATATACGGTATTGTTATTTTCCTCATATTATTCCTTGTGTATGCTGTAGGATCTCGTTCTAAGTTGTTCTGTTCTATTCGATCGATTGTTGAAAATTCCTTATTTATAAACGATAAAGGATAATCATTTTTTAATAAAACAGATGTTAACAAATGTTTCTCCTCCAAGAACGAATTTTCATTAGAACAAGTAATTTTGGCTCTATCGTATAAGGATTTAATTACTCCCTTTTTTACATTAATATTGTGATTTGATTTGAAATTTAAATATCTATTGGTGTGTGTTGGTTTTCTATACACATGAGTCTCATATCCAGTATCGTTCTTAGAGATTAAAACATCCAGGGAAGGTAGCGTGTTATTATATTCCTTTTCCATGGTAAATGTTATTTATTTATGTATTTTTATCTTTAATTGTGGCTTATTCCCAGTTTAATAGTAATTAACAGATCAATTATATTAGATTAGATTAGAATTATACTATTTTTATCAATACATCACTAGCTTTATGAGCAAAATCTATTAACACTCGTCTCTAAGATCTAATTAATTACATTCACAAATATACTATCACGAACACTTTAGATTAAAATTTCAAAATCTTTCCAACTACTCTTTCAAAACAAATATTTTTACTAATGTTCCCAAATTAGACACCATTTCAATCATTACTAACCTCTTACTCGCAAAAACCATTGACCCCAATAAATGTTCACAAATTACTTCATTACCCAAATTCTGCCTTTCTCAAGACTTTTTTATCTTTAACGATAAAATTTATAGTCAACCAGAAGGTTGAGCAACGGGAAATCCACTTTCTCCCCTATCTGCAGATCTTTTTTCTTCTCTGTAGATTCTCTAGAAAATACTTTTGTTCATTCTCAAACACAAGTAATCTTGTAATATAGATATGTAGATGATATTTTAGCCTTTACAAAAGGCCCACTTTCAGATTCATACAATATTTTGTCAATAATTAAAAAGTTACATCCTGCAATTAATACTACTTCAGAGTTAGAAAATAACAACATTATCAACTGTTTAGATATAACCATTAAAAAGAATTCTTCCTCTTTTTTTTACATTTTATGATACCTACCCAAACTAATACTCGACATCTTCAACTTGGGAGGTTTTAGCATATTTAAAATCATAACCAACCACCTAACACATAAGCTCGATTTCTATCAACCTATCGAGCAGGCTGGATTCAGAAAACATTTTAATACCATAGACCACTTGCACACCGTAAGAACACTGATAGAAAAATGCACCGAGTATAATGTTCCAATTCATATGGCGTTCGTCGATTTCCATAAAGCATTCGATTCCATCGAATTATGGGCAGTGCTTAAATCTCCAGAAAATGCACGCATAGATTCAAGATACATTAACATAAATAAAAACATATATGAAAATGCCACCATGCATATAAAGCTGGACGAAAGCACAAAAACTAATCCCATAAGACTACAACGGGGAGTAAGACAAGGAGACACCATCTTTCCCAAACTATTTACCCTTGCTCTAGAAGATATTTTTAAGAAACTGGAATGGAACAATAAGGGTATCAACGTCGACGGATCATACCTAAACCACTTGAGATTCGCAGATGACATAGTTTTAATAGCCGATAATATCCAAGAACTAAATGATATGTTACAATAATTAAATGCAGTTTCAGGAGCGGTAGGCTTAAAAATAAATTACAGCAAAACAAAAATACTGAGCCGAGACCAGACAAATATAACAATACAAAATCATACCATAGAAAATGTGGAACATTATGTATATCTAGGTCATGTTATCAAACTAGGAAAACCAAATCAAGATGCTGAAATTAAAAGAAGAACACAACTGGCTTGGGGCGCTTTCGGCAAACTAGCACATATCTTGAAAAACACCTCCATTCCTATAAACTTAAAGAAAAAGGTGCATGCATACTACCCGTTTGTACCTACGGCTTGGAGACAGTAGCACTTACCAAAAAATCTGCCAAAAAATTAGAAACAACGCAAAAAGCATGGAACGAATCATGCTTGGAATATCACTAAGAGATAAGATTAGAAACACCGAGATAAGACGTAGAACGAAGATTAGGGATATTGTGGAAGAAATTACAAAAATGAAATGGCGCTGGGCAGGTCACGTAGCCCGATATAATGACAACAGGTGGACACGGAGAATTCTAGAATGGAGACCAAGGACGACAACAAGAAGCATGGGAAGACCTCAAAAAAGATGGGTAGATGACATAAGAGCAGTGGCAGGCAAACAGTGGATTAGATTGGCGCAATATAGAGAAAGATGGAAGCAATTGGGAGAGACCTACAATTAGGAGTGGATGGAAAATGGTTGACAAAGAAAAGAGAAGAGAGAACCCAAACTAATTATATTTAATGATACCTACATTATTCTAAATGGCAGCTATTAAATGTTATATTCATAGACGTCTTAACATCCCTCTGTCCCAAGAAAAGTATGATAAAAAAATCACAATTATTAAACAATTAGCAAATAACAATAGTTTTTATCCTTCTACTGTAGATAAGCTCATTACAAGATCAATACACAAAAGAGACTAAACCAAGCTTTTAATGTGGAAAACAAAACCAACACTACATCCATTTATAGATCCTCATCTTATTTAGGACCAATTTCAGAAAATATATTAAAAGTACTTTGTAATAAAACTAGTAATTTAAACATCTCTTTTAATAACCAAATACAATATTAAGTCCATTTTAGCAAAAAATGAGGACAAAATTGATGAATAAAAAAAAGTGGTATTTAAAAATTGTCTCCTGGTGATTGTAACATGACCTATGTTGGTAGACTATAAGAAAACCTGGGAAAACCCTGGCTCAAAGCATCAAAGAACATCTCAATAACACAGATAAATCAAACTTTGGACAATCAATTTAATAATCATTTTATTTCTCCTACCAAAAACAGTAAAATTTTACATAACATCAGAAATAAAAAGTTATTCTTCATTTATACAGAAAAAATTTCCGGCATTTAACTTAAAATTCTTATAGGAAAGAAATAATAAATAAGACTTACTTACAATCAATTTAATTTAACTATCAGACGACCGGTTTCGCTTTCTATAATATGCAAAGCATCTTCAGGTCTCGATACGAAGTTAAATAAACGCTGAAATGATAAAAACCCATATTAGGGTGTTGTCTAATAAAGATAAACAAATTAGATGTTGTAAATTACAATAATTATGCTAATATTACATGTCTGTGGTTTGATTTTAAAATGAGTAAGTTGAATAAAAAGGTATAAAAAGTTTTAAAAGTTTAAACAGACAAGGTAAGACCCACAAATTGTTATTAAATAGTATATTAGATTGTAATAAATTAATAAATGAGCAAATAAATAAACATTACTTACATGCCGGTACTCTATTAATTAAAGGATGGTAGAACATGGTTGAAACTACTATGTATTGTTGAATGGAGAACTCAATTCTGCTATTGTAGTTGTTTGACAGTAAACGGGAAGTTCTTGAGGAGATAGGTTTGATCCAATGAAGCAGAGATATGTGTGTGATTGTTTGTTAAATGAAAGTGATGTTATATACAATTGTATTATTTAAAAGTTATTTATACTTATTCGAGAGATATATTTATGAAATGTGTGTTATTTATTGAGTAATTGTTTTATGAAGGTGACAGTTTTATGACAATGAATAAGTTTAGATGTACAAATTGTGTGGGTGTGAAATTATTTTTCAACTTGTAATTATCAAATTTCTTTGATAAAGTTCTATTGGCAAAATAGTAGATTATTGCAAAGTCGAGTAAATAAAATATTAGAATTAAAACAATTAAGGACAATTTTAAATTTAATGTTTGTTTCGTCCCTTCTAAATGTTTTCTGTTTTAGAGTGTTTTAAGTGATTTGAGTAAGTCTTATTTATTATTTCTTTACCTATTTGAAATGGACTCACACAAGCAACACATTCATGATTTTAAAATTCTTAATATTCCAATCAAGAGATTCTAAATTTCTGGATATTTACCAAATTAGATCTCTCCTACTAGTGATACTTAAAATAAGTGAAACATTGTAAACATTAAATTAACTATTAATATCATTGTTCTTTTGTAGCGTACCTATGAAGATAGCTTTATAAGCCGAAAGTGACCAAGCGGCTAAGAAATAAATGTCCATACACTTAAAAAAATCCTATTTCCCCATCTTTTGATTTATCATAAGTGTGTACAAAAATATATCAGTCTTTTCATTAATTAATTATATTAGAACTTAAAAAATACTTCCTACATAACAGCACAGTGTTTACGTTTCTCTTTTTGGCATACATTAAAATATTCCATTACTTTTTGGGACTTATTCTGGATGGCAATATCAATAGGAGATTTATTGTATTTATTAAATAAATCACTTAAATTATTGTTTAAGTAATTGTACATACCCTCCTCTTTTATTAAATATTTAATAACATTAATCGAATCATATTGTGCAGCAATATGAAGTAAGGTATTCCCATCTTGATCTATAACCGTAAAAATATCATAGTTAAGTATAAAGTCCAGGACCTCGACAGAATCATATTCCACGGCAAGATTAAGAGGTATTTTTCCGCTAGTATTTTTATCGTGTAGTTTGTCAAAGTGACATTTCTTAACTAAGAATCTTAAAGTCTCTAAAGCGTTTCCAATGGCACACCAGTGTAAAACACTGTTGTTTCGATAGTCGGGAGTATCAATTTTCAATCCTGCTTGAAGCCAATATTTCACAACATTTAAATGATTATTTCGACAAGCGTAATGAAGTGGTAGTTTTCCCCCTTTATCTGGTGTTAAAAGTGGCATGTATTTTTCGATTGTAAAATATTCTAAGGCTTTAATAGCGTTTCCAGAAGCCGCGTGATGCAAGACATTGCCGCCGTTTAAATCAGTATCGGTAAATGGGAATCGTCTTTGTTCTAAATATTTGATTATTTTGAAAGAATCATTCTCAGCAGCGTAATGAATACAGAGTTTTCCATCTTTGTTACCTATTTTTGGATCCATACCTAAGTCTTCAATTAAAAACATAAAGACGTTAATAGCATTTTTGCTTGCTGCCAGATGCAGAATGTTGACCTTATTCTTTAACAAAATGTTATAGTCTTTACCATTCTCGATATAATATTTAACTATATTCAGAGCATCTACTTCAACAGCATAATGTAGAGGAAACTTATGTAATTTGTTTTGCGCATACAGATCTGGATATTTGTCAAAAATGTACTGCGTTGTTGCTAACTCGTTGCAAATTGAAGCTGTATGTAGGATATTATTGCCTGTGTAATCAACTACTTTATAATTTACTCCTAACTCTAACAAGAATAAAAATATTTTTACTGTGTCAGATTTGACAGCGTAATGTAAGCAGTGATTTCCAATATAGTCAACAGCATCTTTATCTACGTCTACTTGACGATATATATACTCAAATACAATAGAGGAATTGCTGTCTGCTGCATAATGCAAAACTGTGGCCCCCATATCATCTCGTAAATTTAAGTTTACATTTCTTGTTATAAAATATTCTATAACATGTCGGGAACCAGCTCCAGCCGCACAATGAACTGCTGATCTTAAAGAGAAATCAGTAAGATCAGGATTCATTCCTAATGTCTCTACTAAATACTTAACTGTATTTAGAGAATCTCCAACAGCAGCCAAATGAAGAACCGATTGTCCTCTTAAATCGGTAATAGTAGTGATGTCTGAATTTGACCTCAGAAAATGTTTTAACACATTTACAGAATTACCTTCAGCCGCGTAATGTTCTGGATACTGTCCAATTTTGTCAGAACAATATAAACTAGGATATTCATTCATCAAGTATTTAACAATTTCCAGGGCACCCGTATACGCAGCCATATGCAGTATGTTATATCGTAAATCAGAACTTCTTTTGTCAATATCTATGCCGCATTTAATCAATATTTGAAGTAATTCTAGTGAGGTAGCAGAATTAATATAGAAAAGTAAGTTTCTGCCGAAAAAGTCTTCGGTATTTATAGGGACTCTGTCTTTAATCGTAATAAAAAAGTTAACTACGTCAATTGAGTTGCCAATAGGAATAAAATGTATCGGTGCTACCCCATTTGAATTTTTTTCATTAAGATTGATGTTTCTGCTATATAAATATTTGAGTATAGTTACATTTCCTCCAAGTACTGCGTAGTGTACTATGTTATTTTCATAAGAATCTTTACGGAATATCGACGCCCCTTGTTTTATCAAATATTTAAATTCTTTGTACCTGCCGCAGTACGCAACATAATGTAAAATTGAAGTCCCTATTTTCGTTTTTATGTTAAAGTCAAGTCCTTTGCTTTTGCAATAGTCAGCTATTTTATTAAAATTATTTCCTTGTCGTCTCAGAATTATGCTTTTCTGATGCTGCGAAACCAAACGTTTTATATACGTATCCATTTCTTTGTATCTGTATAGATTAGTACGTACCGACTGTATGTGGATCATCATTTGTCGGTAATGTAGGGAACTACTAAGTGCCGATAGTTGCGATTCAAAGTCTTCAAAGCTTGAAAATTGTGTTGTTGCATAATGAAGTATTGTAAAGCCATTATTATCTTTCGCAGAAATGTTTGCTCCCTTCTCTACTAAGTATTCAATTGTGGGTAGATGATGACCTGCTAAAAGTAAAGCTGTTTCTCCATGTTTTCCTTTGTTATTAATAAAATTAGAAACTGTATTACAGTTTTCAAGTAACAGTTTTAAAATATTAACTGACCCTTGGGAGGCTAGGTTCATAATATTTTTATTTTGTTGCCACGAAGTTTCCCAAAGATTTTCTAGAATTTTGCCAAAGCTTTGTGAAATTTGATAATGTTTTTGAGTATCCAGATCCTGCTCCAGAATACAGTCTATAAAATGACAAATGTTTTGTTTCTCTATGTGCAAAAATACTTCCTGATAAATAAATAAAAACAGTTCTTCATTATTTTCATTTTTCTTAAGTTGCTTCCATATATATCGTGCAACAAAAAATTCTTCAAAAGTCTTATGTACAAATATTATATTGTTTTGTATATGTTCCAAGATTCCTACATGTAATACAGTATTGTTTATCTCCTGATTTATATCAACGTTGAGCAGTTTTAAAAATTTTGTGTCGGTAAAATTTGATCTGATTGCATGGATTTCAAGGTCTTCCAAGTACCGTCGGAAGCAATCATCCAGTATTGTAGACAATACAGAATCGCTATCAGAATTACTTTTAGAGCGTATAAAAACATCACGTTTTCTTTGCAGAAAGCGTTCAAAAAGTTCATATGTGTTATTGTGTTTAAAGTCCAAACTTTCAAATGAAGTAGTTTCTTCAGAAATTTTATCAAAAACAATATCTGCCACCATTTCAGTGTAAAGGGGTATGCTAAGAAAGTGTAAAAGGACATTTGGTAAAGTTTTTACAAATGTTGGAATATCTATGTTATCAATTTTTTGCTTAAAATAAAAGTACTTTTGAAAAAATTCTATTTGCTCTTGTTCTGAAAATTCCTGCAGTGTAAGAATTAACAAATCATTAATAGTGGCAAATTCTTCTAATATAAATGTGTAGTATCTGGTTGTAACAACTATTTTTACAATATCATCCTCTAAAAGTGATAACTTAGTAAGAAACAAAATTAGAGTTTTTCTATCTTTCTCGCTTATTTCATCAATACCGTCAACTATAATCACTTTTGGTACATGTCTTAATAATGTTTTTTCAAAGTCATTCTTACAATATTGCTCTAGGGCCTCTAAGGCATCAAATAAAGATATATCCTTCATTTGGTTAAGATAACTTACAGTTGTTTTTAGATTTAACGGCAGAATCCAATGGTGAGGATTTAGTGTTTTTAAATTATTAGCAATTTCTACCAAAAGCGTACTTTTTCCTGAGCCTGGTTGATCGGAAATAACTAAAAATTTTTCTTCACATTTTTCTAAAAGTTCGTCTTCATTGATAGATGTGTACATGGTATTTAATGTTCTTTTTATATAATAGTTTGATATTACACCCAACTTTTTTAAAGGCTCTCCAATATGATATTCTTCGACAGTATAGAGGTCAGCCAGTAACTTTTCATCGACAAGATTAATAAAAGTGTTGAGATTTGTTGGTGCTCCTTGAAATAGTATTTTCTTTTGGAGAAAATAATTTTTTGCATTATCTGTAAAATCATTTAATGAAAGTGGTTCACAAAATTTTTTAAAATAATTGGCTTCATTCAAACATTGCTCATTGAAAACGCATATTACAGTTTTTGAATTTTGATTTTTCAATTTACTCACTTCAGCTTTAACTTTACCGCAGAAGTCTACGACATCGGAGCTTTTAACGTCATCAAACTGAACTATTAAATATTTGTATTTATTTATATAAAAACAGTTAATAAATTCTTGTAGCATTTTCAAACAACCGTGTACTCTAAAAAATATGATTTTATTATAGAGGTTTTCTTTCAGCATACCCGGCGTAGAATAGGTAAGTCCCAAACTTTGAAATATTTTAACGATTTTTAGATTGCTCGCTTCACCTAAAACTAAATTAAATTCTGAAAATTTATAAGTACTTTTAAATTCTATGTTTTCACTTAATGAAGATTCAATATATTTTTTGCTACTTTCTGAGTATAAAATTGATTTAAAATAGTCGTTTGTCATATAAGTAGCTTTAGATGGCTTTTCTGAATACCAATTTTTTATCTGATCTGTTACATATTTGTAACTGGTAGAAATATTGTACTGTTTTTCAAAAATATCAAGTCGACTTCTAATAGAATTTTCAATGATACCATCTGGAAGAACAATACATACAAACTTGTCTACAAAAGATTTTACATCACATATATCTACCACCACATCTTTAAATTCTTGACCCTCTTTCAGCTTATTTTTATATTCTTGAACTGCTTTTAGTAATGTTTCTAATAATATTTCATCTTTTAGTTTATAAATTTGAACATTTGAACAGATTTTAGAAATCATCTCGTATTCTTCGGAAGAACCATTAATAAATAAATTAGTGCCTCTATTTATTTGGCTGTTAGTGCAGAGTATCAAAGATACATTCTTGAAACTTTTAATGCCTTTATAAGAGAGAATATACTTGGCTAAACTAAAATTATTGGAAGAATGTACTGATAAAAAATCGTTATCGCTTAGTGTACCGTTCTCCTTATGTTTAGCTTGAAGAAGGATGTCACCTAATTCTGTTTCGAATACCAAATCTTCGAATTTTCCAGCATTTATATTTTCGTTTGACAGCTTCCAATTGTGGTCTCGATAATCGTGAAATCCTCCTGTAGCAAACAACGTTAACAGCATCACTTCATAATCTGACCCTCCTACTGCAGAAACGGTTTTTTTCTTGAAATCTGGTGCCATCTTGGTTACCTACAAAAGTAAAAAAAATACATTTACTCAATCAAAATCGGATCTGATTTCCGAACCACATAGTGTGTTCAATTTCAGCTCCGATATATTCGCCATATTTTACTAGGCTTTTCACCATAGTAAGTCAACAAATATGATATACCTTTTTATTAAATTTATTGTTATAAAGACATAATAACGTGAGTAAAGAACATCAATTAAATTTTTTTTAATTGCATTTGCAAATTTACAATCTGCTATTACAAGCTATCAGTACATGTGAGTATTGCAAATGCATGACAGGAGAGATTATCCACTGGTAACACTCCCAATACTAACGCTAACAAATTATAATAATGTAGGATTATAATTTGAAACTAAAATTGAAATGAAAATTAAAATTAAAAGTGAAATTAGTGAATTGTCCACTGTCTCTTCAATCTTCGTCTGACTTCTGGTTGGTGTAGTTGTTTTTCTTTCTCGTTTGGGGCACAGTATATTGCTTAAAAAGAATCAGTAGGTTCACTCTCGCATTTTCACGGTTCCAATTTTGAATCCACTCCTAGAACCGTGCGCAATAGATTTGGCGAAAAATGCCGCTGTTGCAAGATTTAAAATATTCCATCAGTTTCAATTTTTCAGGATATTCATCGTTTCAGGAAAACATAACTGGAGCAAATCTGTATGTGAACCAAATGAGAATTGAACGAGTCTCACAATACAATTACTTGGGAACTATAATCAATGAGTCATAGGACAATACCCAAGAGATTAAATGTCGCATCGGAAAGGCAAAGAGTGCATTCTTGACTATAAGTTCTGTGTTCAAGAGCCATGACCTCACCCTAGAAACAAAAATAAGGCACCTTAAATGTTATGTGTACTCAGTGCTTCTGTACGGAGTAGAAACGTGGACATTAAAGGCGGAAACTCTATCAAAACTTCAGGCTTTTGAGCTATGGTCATACAGAAGAATTTTGAAGATACCATGGACAGACAAAGTCACCAATGAAGAAGTACTGCGGAGAATGAACACAACTGCGGATTTGGTCAACATCGTAAAGGGCCATAAGCTGCAATACTTGGGTCATATAATGAGAAATCAAGGCAGATACAAGCTACTTCAATGCATTTTACAAGGTAAAATTGAAGAAAAAGAGCCCCAGGACGAAGAAGAATATCCTGGCTTGCTAACCTGAGAGCATGGTATAGAAAGACCTCAACACAGCTATTTCGTATAGACCAACGTCATATACGCCAACGTTCGGAACGGACAGGCACCCTAAGAAGAAGAAGAATCCGTTTCAAAGAATATTCCAAATTTATAATAAAATAATTATTATTGAAGTTCTTCAAAATGAGGAAAATAAATTTCATAAATGGTAAAATTCTTCACATACCCACTATACACACTTCTAAAGTTTGAAAAATCATATTGCCTAATTGACTTAATCTATTCTCAATTAATTAATCATAAGTATCCATTGATTGATTACATTTGCCAACATTGATTTTACCCAAACACGTGTTTTTGTTTATGCTGTGAAACTACAATTATTTCAGTAATTTATATATAAATTTTATTTATTTGTTGTTATATATGACTTGGTTTTATAAGTTTATTTCGTATTAATACATATTACTGTGATATTTCTCCAGTTTCCTAAGTGGTTTTATTATTTTAAACGACGGATTATGATGAATTAATTTTAATTAAACCCCCTCTGTGGCTCAGTGGTAAGAGCGCCTACCTTTGAATGTAAAGTTCGTGAGTTCGAATCTCACTGGGTGGAGAAATTTTCGTTTATTAAATATTAATAGATGAAAATAATTTCTATCCTTGTGCGATCGGTACTTACCGGAGAGACCGCAGACGTTTGGATACAATTAGCGTCCCTTAGCAAAGACAATGACGTCGACTTTGCTAAGTATCAAGACAATTACTCTACACCTACACACACACTACACTAGGTACCTGACTGTAAAAATTCACTGTACCCTGCCAATGACCATTAGTTGTCGATGCATTAAACTCAATAAAAAAAAATTTAATCAAAGTAAAGATAATAATTAAATGCATATACAATAAAAAGTTCTTCGGAAATTTACAATTTATGATTCACATGTCTTAGTACCTAGGGGTTGACCATTCGAATTTAATAATAAGAAGGTTCTAATAGACAAAATGTGGAAAGCGCTTTCGAATAATTTACAATATTTAACTGCATTTAAAATATCAGAAAATATTTATGAACTCTGTTTTATACTTATTCAAAACTTGTAGCTTCTCATAACACAAATTATAATTTCGTAAAAGTAACTTGTATTCTTAAACCTTCATATACATTTTTACAAAAAAATATGTGCAAGGTTCATTGGCTTATTATGTGCTATTTAATATCCAATAAAATTTGTTAGCTTTCTCATAACACAAGTTATTATTTCGTAAAAGTAACTTTATAGTTTAAACATTGATAATACACTATTTTACAACAAAAAAATAAAATTGTAACACTGCGCGATGCATGAGAAAATAATATTTGGTTATGTTGAGTGCTCTAAACTAATCATTCCCCCAAAGTTAATTAAGTCAAAGTGAAATAGATTTGTACTAAGTAGTACTTGTAGAACTGCAGTACTGATAAGCTTTGATATCATAAAGAATTTCTACGTCCTTGGAAATCAATATATCGCTGTTCAGAAGTATAAACACATAATTGTAAAATTTTTAAAAATGACTTTATTGTGTTGGAGGGCTGAAAACTGCATTTTCTATATATTTTTAAATCATCATAACTGTACTTACGGAATCACCGGTCATGGTGAAATTCGTAAGTACAATTACGACGATTTACAAATATGTTGAAAATGCAGTTTTTATCCCTCCAACAAAATAAAGTCATTTTTTAAAATTTTACAGTTATGTGTTTATACTTCTGGAACAGCGATATATGCTATCACTTTGCCATCGTTGTCTGAAAGTGGAATCTGATTTTGTCTTTCAAAATTATGATTCGACTGTTACTGTACCTGTCTGTGAGTAGGTATCTTAGCTGGGTATAACATATGTTCTACTATTTTATATTCTGCAAGAATTTGAGTATTACCTTATTTGCAGAAACTATATAACAGGTCTCCTAAAATCCAGCTTTAGTTTGATTCGTCATTAGTCTTAAAAACAAAACTTAAATTTTAAACTTAAAAAACTTAAGCTATTTAAAAAACATAATTTTCTTGAAAATGGGTCTGTCTGTCTCATTCTGTCTCCTGCTTCTATATAACATGTAGCTTCTCCTTTTTAAAATTTTAAAGTGTTTGTTTGTCTTTGTGTATTGTATTGTTATGTCCAAATTTACATGTATGACATTCTACTCATGTCGGATAGGCCACAACTGACGAAATGCCCCTGAAGATGATCTATTGATCGAAAGTACTTGGGCAAGATTTAATTAATCACTGTGTTCGGTAGTTGCCTTGTATACTATCAAAGTTTAATTATTCGAACATTCAACCTTATATTGACGTATTGATAATTGTCGAAAACGCTAAATTTAGGAAAGTATTCATTAATCCGAAAATCTAATTAAATTTTGGGTCGCCACAAGTCACACTTTTCCTATTTATTTTCGAGCAGTGTATTAAAAATTATAGTGAGCAGTGTATCAAAAACGGGAATTTATCTGCGCGTGGAGCTTATGCGCGTGAAAAAAAATGGAACATGAAGAACAAAGGACTAGCGGCAGAGTGAACCTACTATTATTTTTAAGCAAAATACTGTGGTTGGGATGAACTGGCAGGTGTTCTAAATAATTTCTTGTTAGTCTGTGTTTTGTTACTAACGTACCACGGCGCGTTGAAAATCATTCTGAGTATTTTGGATTGGATTCTCTGAATGACTTTGGTATTTGAAGGCTTTGCACAGCCCCATAGTTACACTCCATATGTCCATATAGGTTTTAATATGTACCTATACAAAAGAAGTTTATTATCTGTAGATAACAGTGATTTTCGGCATATTAATCAAATCATTTGACGTATTTTTATGTTGATTTAGATTTTTTTTGCCAAGATGTGTACTTTCCAAGTGAACTTTTGATCAAGTGTCATTCCCAGGTATTTGACTTCTGTTTTTACTGGTAGTATAATGTTGTTCAGTCTGATTCTCGAACATATGATGTTCCTGTTGGTGAATTTAATATGATTAGTCTTGTCAGTCTTGTAGGTTCAGGTGTATTTGAAGGTTTCCTGATCCTACTAGTGGGTCATCATCGATGGATATTATGGCGGCGTCATCTGCGAACATGGCTGCTTTAGTTGTATTTGTTGCTGGGATATCAGCATGTAGTGTATATGAGGTACAGGAGGGAAAACAGGACCTTTCTTGAGGGACACCGGATTTTATGAAATAGTAATGAGAGGTTTCTGTAAGGAATCTGACTTAAAAGTGACGTTCTGTGAGGTATGATTTTAAGACTAGATAGTGAGAAGTGAAAAGGATTAGGGGAAAGGACTTAAGTTTTTACAGGAGGCCGTCATGCCAAACACGGTCGAAGGCTTGTTCTATACCCAGGAAGGCCGCAGTGGAAATTTTTTCTCTTCGAGGCATACATTAATGTTTTTAACAATACTATGACATTGTTGTAGAGTTAAGTGGGCTTTGCGGAAACTAAACTGGTGTATTGGAATCACTGAATTAATTTCGAAGTCTTCTGAGATTCTTTGGAGCAGAAGTCTTTCTAAAATTTTTGACATTATTGGAAGTAAGCTGATTGGTCTATATGCAGTAGTAATATTTGGTGGTTTATTTAATTTACTAATCATAATTATTTGTGCGAACTTTAAACTGATCGGGTAGTAGGCTAATGTTATGATACTATTATAATATAATAGTATATGATGATATATTATATCATTGTTAGTAGGACAATTGCTTTTCTCGGTATTTTTTTTAATATTAGATCGGTGATCATGTCGAAGCCTGGTCCTTTGTAGTTCTGTTTACTTCTTTTGTTCTGTTTCTATCGCCAATTAACTATTTATATACCATGCATCCTTTGTAATTTGCGGTGTGTGCTCCATTGCAGAGAGCGCATATCGTAGGTGTGTCCCTAGGTTTTTACAATCTGCTGACATATGGTTGCCTCCACATTTGACACAGTGATAAGGTCTATTGCAGTATGTCTTAGAGTGTCCATACAATTGGCATCTGGTACACTGGACAATATTATTCTTTTTATACGGTGGCTCAATAATATTTTCGCGTTGTTTATAAAAATTGAATTTAATATATTTTTTTTTATTTTTCGATTAGGTTCTATATCAGCGTAGAACATCATTAGAGGATACTTACTTACTCTGCGTTTTATATTTACAATATTGCATACTAAATGCCCATGTTTTCTTATTTCACTTTTTATTATATTAATGGGCACAGTATAATGTAGATTACGAGTCCATCTCAATGTGTAGGTACAAAAGAGATATAGATACAAATATCAAAACATTGGGATTTGTTGTGATACATGTAAGGATACTAATCTTAAAGCAAATGGGGTCCTTAAGATTTAGAATGACATACATGCAGATGCTAGTTCAGAAACCAAAACATTGCTTGAAACAACAAAGATGAAGGTACTTCCTGTCATAGCTAGAATACTCTACCAGGCATGGAAATTTTAGTTACAACTTTAATTTTTACCAGCAAGAATTTAAAGAAATTTTATATTAAAAAAATTACGCAAAGACAAAAACTTACAACTTCGTCCAGTAATGCACAAGAATTCACTATAGAGTCATCTCAACGAGAACAATAGGCTAATTATTTGATAAATTGCAAATTCTCTTTGTTATAAATTTACTAAAACTGATAATAAGTTAATCAATCACCAGGTAATGGTTTCATTTAAAATATTAATCTTTGTTATATTTTATTTTGAAATCTCTAGGTTATTAAAAATGGATGTAATGTTTTAAATTTCCCCGAATAGAAATTGGGATTTCGAAATATTTCCGAGAGTTATAGACTATCTTTTATAATTAAAATTGAACGAGATAACGGTCCTGATTAAACGAAAATATCAAAATAAACAAATAATATATATAATAACAAATTGATTACGGCTGTCCCCGCTTCTCCGCCCCCAATTTCCATCTTTTTCTGTCATATGCAGTAGCCTCTTGTAAGTCTCTTGCGGCCATTGCTTCATCAATATCGTTGCGCCAACTTCTCGGTGGTCGTCCTCTCTTTCTTCTTTTAGGAGGGATCCATTCCATTACTCTTCTAGACCATCAGTACTCTGGCATTCTTAGAACATGTTTTCTTTTTATGTCATCATTGATATTTTCATTTCGTTTCTTATTTGTTCGTTTCTAACTCTCATAACATAAGTTTGTTTCAAATAAAAAAATAAACAAATAGTACACCTTTTCTACAGCCTCTGCCGCTTCTGGCATTTCGACCGTCATCGTTTTCTGTCCACCCATTCGCCATCTTTGATGGCTCTATCTTTTAATATGTGTAGTACATTTTCTTCCCAGGCAACTGAAGGCGTTCCCCTTCTTTTACTTTGTTGTGGTATGTAATTTAAAGCTTTCTTTGGCCATCTATCTTCATTCATTTGCTTCACATGACTAAACCAAATTAGTTGTCATGTTTTAATTCTCTCTACACTGGAGTATACAGTATTTGTCTTCCTTTTAACATCTTCATTCCTAACATGATTCTTTTGATTTTTTTTGGATACACCACACGCTCTCGTTAGAAAATCCATTTCTACTACTTCTATTTTTTTTCTATCTTTTTTCGTGATCTGCCAAACTTTTACCGCATAAGTCATAATAGGCTCTACCAAGGTTCGATATATTGTCAATTTCGTTTACATTTTCGTAGATATTTACCACCGCCTATGTCTATTCTCATTCCGGATACTGCATTTTTGTATATATTTGCGATAGCATCCACATACTCTTTACTCAGACCTTCTTTCGTCAATGTTTGAAAAAGGATTTTTAAAGTTACTGTATCGTGTGCCCATTTTAGATCTACAAACAATAGGTGGGTAGATAGATTTCTTGCCTTCCGTTTTTTGATTACCTGTTGGAGAACGAATATACCATCAGTGCACGATCATCCTGGATAATATCCATTTTGTTCTTTTATGTCTTCGTATTCTAATTCTATTCTTTCTTTTATTATTCGACCGTACAACCTCCCCACTGAGCTGGTAACAGTTATTCCCCTATATTTAGAGCATTTGCGTTTATCCCCTTGCTTGAATATTGAGTTGATGTATCCAACGTTCCAATTATCAGGGATATTTTATCCTTTTCAACATTTGTTAAAGAGTTAAACCAACATTTCATGTAATATTTTTGGTCCATACTTTACCAACTCAATTTTATATCTTTTGAGGGCATCGCTTAACTCTCCGGTTATTATCTCAATTATTTGTGTACGTTCGTATATTTCTTTTATTTTAATCTCTTATAATTTACATCAATTTTCTGTCAGTAAGAACTCATAATGTTTCCACTGTTTCAGATCTATTAACTGTAAGTTAGATTTTTCCTTTCCTTCCCTCCGGAGAGACTTTATCACCAATGACCAGAGGACTGTAAGAACTCATCGCTTATCTCTAGATCTCTTCTTCTTTCCCGAATCCCGTCTGCGTCACTTCTTTGTCTAACCTACCTACTCTTTGTCACTTCTTCTACCTGTGTCACCTACCTGTTGTCATTTCTCCACCTAAGAAGTACAAGAAGTGATCGACAATGACCAGAAGAGGTAGTTAAAGCCAGCAACCAGAGGACCGTAAGAACTCATCGCTTATCTCTAGATCTCTTCTTCTTTCCCACCCGCCTGTCACTTCTTTGTCTAACCTACCTACGTCACTTCTTTGTCTAACCTACCTGTTGTCACTTCTTCTACCTGTGTCACTTCTTTGTTCCACCTGTCACTTCTTTGTCCCACTCTACATCTCCTCTTCTTTCACGAAAGTTGTACAGGGTGATCTCGTTTAAACTTTGTACGGACTTGTTGCTTAGCCCTAACTACACAGCCCAGCCTAGCCTAGCCAGATTAGTCTAATTTGTACTCATTAAGTTTAAATTAAAAAAAAAATAACTTTTGGTATCATTAGCTAGTATTTTTTATTTATTTTGTCGTCCAAGACGTGTTGGAGAAACTTTTGTATAAAGAGGAATAAGATTTATGTTATTTGTCAGTCAGCAAGATGTGTCTTGAGGTGCACATGCTAAAGCTAGATGATTTTTATTCAAGGCTCTCAACTTTTACAAATTGGAAGGGGAAGAAATCTAAAATAGAGTTAGCTGCCTGTGGATTCTACTTTCTCCAAGTGGAAGATATTAGTAAAATGTTTCAAGTGTGGTGTAGAGATTTACAAATGGGAATCAAATGATAATGTAATTGAAGATCACAAAAAATTTAGTCCTGAATGTGCCTTTGTAGAAAGAGTTTATCCTATTTTTCTGAGAATCAACAAAGAAAGTGTGAGTGAGAAAAATAAATATGCCTGTTCCTGTGAAACATAAATGTCCAAAGTGTGGTGGTGACATATCACCATACCTATTCAATTCTGCACATCTTGGATCCCACATCTCATTTTTACTTTTCACTACTTCTCTTTTTACATCTCGATTTAATTTTTTATATGTCTTGTAATCTTTCTCCTTTCTCGTTGACATCCATTTCTGATACGCAGTTTTCTTCTTGTTTACTAACGTTTGCATCTCTCCGACCACCATTCTTGATTTATTGTTTAATGTTTATCTTTATAACTCAAAGCTTCAATTGCAGCCTCATGAATGCATTTTTAAGTTGCTGCTATCCTTTCGCTAATATATTTTCTCGATCCACATTTTATAATTTTGTGGCTAGTAATTTGTATGTAAATTTCGCTGAATCTTCTTTGAAGCTTTTAAGGTTATATTTAGGGAATGTTACTTCTAGTCTTTTTTCTATATTCTGTACGTGAGTGTTATTGCACGATCTTAGCATTGACCTTAGAGTTCGTATGACATCTTGCTACATCTTTCCTGTCCTGCTGTATGGAGTGGAAACGTGGACTCTAACTGAGGCTATGCTTAAACGCTTGACAGCCTTTAAGATGTGGTATACAGACGACTACTGAAAATAAGCTGGGTCGACAGAGTTAGAAAGGAGGAGGTCCTTAGACGGCTGAGCCAAACAACACAACTGATCAATATAATAAAGAAACGCAAGCTGGAATACTTCGGTCACATTATGAGACACCCTGATATGATCTTTTACATCTAATTATTCAGGGAAAGATCCAAGGTAATCGTGGTCCTGATAGACTCAGAACATCATGGCTGAAAAATCTAAGGCAATGGTATGCAAAATCAACTACATCGTTATTTAGAGCTGCTGTCAATAAGTCACGATAGCGAATATGGTAGCCAACATGATATTCAACGATCGATAACGGTCATGGAACTAGAAGAAGAAGAGTGTTATTGTTTTTGCGATAGTTAACTATCAAGTTGGCCATAAGTAAAGGATGATCGGATCCACATTCTGATCCAAGGTATACCCTTACGTCAGTTGTTTTATTTGTTGTCGATTATCGAGCGCAGAAGGTTGTATCCATGTAAATCCTGTAGGTTGTATCCATGTACATTTTTAGGATGTCTCTATGTTGAAGCTAATGAGTATGCGACCCATATTATCGTCAATAAATGCTCCTAACACTAATATAGCTCCATTACCCAGAGACTTTGTCTAAACAAGCTTTGATGTGGCATTTTTGTTTACAAATCTTCCACTTTTCAGTGTTATAACTTCCCTTTACAACATTTAGAATCAAATTCAACCCCAAAGTCCAGTATCGTGGAACACATTGTGCTAATTAATAAAATAGACCTTCGACTCCAATTATTAAATTTTTAATGACAAACTGTATCGTAATACTATTGGAACTCCTATGGGATCTAGGATTGCCCTCATTCTAGTCAATTTTATACTAGAGGATCTTGTTAATGAAAGTATCAAGAAGTAAGATTTTCAAGTTCCCTTTGTGAAACGGTATGTCGACGATCGGATTATAGCAATTCCACCGGACAAGGCGTTGAGCATCTTATCAGTTTTTAACTGCTTTGATTCTCACCTACAATTCAGATGTGAATTTTAGTTAAGAACAGCAACGGGTGTTTAGATATGCAAGTTAGTCGTACACCTGACAACATATCAGTCACTACCTGATACAGAAAAGAAATGAATAGGAACAGTTTCTTAAATTACCATTCGCTCCACTCAATCAGATACAAACTTTACCTCGTACAATCCTCAGCTTAGTGTATACACACTGACACACCCTCTATACAAAGACGAATGCCTTAATCTACTAAAGTACATTCTCATTGATAACTCCTACCTCGTATACATCATACGGTATAGCCTCTACCAATTTCAATTCAATTTCAGCTCTAGATCAACACTATCTTGATACAGATCACAAAATTAATTTTGAAAACTCCAGAACCATCATAGCCCTCATCCGCTTCTATAAACGAAGAATTATCTGAGAAGCAATAGAAATTGAAAAAAAAACCCAAATTGTCTTAATAAAAGAGATGATGGCGTACAGTTACCTTCGACATGGAGATCTCTCATAATTATCTCTCATTTAATATAGTCCGTTTCACCCGCAAATCAAAATTCTACTGTCAGAAATGTTCACGCAAACTCCTGCGTCAATTTTCGCTCCAATTTCCATGCTAACCTCCACGCCAATCTCCACCCAAACCATATTACCATCTATGGTATAAATAAATAGTCCTCTCTTCCCATTGGCATTACTGCATTGGTTAGCGATCAGTGAAGTAGTGTCTGGGGCTTGAGATACTGAGACCTCAGAAGTCCTGAAGAAGATACCAAAGAGAATGTCGATAGCTCAGCGCAAGGAAATGCACATTTTCTTGTCCAAGTCTCTCTCGCTTATTGTGTTTTTAATGAAAGTTTTCCAGTTATTAAGGCCATTAAATCTTTCCATTTCTCAACTGTTTTATTTAATAAATTACTTATTAATTTGGACTACATGTCTATACCATTTTATTTGTTGTTTGAAAAATATTTAATTGATTGTCTTTATGGCCATCGAGGAAGTTTTTGCAATCTTGTAGTGCGTAAGTACAATATAATCAAATGAGATATGATGACCTCCTCTAGACATTCGCTTCTTCAAGTTATGGCTGTTACCCTTTGGTTTTTTATGGAAATTGAGGTAGTGGTTACCTATTACTTGGGATACTTAGTAGTGTCCATACTTGTGCCACCAGATACACAAGTTCTGGGAACGGTAGTTTAGCCAGCTTGTTCAAGCTAGCTTTGCTTGGTAGTTCAGTACCTGTCTAGGTAAGAAGTTACGAATCATAGCTGGCAAAAAGATAAAAATGGAACTTTGGTTTTGGGATGTCTGGTGAGTATCTGCCCTCAGATACCTATACCTCAGATGCCCTACAAGATTGATCCTATATATATATATATATATATATATATATATATATATATATATATATATATATATAATATATATATATATATATATATATAACAAGCGAGTCTTCTACAGCTGGCGGCGCTTCTCGCATCCTAATTTCCAGCGTTTTCTGTCGAAGCAATCTTCAGTTGTTAGATCTCTGGCGGTCATTGCATCGTCGACATCGTCTCTCCAGGATCGTCTTGGTCTACCTCGTTTTCTTCTAGTTGGCGGAGTCCATTCTTCTATTTTTTTGGCCATCTATTTCCGGCATTCTCTGAAGGTGTCCATACCAGTTAATCTTTTGCTTAATTGATTGATAATTTATCCTTTAAAATTATTTTTAGTTTAGTTTGTTTAAAGATATTTGTCCTTCCAAAAAAGTGTGATTGTAGAAACATATGTTACTAAGTACCCTTAACGATAAGAGTTTTTAAAGTGGCATCCACTGATATAATAAATAATTTGTAAAATTATAAGTAAATCTACACTTGTTATTTTCATTTTCTTGAGTGAAGATAAAAGAATATGAAGTTTTTATTGATATGGGGCGTATGGTTGGCGACAGTGTAAGTAATAAATATTTTTAATACTCATACCAGATTTTTTGTGACATGTTACACCAATGGTGAATCTATTGGTGTTACCCAGAAGGTTTTCATAAAGTTGTAATAATAATATTTGTAAAAAAAAATAGTTATTTATATGAAATATACCCAAAATTTATTAAATAAATTTAAAAGTTTTAAAATACTTAATATTTTTGCTAAATTATAATAAAGAATTAATAGTTTTACAAACTGTTTGCTGTACATTCAAGGCAAATATTTATGTGGTTATCCTTACATACAAATCGAGTGCACTTATGACATCTCTAAGAATATTTTGTCTTCAAATTTCTGGCGAATTTTCAAAATCTACCACGTGTTAATCTGCAATTGTTTCAGTATCAACTCTTTTCTACAACTCTTTTCTACAACTCTTTTCCTCAAAGCTTGAGAAATCTGCACCGTTTGTAACCTTTTTTTTATTTTCACTCTTTGTTTAGATGACACCATATAATATAAGAGTTTATTGCGCCAATGTCAATCATATTATAAAAAACGTTGTCAATCATATTTGCTGAAACGTTGATTGATATGAACAATAAAATCTTGTTCCGCATGTAATATATCTTTATTGAACCTAAACCCAAGAAACACTAATTCTATATTAAATATAATACGGTTAAAAAACTCAAAACTACTATATAAATATATATATATATATATATATATATATATATATATATATATATATATATATATATGTATATATATATATATATATATATATATATATATATATATATATATACAGATTGAACGCAATAAATTCGGAACATAGGAAACATCATGTATTTCGGCTCATTTCTGCTGTAGGAGGTTGGCCAACAAAAGGTTGTCAAATAATTATATTATAAAAACCCAATACTTCTGCGGGCTGCTGGATTCTGAACTCATAAAAATTGAAAGCTACACATAAATCTACGATTTTATTATGCTGTCAAACCACTTATAGTCCAGGAAATGAAGCATTTCACCTCGTAATTTTTTCGTCCTGCGTGGATTAACTTGAAATTTTAACAGAAGGTAGGTAATAGCCTAAGGATCAAAATCTATATCGAACCAAAGTGCGCCAAAGCCTTGGGGTGGTTGCCACCCCATCCCGGGGGTGAAATTTTTTTTTACGTTTTAACTACAGGTTTCGATTAAAAAAGTGATTATAAACAAAAAATGTTCTATACATTTTTTTTTTGTAAAACTGATATTTTTCAAGTTATTCGCGATTGAAAGTAACAACTTTTAGACGAAAAAATCGACGTTTTTAATCGATTTTTCGCGAATAACTCGAAAATGGTGCATTTTATCAAAAAATTGTAGAGAACAAATTTGTAGCTTTTAAAAAGACAAATACAATTCATTTTTTAAAATGTTTTTGCGATATAATAGGAACCGAAATACGGCCTATCAATGTTCAGCGGTTTTCTTCAAATGCCAAATTTGAAAGATTCAAAGTCAAATATCGGGAAAATGATGCATTTTTGGAAGAAAACTCACGCAACCTTTTTTAAAGAGCATAAATAGATCTATCATAAAAAAAGACTCTAGCTCAAAAATTGAGTGAGTTATGATGAAAATAAGGCCAATACCTCATTTTTTTACGAAAAAATCGATGAAAACAACCCCTAACCACTCCCATAATTAAAATCGATCTTCACCCTTCTGCAATTCTCTTTGTACATGTATTGTTAATACGTCCAAGAAGTTTGACCCATTTAAAATGCTTAGTTTTAGAAAAAGTACAGCTTAAAGCGAGAAACGATTTACAATTTCATATTTTTTACCCTTCTTTTTTTAAATATCCCCGAAAATACTGAATATATGAAAGAAATAAAAATGTACTAAATTGTAGCTTTTTTAATGACTAAAATTTTCCTTTATTTAGATTTGTTGTACAATGAATATTTGGCGAGATATAGCCGTTTAAAGCATCGATTTACGATCAAGCACCATCTTTTTCGAGCCCTTTAAACTCACCCCATTTAAAAACCAAGGGTTCCAAAGAGATTTAATTCACAGATCCTTGTAGCTCTTAAAAACCTCTACAAAATCGTTTTTGAGGAAACACTCTATCGTTAAAAATGAAGGAAATACGTTAAAAAACCAATTAATTTTTTTTTTCGGAAAATTCCATTAGTATAGTACAGTACATTTTGGAGCATAATAATCTACAAAACCGGTATATTAGGTAGTGGGGCGTTATACATTCGAAATTTTAAGCGTTCTTATTTTGAAATCCCATACAACAGAATAAAACATTTGCTCATATGTTTATGGCTTGGCAATGAAAATATCAGAGCAACAGACTGGGGATGGTATTCCAAAGATGGTTTGTTATTACCCGTACGCATGAACAAACAACCTGCACCCGATGAACTTTTGAAAATTATTTTTTGCCAATGCAAAAAAGGATGCGGCGTTTCATGTGGGTGCAGAAAAGTTGGTTTATACTGTAACTTTACTTGTTCTGGGTGCTCAGGTGAAGGGTGCAATAATAGTCCACCAATAATTGAAGAAGATGAGGATGACATAGATCACGATGAAGATGTAATTGATGACGAATAAAATTAATATTATAATTGTTTTACCTATAAATGTAAATATTTTCAACTATTTATGTAAATGTATAAGAATATATGGTGCCTTTTTATGTTGATAAATTTTTTTGTATTTAATTCTACTTTTTTCAATTTATATCTATTAAATTAGTTTATAAACTGCACCCTTTACAACTGCAATGTTGTAAAGGGTGATTTTCAAAAGTTGAAAAGTTGCAAAATTTTGGCAAAAAATTGTTTTTACCTATAGCACTCATAACAATTGATTTTTAAGGGTTGAAAATGTATGAAATTGTATTTTAAAGTATAAAAAAATCACTATTTAACTAATCCAAACCAAATTTCACTCATCTTAAGATTTGTAATGTTATTTTACAATTTTTGAAAATTAGGGGTAGTTTTCACCCCTAAGAACAATCAGGGTTCATCGGCATGACATAAACTATAAAGCAGAGGGTGAGTTAAGCTTAATTCCAATTTTTTATGCAAATCGTTCCAAGGCGAAATCATTTTCTTCGCATTACTAATTTTTTTACATTAATCTCTAACAAGGGTCGCTTTTTAAGGGTTGAAATATGATGGAACTTTATTCAAAAGCACGAAACTATCATTATTTAATTAATTCAAACCAAATTTTACCCATATTCAGGTTTAATATGTTATTTTATAATTTTTGACAATTAGGGCTAGTTTTCACCCCTAAGAACAATCAGGGTTCGTCTACATGACATAAACTATAAAGCAGCGGGTGAATTGAGCTTAAATCCAAATTTTTATCCAAATCGATCCAAGGCGAAATCATTTTTTTAGAATTAGTAATTTTTTTACATTAATCTCTAACAAGGGTTGCTTTTTAAGGGTTGAAATATGATGGAACTCTATTCAAAAGTATAAAATAATCATTATTTAACTAATTCAAACCAAATCTTACCCATATTCAGGTTTAATATGTTATTTTATAATTTTTGACAATTAGGGGTAGTTTTCACTCCTAAAACCATTCAGCGCACTTCGGTTCGATATAGATTTTGATCCTTGGGCTATCACCTACCTTCTGTTAAAATTTCAACTCAATTCATGCAGGACGAAAAAATTGCGAGGTTTTAACTTTTTTCGAGCTTCATTTCCTGAACTATTAAAAACTTCCTTAGACAAGCAACATTGTTACACAAACAACATTGTTGCGAGACAGATAGTTGAACGATATTTTATACAATGTCTATACCCAGGTATGGATTTATTTTTGTCCTTATATTGGTCCACTATTTCAAATTTCTATCGATATTCTCAGTGTATGCACCAACCGAAGAAGCAGCAGAGGAAGAGAAGGAAGAATTCTATGACTCCCTAACCCGATTATACACGGAAGCCCCAAAACATGACATCAAAATAATATTAGGGGACTTAAACGCAAAAATAGGCAAAGAAGAACACATAAGGCCGGTAGCTGGAAATCAGAGTCTACATGACATTACCAATGACAATGGTTCAAGGCTGATTGAGTTTGCAGCAGGGTGCAACATGATTATCAAAAGCACCCAATTTGCCAGGAAAAACATATATAAGGTAACATGGAGATCAAATGATGGAAGAACGAGGAACCAAATTGATCACGTATTAATTGATGGGAGGCATTCCAGTAGTATAATAGACGTAAGAACTAGACGGGGACCAGATAGTGATACAGACCATTTCCTAGTAAAGGCCAAGCTCAGAACTAGAATCTCAACACAAACAACAGACAAACAGATGAAGATCGAAAGATGGAATGTGTCTAAATTGGAAGAAGAAGAGGGAAAGAGACAATACCAACTAGAATTGAGAAACAGATTCCAGGTGTTGGAAACGAAAGAAAATGAAAGAGAAAATATAGACCAGAAATGGCACTCCATTAAAACGATCATTACAGAAACAGCAGAGAAGTGTATAGGTCGGAAGAGAAAAGCAAAAAGAAAAAAATGGTTTGATGAAGAATGCGAGGATACCTTAAAAGAAGCAAACAAAAGAAGAATCGACTACCTAGCAAACCCGACGGATGAAAAACGTGAACAATATAATAGAGAGAGAGCCTTAGCCAGAAGAACAGTAAGGAGAAAAAAGAGACAACATTTACAACAACAAATTGAAAAAGTAGAACGTGAACACAGAAGCAAGCAAAATAAAAAATTCTACAAAGAAGTAAGACAACATAAGAAAGGTGCATATATAAGAACACCGAACTTTGTGAGAGACAAAAATGAGCAAATGATTACAGCTGAAAATAAAATAATCGAAAGATGGGCTGAATACTTTGAAAGTCTGCTAAATGTCCAGGTAGACGCGGATGGAAATAAAGCAAATTGTGAGTACCAAACGGCCGAGATAGAAGTACCCCCGCCAAGCCTGGAAGAAATTATCACGGCGATAGAAACCCTAAAAAATGACAAATCCCCGGGACTAGACAATATTGATGCAGAACTGATTAAAAAAGGAGGGCATGAACTTAGAACTAAAATACACCAATTAATGAAAGAAGCCTGGGAACAAGAAATAATGCCAAAAGAATGGAGTGGCTGTATTATCGTGCCAATACATAAAAAAGGCAGAAAGGATACATGTGGCAACTACAGGGGAATCTCACTAATCGGTACTACATATAAGATATTAGCTTCAGTTGTACTAAAACGATTACTGCCATATACAGAGGAAATTATTGGCGATTACCAATGCGGCTTTAGGCCTGGAAGATCAACAATCGACCAAATATTTACTATCAGACAAATGCTAGAAAAGTATTGGGAATATAATAAAGAAGTACACCAGATCTTCATAGATTTCAAACAAGCATATGATTCCATAGATCGCTTAAAACTGTGGAGTGCAATGATGGAGTTAGGCGTACCAAAGAAGCTGACCATGATTGCGCGAATGTGTGTCAACAATTCCTTTGCACAAATTAGAATAGGAGGCAAAAATTCAAAGGCTTTCGGCATAAGCACCGGGCTCAGACAGGGAGACCCGCTGTCTCCATTACTATTTAACCTAGCATTGGAATACGCAATGCGAAAAATCTATACCAGAGTCAAACCAGACATAACTGCCAGAGGAGCAAAGATTATTCTCGCATTTGCAGATGATGTAGATGCAGTAGCACAGACAACACTGGAAGTTAAGGATATAGTATCGAACTTTGAAGAAGCAACACTAAGCGTAGGCCTGAAAATAAACGAAGAAAAAACTAAATACATGGTCGTATCAAAAAAGGAACGACAGCGAATAAGACAAAACATTACCATAAACGATCATAATTTTGAGGTGGTCAAAGAATTCAAATACCTAGGAGCAACAATTACCAGTGAAAACACAGGAGAACGGGAGGTTGAAATACGAATACTGGCGGGGAATAAATCATTCTTTGCCATTCAACATCTAATGAGGTCAAAGCTTCTCTCAAGGCGTGCCAAAATCCAAATGTACAAAACCATAATACGACCAGCAGTGACATATGGAAGTGAAACATGGACATTGAGAAAGAAAGAAATCAATAAGCTATTAGTATGGGAACGCAAAATCCTGCGAATTATATATGGTCCTTGCAGGGACAGCGTGACAAATGAATGGAGGAGCAGATACAACAATGAAATAGAGACTCTCTTCGGGAAAGGAAACATCGTAAGATACATAAAAGCCAATAGATTAAGATGGGCAGGCCACGTGGTACGGAGTGATGACGACAGACTGATTAGCAATGTATTTTGGGAAAGACCAGATGGTAAAAGATCGACAGGAAGGCCTAGAAAAAGGTGGAAAGACGCTGTCAGGGAAGACCTGGAGAAGATGGAAGTAAGGCCATGGGAAATAATAGCACAGGATCGGAATCAATATATATATATATATATATATATATATATATATATATATACATTAAAAAAAATTATTATGCTCAACAACTTGATAATATAAATTTTATATTTTTAGGACCTCAGACGACTCGATCAACTCTCATCGTTTTCCAAAAAACTTTAAATTTGGCGTGGCCAATGCTGCTCCTCAAATCGAAGGTGGTGCTCTCGAAGATGGTAAATCCGAATCCATATGGGATACCTTTACCAGAGTTTACCCAGAGAGAATGGCTGACAGATCTTCTCCTGCTGTAGCATGCGACTCTTATCATAAATATAAAGAAGATGTAGCTCTGGTTAAAGCAATGGGCTTAGATCACTACCGCTTTTCGATTGCTTGGTCTAGAATACTTCCGACTGGGTTAATTGATCAAATTAACGAACCAGGTGTGCAATATTACAAGAATCTTCTAAATGAATTAAAAGCCAACAAAATAGAACCTCTCGTTACGATCAATCACTGGGATTTGCCTCAAGCTTTACATGAGAGTATGAACGGTTGGCTCAACGAAACGATTATAGATATTTTTGGCGACTATGCTAGGCTTTGCTATCAGTTGTTTGGTGACTCAGTTAAATTATGGACTACTATTAACGAACCAAAACAAGTGTGTCGTCCAGGGTATGGCACAGGAGTGTTCCCTCCAAATGTTAACTCAAACGGCGTGGGTGAATACATTTGTGTTAAAAATATTCTTCTAGCTCACGCTAGAGCTTATCACATATACGACAAAGAATTCAGAGAAAAACAACAAGGTATGCAATTTTTTATTTGCTTGGTTACTTCGGTATTAATAAGCAACGAATTTAATATTTTCCAATAAACGTTCTTTTTATTTTATTCTGTATCAAATTATGTCTAACCATTATGTTTCTAATTCTTAAAGACAATATCAAAAAACATGTTTTCGCCAAATTTTACCAATCAGAGCAAAGATTGTCATTTTGGCTAATCATAACAAATTTTTATCTTTGATTTTGTGTTGGTGTGTTTGAGTGTATCTTTCGACTGAAGGATAGGCTAGTTCTTAATCTCAAAGCAAAACCTATTTTCAATGAAACTCTACGTTTTATATTCTCACCTATTGCAATCAACGATATTCTAGATTTCATCAGCGAAATTCTCGATACTTTTAAATTGCTAGAAATAAATATAAAGACGGGAGAGACGGGCCGCTTTTTTTTCTCACACAGATTACTTGAAAAATTGACTAAAAAATTACATCGGTCAAACTGGTAGAAACTTTGATAAACGAATAGCAGAACATAAAAGGGCTTTCAAGAATAGAAAAACAGATTCGACATACGCACTTCACCTTCTAGATCATAAACATTCTTTTAATGACAAATTTAAAATTCTTCACATTCAAAATAAAGGCCTTAAGCTATCTTTGTTAGAATCTATGGAAATCAACAAATTAAAAAACACAGATATAATTCTGAATGACCAACTTGAGACAAACAGTTCTCCCCTCCTCAACCTATTTCATTAGAGACTATAAATTTGTAAACCCAAGCCAAAAATAGATCACTTGAGAAAGGCAATCAGCCGAAACAGCTGTAGTGATAAGATTTAAAATAAATTTTGTGGAAGTTTGAAAACAAAGTTTTCAGTGTTTTATTGTTACACAAAATGAATTTCCATCAAGTAACGGTCGAATCCATCAATTAATAACATTTTCCGCAAATCGCCAGGAAATTTTGACATTCCTGTCAAAATTTCTTGAAGAAAAAGTCAGGACTTCCTTACTGTAAGGAAATGTCATTTCCTTACTGTAAGGAAATGATATTTCCGTACAGTTGTTAGTGTTCTACATAAATTAAATTATAATCGTCAAGTTTGACAATTCAACCTCAATACGTTTCCATAGTAACCCAAGTAATTTTATTAGGAATTTCAAAGCACCATTTATTTGGGAATAAAATTATCGCGTTTTTTTTTAAATCAATCAATATCTGTCGAATTTTAAACGATTTGCGGAAAAATAGTATGTTTACCTCGTAGGAAAAGCCACATTCCTGGACTCTGTGTTGCTAAGTCGAGGCGCAAGCCGAGACTTAGCAACACAGAGTCCAGGAATGTTAAGCTAGCAAACAGAATCTTCACAGTCGTCCAGGAATGTTAAGCTTTTCCTACCCGGTAAACAATGTACTATTTTGTTTATTAACCGATTTTAATCTAGAACTTATGATCTCATTTTGCTTATCTTTTTTTTAAAGTTGTCTGTTGATGTCAAATCTCTAAATAAACATGTTTTTAAGTTATAAGCAAAATAGTAAATAATAATAAAATAAGTTCCACTAAAAAAATATTTAATCCCTGGATGAGAGCTTTTTGTAATAATTAATACTGCAAATTATAACTGTTTATCCATATACAGCCGTGTCGAAAAAAAAAACGTAATTTAGTTGGTCTATTTGGTGTTTTAGGTAAAGTTACAATAATCTTGGATTCGTTGTTTTACGAACCTGGAAGTGACAGTGAAGAAGATAAAGCAGCTGTAGAGAGGGGTCTTCAATTCGATGTAAGGTGTATTTTACATTAAATTAAAAGTCTTAAACATATCTAAAATACAAAATTGTACAATTACAGTCAATTGTTTAATCGTAATATCATCATAATTATAACTGTAAAGTTCCATCATAAACGAAGCACTAAAACAAATTACTTATGGATAAAGAATTGGCAATAATCTACTTTAATAAGTTGTGATGTGAAATTTTTGAATATCACAGTGAAATCTAAAGCATGTTTTATCAGAAGCTAAAATAAGCAATGTATCACAGTTGGGATGTGTTATTTAAAGTAAACGAAGATATTCCATGCTAAAATTTAAATCGCACATGTGTGGAATTTCGACAAAAACGTTTTTATTCTTAAAATCACCAAAATCTTCTTTTCTTCACCAATATTTTCTTTATCTCTACGGCATTAAAGTATTTTGTAAGTAAGGAAATTATAAAACTAGATAATAAGACCTTCAATTTCCAATTTGACAAAAGTTTCAAGCTCCTATGGAGCCAAAAATATGACATTTTAAAGATTTTTTTTATTTTCAAGTTAAACGCCAATTTTATCTGATTTTTATTAATGACTGTAAATTCAATTAAATAATGTGTAAATACTTATATGCAAATATTATTTATGTTCCATATGATCGTAATGATTTGTGTTTCTTGGTTTTTTATAGGTAATTCTATTGTTCCAACATCGTCAAGAAAATTTATTTCGGATAAAAGATGCGATTCTTGTCTATCAATCGTCAGAAGAGGCATACAACACAAATGTAACTCCTCCCAATTTGTGCTCAATGTTGCAAATATCTTGGATACATGTAAATCAAAAACAAAAGAACATATCTAAAAAATCCAAATTAAATGATTCTAAGGAAAAACTATAATACCACGACGCTCTCAAATATTCGGGGAAAACCGACAAGTATAACTTTTAATCAAAATCACAATAAAAAATTTCTTTCTGCTAATGATTTTAATATGATTCAATGCGATTTAAATTTAAGTCAAAGAAAAACACTACAATTTGCAAACTTAATACGTAAAGCTACTGGCAGCAGAACTACAGTTGAAAAAGATTTGAAAAGAAAGCTATTCGTAAAGATCCATTCAATTGATGATTATTTCGATACTAAATATTTTGATCTTGAAATGGCACAAAAAAGATATTAGAATGATTTCGAAAGGTGCAATTTGTTGCAATGATATTTTTGGTCTAATTGAGTTTACACAAAAGAATCGTGGATTGTCGATGATTATCTGTAAGTTAGGGATAGATGGGGTGGAGGTTTTCTAAAGCTTTGTTTAACTATTCAGTCTCCACCTCAAATCGACTCTGATTCCAATGTACCACAACGTCGACGTACCTATATAGAAGGAATAGCTTTCAATTTAAAAAAAATTCCGCGATTCTGGGGTAAAGAAGCTACTTATTGTTGGACTTGTACCCGAATGTAAAGAGACGTATAATAATATAAAAATGCTGTGTTCATCAATTAATTTACAAGATATAAATGGTTTTTTTTCTGTGGATTTGAAATTTAATATGTGAAATTGGACCTCATAGTTGTATGCATCCTTGCTGCACTTTGGTGTTTCGCGAGTAAAGATGAATTGGATAAACATGGAAATCTCAGAACAGTAGAACAAATAGAAAAATATTATGGAGACTGGAGAAATGCAGGTGGAAGCGAAAAAGACGCTAGATATTACATGAATTGTGTTAATTTGCCAATAGTGAAGAAAAGTTTTGAGGCACAATCAGAGACATTGATTATAGATTTACTAGTACCTCCTGAGCTCCATCTAATTATTGGTGTTGTAAATACGATTTATAATCATATGTTTAAAAGATTTCAAAGTATTTCCTTAAAGTGGGCTACCTTATGTTACGTTCAGCGTAAAATTTTCCGTGGTTCTTCTGGTTTTGATGGAGGTGATTGTAGAAAATTATTGAAAACAGAATGTACAAGTCTTTTACGTAGACTCTGTGATGATTACAGTATTTTAGAGTGTTTGGATTATGTGGAAGCTTTTGTCGATTTTAATTCTGTTGTTGAAGCTTGTTTTTCACAGAATTAAAAAGCAACTATGTTAATTGTATTTAAAATTTTATGAAAAGTTATATCCATCTTTCTATACCTATCACTCCAAAAGTACACGCTGTTTTTTTCCATATAATAAATTTTTGTACAAAATATATGAAATCGGACATAAATATATGGAATCAAAACAATCCAAAATATATGGAGCAACTAGAACAATCTGTTTGTGAATACAACTCGCTTCATATTTAAAATGTAAGTTTCATGTGAAAAAATGATTAGAAATACTATCTATCATATAATCATCATTTATCTTAGTACATATATTATTTCAAACTATAATATATCATATAATGTAAATTAAAAATGTAACTTCAATTTGTAGCACAAACATTATAAAAAAATATAGATAAATAAATTATTGTATTTAAATAAACATTCTTGATAGTGAATACATTGATATGAACATAAAAAATACTTTTATGCATATAAGTATTTACACATTATTGAATTTAATTTACAGTCATTAATAAAAATCGGATAAAATTGGCGTTTAACTCGAAAATAAAAAAAATGTTTAAAATGCCATATTTTTGGCTCTATAGGTGCTTGAAACTTTTATCTAATTGCAAATTGAAGGTCTTTAGAATCTAGTTTTATAATCTCCTTACCACAAAATACTTTAACAGGTTGACTGCGTTCACAAAATATGTAAACCTCTAAACTGTGCATTACCGGTCCCCCGGGACCGGTGGCTTGGCGCAAACACGGTGCGTTACCGACCGTCGGGGACCGGTAATGACGTAATTATTTTTTTTATTTCTACAGTTTTACAATATAAATTATAAGAGTTTTAAGATCAATTATTAAAAGTAAAAACATTTAAAAACTTACCATTGTCATTCGTTTTTTGATCAGGTTTCCTGTTAAGAATATTTTTGAAGTGTCAAGACAGCTACTATTTTTTTACAGATTTAGATTAAAAGAGTAAATGATACAAAACTTCTTAATATTTTATTAGTGTAAATGATATTTGAAAACAAAAAATATGTCCTAAACTAAATAATATGTTATTAGTTATTAAACAAAAAACAATAAAGTTTCAGGAAATTAAACAATTTTTTCTTAATTATTAAACAAAAAACAATACAGTTTCAGAAAAATAAACTATTTTTTATGAATGCTATTAAAGCAAGATAAACACATTCCTGGTTGACCAGGACATTCATTGCAATAACTTGTTACTTTTGTCACCATATTACTTGCCTGTTTGCTTGAATGTGTTTCTCTTAATTTATGATAGCATCCTTGGCATTGTCTTCTCCTTTTCTTTCCAGGTCCTGATGGTTTAACAAAAGTATGGATAACTCTTTTGGGAGTAGTGGTGTTTTCGTATGCAACTGGAGTAACAAGTAACTCTTGTGCCAATCTTTTTCTAAATTCCATTATAGATAACTTTGTGGAACAAGTAATATTGTTATAAACAATCCAGGCATTTACAATAGATGTTCCGAGCAAAAATTCAAAAGCTAGTTTACGGTACCATTTTAAACTTTTTCTTAAAACGGAATGATACGAACTCATCTGATCACTAAAGTCTACTCCTTTTTTTGCTTGATTGTAATCAATAATTGCCTTTGGTTTCATCACAAGCTCACGTTGCCAGTTCCGCTTTCCTGTTGGTTTTAAGGTAGTTGTATGGGTTGGATCAGTACTTAACATCAGAACTGGCCGTTTGTCCATCCATCTTATAATACGTAACGAGTTGTTCTGAGCACCCCAAATTTCTCCTTTTTTCATTTTTTTAGGTATCGTTTTGGGAATACCTCTTCTGTTAGACCTCAGGGTTCCACAATAAATTATTTTTTTTTTGAATAACGATTTGGCTAAAGGTAAACTGGAGTAATAATTATCAGCATACAAGTAGCGGTAGTAACCATCTTTGAATTCAACATTTTGGAGAAGGTCATATACTATCTGCTCACTTTGACAAGTATTTGCATTAGTAGTCGTATTTTTACCACGATAAACGATTATGTTGTTAGTATATCCATCCACTGTACATAATTTATATAATTTAATTCCATACGGGTGTGTTTTATTTGGGAGATATTGCTTTATTTGTAGTCTTCCTTGATAAGGTACTATACTTTCATCGACAACCAAAATCCGTCCTGGTGTTAATGCAGCTTGAAAATTTTTATTCAATACTTTTAAAACTTCACCTAACTTATAGAGCCGATCATCTTTATTACACTGCTCATTATTACAAAAATGAATGCAACGCATCAATAAAAGGAACCTGTCTCGTCTCATGGTATTAGTAATAAACTCATTCCTGAACATGGGATCTTTTGACCAATACAAATTTATTGCGGGACCATCAACTAATCCCATAACTATACATATTGAAAAAAAAACGTTTAAGTTCGGCTACATCGCAGTCAACCCAGGAACGTATACGTGATTTTGATCGATGTATATTTAACAACATTTGCCGAGCAAATCTATTTGTTTCAGTAACAATATTCTGTAAAAGATCATCAGTTACAAATAACTTGTAAGCGTCTATAGGATTTTTTATTTCATTAACGTTAAAATTTAATATAGGCAACTCTTGATATTGTTGCAACTCACCAGCTTCATTGTCACTCTCATCTATATCATGCCACTCGTTTTCATCATCATTTTCAGATTCTGACATTTTTTCACTTTCAATTTCTGTCTCATTATTATCATCAAATAAATCACTCGTACTTACATCACTGCAAGAGTCATCTGAAGAAAGAACATAGTTTTTGTCGATTACAGAATCGTCCGAATCAAAAGGATCGTCCCGTTCATTTTCACTGTCACTGTTTGGCAACTCTGCAAGCACATGATCTCTTGAATCACCAGGACTTTGGCGCGCATTTACAACACTTGGGTTATCTTCGTTATATTTTTTATTTTCAAATGAAGTACTCGGTTCGTTACACTCTACAGTTTTTGTTTTGTTTGTATCAGCTGTTTTAGCTAAAAACAAAATCTTTTTAACGCGAGATGACATTTTTAGACTAGTAAAACACAGACATAAACACACCTGCTATTGAAATACAAACGATACTAAACGTGGATTGACTGCGCAAGCAAGCATATATAAATATGCACCGGTCCCACAGGACCGGTCTCGCACCCGAGTAACAAATTGTAATGTCTGTGCGTTACCGGCCCCCAAAGCCCGGTACATTTTTTTCTTTTAAAAATGTTTGGAATCTTGAAACAAGTATAATGCTGTTTTTAGCATTTAAAACAAACGAATATTAACGAAGATATGCTTTTCGCAATTTTTAAAAGTTTGCAGTTTTCACATACCGCACTTTAATAATAACGAACACCGGTCCCACGGGACCGGTAACGCAGTCAACCTGTTAATGTTGTAGACATGAAGAAAATATTAAAATTTTAAGCATGATCTAATGTCAAATAATTTTAATAATAAAAACCTTTTTTTCAAAATTCCACACATGTGCGATTTAAATTTTAGCATGAAATATCTTCTTTTACTTTAAATAACATTTCCCAACTGTAATATGTTGGTTATTTTAGCTTTTGATAAAACATGCTTTAACCACCATGTCTGGTAATCCGTAAATATCCGTCAGCTTAAAACATCAACTAGCATACAAATATATCTATCTTAGGACTATCTATTTTAGGATACTCAACCTAAGTAATAGATACGTTATAAATAAATATATACATCCAAACATAGCGACCAATAAACATCTAAACACAGCGGGAAGCGAACTTCCTGATAAGTACTGGAATATCTTAGAAACAATCCCACTAAAATATCGCAGGCAATAGAATGCAATTGCAAAAAACGGTGTTCTAAGAGCCATTCCTAACAACCCTGAGAACTGGATAAGTAGTAACTGGACTAGATAGTAAATTGCTAAAACTAACTCAGCTATCATAATAATATCTGTAAATCACTTACCTGAGCAAGTACTGCGAGCTAACACATACCCAAAAACGTAGCTTGTACCACATCTTCCAGCCCACATCCACAATACTAACAGTACACAATACATTTCCTTAAAGAGGGGAAAGCCTATATCGAGGTCGTCATGACCTTTGTCATTAATGTTAACAATTGTATAGTTTAAGTAAAACTTTTGTTACTTTTCTTTGAACAGTAAAAATATACAAAAATCGCATCAAAAACTGTACAGTTACAATATTATTAAACACTAATTGGTAAACACATAATCTGTGTATATAAAGATAATTTTATCAACGTTATCCCATTGCAAATATAGCGCATTTATCCATTTAAAGATAAATATTTCATTTTTAGATAGGTATATATGCAAACCCAATCTACAATGGTGATTGGCCCCAACTGGTGAAAGATCGTATAGCCTATAGAAGCAAACTGGAAGGTTTGGAAAAATCTCGTTTACCCGAACTAACAAAAGAAGAAATTGATTACATTAGAGGAACTTACGATTTCTTTGCATTAAACCATTATTCCACGAACATGGTCAATTCTACCGAGGAGCCTCCGCCAGGTAATCCATCGTATGAAGCGGATCAAAACATTGTCACCTGGCACAAACCTGAATGGGAAATGGGTAGCGCAGATTGGTTTTGGGTAAGAATAATATGTTATGTGATTTTTTACAAATTGCTTTAACATTTTGTGTTTTTTGTGCTGTTAAAAGTCTTAATTACTATTTAACAGGGAATAAGCTAAAATTAAAGATAAAAAAATACGTTTATTGACGTTTCAATTTCCACTTCGGAAATCGTTCTCAAAATACAAACAGTAAATTAAACAAATTTTGTTTTTTGTTACATAGTGAAAAATTCTTCTAATAATTTAATTTTATCTGACTCATTTATATTGACAATTCAGACATACATTATGCATTTTAAAGTAGACGACTTTAAAATGATATTGCCAATATTGTTGAGTTGCGCTCCTGGGACGACTTTACTTATAAGATAGTTCATTCGATTACATGAAATCAACTTTAACTTGAGAATATCCATCAGAAAAAAATCATAGCATGTAATTCGTCTTTAAAAAGACAAACACATGACATGATGACAGTAAAATTCTCCTGTTAGTGATTCCATAGTAAATTATGAGGGAAAACCAGGAAAAAAACCTCATAATACTATCCCGACATGGTAAGTATTTGTTCGTGCATTTAGTTTACCTTCATAAACACCAAATTCTGATTTTATATGTTTCGTTATTTAAAAAACATAAATGATGTATCCTCTATATGTTACTGACTTACTAATACTGGTATTTTCTTATTAATAACTTCCTCTTTCAATATTGGTAACCAGATCCTACTACATTCTGCCGAGGAATTTGCGACACAATTGGCCTCATTTAGCATAATTAGAGCCGCTTCTTTGTTTTTTCTATTTTTACTCCTTTAAATAGTAATTAATTTAAAATGCTGTAGCGTTTACGCTACTGATTAACCCCTCACGAAAATTTTTGTGTTCCGCCAGCGATCGATTTTTAAATGGACATTTTTCCCCACACGCGCAGTAGTCGCTTAAAAAGGAAGATTGGTCGAGTCTGTACGAGAACGATCAGTTTTGGTCAGAACTCGTTAACGCAGACACGCCAACCGGTGAAATTTTTTCACCTTCAAAGTGACGGAATTGGAACAAGGAAAATAATTTGGGGAAGAATAAATTAATTCATAAATAAAATAGAAATATTAATAATAATAATTAATTTTTAAAATCAATATTTATAAGAGTTCCACATAAAAGGAAGATTTTTTTGGCGTGCTGCGGCTCCATATTCCGTCACTTCACTTGAGAGTATTCTCTTAAGAATATTCCCTCAAGGAATAGTTACAGAATTTATTGAATAGTTAACAACTTGGTTATGGAGTTACCGATTTCTCGGAGCAGATAGACCAGTGCCTGGTTTGACTACATTAGACTCCCCTGGGTTTGTCCTTACAGCCACAAACTGATGTAACCGTGCCAAGAGGAATTTTCCTATGGACTTATGGGCTGTAAAGATAAGTTGTTTGACTGTGTAATTTTTTTGTTACTGTCTATTTTGTTAACTTTTCATATGCATATGATCAAGTGACTACATTTTGATAAAATATAATTTTGATATTATTGGGAGAGGGAAAATACTTTCATGTTTTATGAGGTTTTATTTTAATTAGGATTTCAGAGTACTGACCAAACTCACTTTTTTTGATATAATATTTTTTTTAATACAATACATTTTGATACAATAGAATTTTGATTTTGGGAAGGGAAATAAATTTCATGTGGTTTTTTTTTAAAACATTATATAAAGAGTATTGAAGACTCACTTTTTGGATGTAATATATATGAATTGTAACAGATTTATCAAGTTTGATATCTTTACAATATTGTAATTTGTATCTCATTTTAGTTGAACTATTTAAATTTAAATTACTACCTTTTTGTGTTAAGACTTTGGCTACCATACGGACTATTCTTGTTGTTTACTAATATTTCACACTTTATTTGGCCAGTGGTAGTGACTATTCGCTTGTTGAGGGGCTATTAGGTCCTATTGTATCTTTACACACCCACTACCACTGTTATTTAGTTTTGCATTATATGTAAATTGTTCATACATATATATCTATATACACATTTTTATAAATATATTTATTGTTACTATTTTGAGTTTTATTTCAGTTCTACTAACCAGTATATAATATAGCAAGACAAGATTAGTATTTAGTATTTTGTATTTCAGGTTATTATCTCCAGTATCATTTGTTTCCGTCATTTGTTACTTCAAAATCTCAACTATCGTTGAGTTGGCGCCCTTCTTTTCTCTTCTTATTGTTTTTTCTATAAATTTATTCCCAGTGACCTTCTTTAGTTGTATCACATTTGATATTAACAGGTCTCATTTCGTTTCTTGTCTCATTAGCTCATTATCCTTGCTATCTGCTTTGTATCTTTAAAGCCACAATCCAGTGCATTGAAGCTAGCCCGAACACTCACTTGAGATTTAGTGTCTCTTTGGCCATTTAAATTTGTTCCTCTGAGCTTAGCCATATTTTTAGTATTTTCATCACCTCTCTTCCAGTTCTTCTGGAATTTGGAAGTCTTACACTTCCTAAAATCCAATACTCCTGGAGTATTTGTTCATTGAGGTTTCAATGACACAAGAAAATAGCTTCAGAACAACTACACAACAACTTACGGTAAACCTGGACCTAGGACCAGGTTAACAAGAACTAGGCATCTAAAGAAAAAACAAGATATAAAAGTGGATGCGAAATCTCTAATGATTTTGGTTGAAGTCAAGTCAGAGATATTGGCTTTTATTATTACATGTCCTGTCTTTTATCACTACCATATTTTTCTGTTCTTTGGATCTTTTGACTTCTATTTTTATGTTGCATTTGCTCCAAATTATTAGTAGATCAATGGTCTTGAGTCTTCATTATTTAAACCGATTTTTCGAAGTGCAATTTTGACATGATTACCATTTTTCTTTCTTATTTGGCATATATCAAGTTTTTTTGCACCTTGAAATTAGATCATGGTTTATGTAATATTATGTGCCTTTTAATTTTATTTTAACCGTTTTAATGATTTTATTCTCTATAGAATTATTCTTTACTTATTTATTATCTACATATATTATTTACTACAGAATTATCTATAAAGAATAATAGTACAAATATTATTTTAAAACCAAAATTTGTATTTCGGCTTTTACCAGGTCGTTCCAGAAGGATTAAGACATTTTCTGAACTGGATTAGAAAAAACTATGGGGATGTTGAAATTTTTATAACAGAAAATGGTTTTTCTGATACTACTGGGATTTTGGAAGACTACCGTCGAATTAACTATTATGAGGTATGTATATATTTAATATTGTAGGTACTTATTTTTATATTTAAAATAGCTAGACGTTTAAGAATTCTATGTTTGTGGTATATTTCTTCTTTTCGAGTTTTCTTTGCAGCCTTCGTAATTTTTTTCCTGTCACCTTATCTCTTGCACTGGTGAGTTTTTCATCTATCCCCATTTTTTAGGTTTACTATGGCATTTAGACCATAGTATAGACCAACTGGAAATTTTTCCCAACACTTACGACCCTGATCTTAATATGTATCTAATCTATTTAAAGATTTAAAGTTATACTGTAAATCGTTTACAAATTTCGTATAGTTCAGAACGACAGAGAGCGATAGTGGTAAATCGTTTTCGTTTAAGGCCATCAAAATAGATGGCGCTATTTTTAGCTTACCACTCGAGAAGTGGGAAATAGCAGAACAATTCTTTGACTTACTTGTAGGAATTTGTATCTATCCGACTGTCTGAGGATATATTCCATCCAGCAAGCAGAGATAAGAATACTTGCGGGTCCAGATATCCCTGCTCGTCGTAAGAGGCGACCAATGGGAAGCAATGAGAGGTAGAGACCCATAGTTCGAGGTGTCGGTTTGTAGAAACGTACGCAGGGCGCTCTGGCGTTACGGTTATCAGTCTACGCTCCTAGTATCCGAGACGAAACTCTCGTGGTACCCTCTACTCTCATTCCACAGAACCAAAGTGAGGTTAAACGAACTGCGACCCTTATGCGTCCTTTCCCCATTAAGTACGTATGGTTGCGGCACTTACTCAGTATTGAGGCGCCCACTCACCAAGAAGGAAGAATGCGCAATTAAGTCTGCATGTTTGCTGTAAGGTAAACCCGTACGCTCCACGCCGGCATACACCAGTACTTTTGCTTTCAGTTTAGAAGTACGGTTAAAGTGAACATGACGTCAAAAAACGATCTTTTATTAATGGCAGTGGCGTGTGTTTGTATTAAAGAAAGGTGTCGTATTAAAAGAAAACCAAGGTCGCAATGGACAAAGGCTTGGTTACAAAAACGAGCTACGTACTCTCATGTCAGTTTACTGGACGAATTGCGACTGGATTCATCAGATTGGCATAATTACTTGAGAATGGATCAAGATACGTATTTTGAACTATTATCTTTAGTAACTCTTTTGATACAAAAACAGGACACGCGAATGCGGCAGGCTTTAACGGCACATGAAAGGCTAACTGCTACATTAAGATTTTTGGCAACGGGAAGGAGCTATGAGGACTTAAAATTTTCAACAATAATTTCAGCTCAGGCATTAGGTCGAATTATTCCGGAAACATGTGAAGCAATATGTCGTGTATTACAAAAGGAAGTAATGAAGTAAGTTGATTTGCAATGTACATTTTTTTTTCATTAGAAAAAATAATCTTACCTATATAAAATTCGTTTTTATTGAGATTTTCAATAAAGACAAAGAACTGAAAACACAAAAACTGAAACTAGAATCGGTACAGATCATACTAAAAATATTAATATTTCAAAAAAATATCTTTTACAAATTGCAGAAATCAGTATTATTAGAAAAATTCTTATAATATGTAGCAACGGAATTGGATTGTTGACCCATTGAACTCGGTATCTGAATATTGACTTGTTATTGACTTTCACATTGAGGTAATGCAGACACAAGTGGCATATTTACCGAAAGAATAGAATTTTCATTGAGCCTTCCTAGTTCTGCATTGTAAAGTATATCATTAAACAACTTTTCTGCAAACATCCTTGTGTTGGTAGGGAATCTTCTCAATTTACAGGCTATATTCTTTCCTATTCGATCACTGTATGCTTTATTTTTAATCTGCCATAAACAGGGATAACTTCTGTATAGCTCTATGAATTCCGTAATAAACTCTCTCGACATGCACCTTATATCAGTCATGGTTTTTAATTAAGTGTTTGTTTTCTCATAAAATTATAAAATGCTTAATAATATGCAACATCCAACGAACAGTCGTACAGCACTGATTGAAAATGAAACATGCAGAGACTTGTTGCCCATACACTCTCATTCTTCCCCGCGCGATGATAATTGCACACGCTAAAAATCAAGACGATCCTGATTTTGAGAGGCTTGGTTGCGCATTCCACATTTTTCGCCATACACACACACTTTTAACTGTACCCCGTGCCATGCACATTCAATCCTTCGAGCTTCCTTCTGAGTGAGTGGGCGCCTTTGGAGATTTAAATGTGGGAGAGAAGATCTCCTCGACGGCTACCTGTCTACGTGTGAGGTCAAGTTCTTCTACCTGTGCTCACCTTTCCGATCTGGGGGTGGGAATAACGGACTGGTGTTTGTAACTTAACACAGATTGTAAGACCAGGTCAGACCTGGGTCCCGTCGATATTTTATTATCGGAGGAACACGAACTTCTTCGTACCTGAAGGCTAAGGAAATACAGAAATAAAGTTATAACAGTGTATTGATACTAATTCATTTATGAAAGGTTTAACAAATTGTGCTCCTTTTGCCGTTTATTTAAGTTTATTTCAATTCATCAAAACGTAGCAAAGCTTTTGATGAAATTTGTAAATCTTTGTATATATTGTATATATATATATAGGTATATTTAAATTTAATTTCAGCAATATTTAAGTAGCTGCTTAAATGCCATTTATGAAGATAATATTAAGTTAATAGGCTACACAGCTTGGAGTATTATCGATGATTGGGAATGGATGTCTGGTTATACGTAAGCATGCATACAATAACCAATAAAATATATTAAAAATCGCTATTTTTTATATTCTAGGTCATTTTTAGGAATGTACAGAGTAAACTTTACCGATCCTGAAAGGACTAGAACTAAACGGCTATCGGCTGAATACTTTACTAAAATAGTTTCCAATAGGTGCCTTGTTGATGAAGAAAAATGTATAGGTTGAAATATGAAGTAATACAAAACAGTTTATCACACTCTGAATTTTAATTATTTTGATATAAACTTTGTTTTGATTTACATACTTGATTTTTTGAGAAGACCTTTTCTTCTAAGTAACATGATGTCATTTATATACCCCATTCCACGAATATACGACTGTTTTAAATTCGCTTTAAGGTGTCGATTCAATTGGTCCAATGTATTGAATTGTACAATAGTAAATTCTCCCCATTTTTAAAATACTGTTACGACAGATATAAACCTTAGATTTAAATATAAAGTCATGATATAAATATAAAGTTAATAGTTTATAAAACAGTTGTAATTCAGATTTTGAAGTATATAATTACTATCATGGAGTTTATTTTTTCATTTCAATTATTTCATTGTAAACAAGTTGGTTTTTGAATTATGTGATTTAAACGAAATGTAACAATACTTAAGTGATCAAATAGTATAAATTTTTTAGTCGAATATTCAATTAATATTAAAAAAACCAAAAATCTTACTTATTCACTTATTCTCTTATTCTTCTAAAACTATCATCAACGATCAGATTCACAGCCATAATCAGTCGGCGATATATGAAACTGTATATAAATTTTCGTTACTTTTTAATATCTGTAACGACTCGGTACTTTAACTATCAATAGCCGGTATGTTATACCCGTTACTTTCGGAACTTTTAAGAGTACATAAACTCAAAGCAAACAAATATTTAAAACTAACAAAGTGAAATATTAGATCCTTTTTCTGGTTTGTGAACCATCGTTCTGCCAATTTCTTTTAATTTATATTAAAAATAGTATATTTTTTTTATTACAGTTATAATACCTAATAAAGTAATAAAATGTGTTATATCAAAGAAACCCAGCATCAGATCTAAAACTACTTTTCAGATCACAAATCAAAAAGTCCTGGCAAAATCAATAAAAAAGTTCAACCTCGTAACCTACACACAATACAACCTACCATCAAAACCTTTCAGCTGTCTAACTTAAGTAGAAGAGACAAAGTAATCGTTCGCAGGCTAAGAATTGGTCACACACGGCTGACAAACGGACACCTGATGGCTTCGGAGAAATTATCTGTCTGTGAAAAGTGTAGTGAATTATTAACCGTTCAATATAGCCTTACACAGTGTTTCGAGTACAAGCAAGCACAAAAAAATACTCTATATATGGTCTTACAAATGTGATCCTCAGCCAATTGGATCTTATTCCTAATGTAGTAGATTTCCTTCGAGAAACGAATTTGTATTACAAAATTTAATGTTTTTTTTCTTCTGTTTTTACTTTGTCTTTTACTCTCTTTATTTTATTGTAATGTAAAATTAATCTATTTTAAACTATAATTATATTGTAATGTAAAATTTATAGTACCAAAATTGACCCAGTGTCAATAACCTTGTAGTTGAGACACAATAAACTCAATAAAAAAAACATGTTTTAATATAACAAAAAGTGTTACAATTGTTTATTTTTTTTAATCAGTCCTGTGTTAATTAATGTATTCTTTACTCTTTCTATTACTATATCTTTATATTTCCAAATTGATTCATCGGTTATAATGGATTGTTGTTCCTCTTTGCATTTGACTTTACAATTTTCTCTGTAGTGCTGCAAATGTGCATCTTCAGAATCTATATGATATTTCAGACAAGGTCCAGGTTTAAGACATCCAAGTGGGAAGTGATTGAAAAGTGTTAACACTTTTTCAGTGTTTACAATAGACTTAAGGAAGTCTTTAGCGTGCATTTTCTCGTCTCTGTATGTATGTCGAAGCATGTACATGTGCCTAAAAATTAGTATTATATGTATTTAAAATTGCAGAAGATTGGGTGAAGTTTAAAAACAACTAATAAAACAAAAGAAGACTTAACAATATTTTTGCAAGTAATGTGCACTATTAAAAGTAAAATTAAAAGTGCAACAAACGTCTACGTTCAAATTGCATAGTTTTGAGAAAAATGAGAAAAACGTGTCATTTAGTTATAGTTGAAATTATATTATCTTATATTTTATGGTATAATATTACCAAGATTCACCGAATGATTGCCGGTATAAGCAATCCCCCACTTATGACCAACGGCTGCGGGCGGATGAGTTAATAAGTGGAAGGGCACTCTTTTGTCCAAGGGTTGAGAAAAAGGTCCTAAAGACGGATGAATTGAAAAATATGTCAACGGCGTAAGGATGCAGAAGGCAACGGGAAACCACTGCATTAAAGACTCTTAGAGTACCCCTAGTAAAGTCATGAATGGCAAATGACAAGTAGAATAAACAAACTTACTGATTATGGAGCACGGAATCCAAGATCCGGCAGGGGAGGAATAACTGTAGATCACAGGGCCTCCCAGGTCGTAAACCAGAGAAATCCATGTGGGCTTAAGACATTGAAAATAGCAACCTGGAATGTCAGAAGTTTATATGCAAGTGGTAAATTAGCGAACGTTTTAGGTATAAGTCACGTACAGTGGCCAGGTTCAGGCAAACAAATTACAAATAATGGAACCATGTATTATTCAGGTAACAACGAGGTCAATCATCGCTATGGAGTTGCTATCTTAGTTGCAAAAAAGGTAAATTACTCTGTGATAAGTTTTACTCCTTATCCTGATAGGATCTTATCAATACAACTACGGTCTAAAAAAAGTATAGTAAATTTTATTCAAGTTTATGCTCCTACGGCAGATAAAGATGACGACGATATCGAACTGTTTTGCCATGATTTGGAACAAGTCTTAAAATCAATGAAGAAACATCACACTACAATAGTAATGGGCGACTTCAATGCCAAAGTTGGCCAGGAAAGAGTTGATGGATATGTGGGGGAATAGGGTCTAGGAAATAGAAATGAACGTGCTGACCGTTTGATACAATTTTGCCAGACGGAAGAATTTGTAATAGCTAATACACTTTTTAAGCTACCAAAAAGAAGATTGTATACATGGAAATCTCCCGGTGATACAACGAATAGAATAATCCAAAATCAAATTGACTTTGTCCTTATTAGACAAAGATTTCGTAATTCTATACTGTCTGCCAAAACTTAACCTGGAGCAGACATCGATTCAGACCATAACCCCATAGTAGTCACATTACGAACCAAATTAAAACTGGTTAAAAAACCCACACAAAGTAGAATTGATATTAAGAGATTAAGGGAACCACAAACAAAGGAACAAACTGTAAAAACTCTTACTGAAAACCTACGTAATGCCCAAGAACTGAATAAAAGTAGCTATAACACTGATCAGAAATGGGAAAGTATAAAAGTAGCAATAATTAAAACAGCAAATGAAAACTTAAAACCAAATGATAGAAAACATAAAGATTGGATGACTGAAGAAACACTACTATTAAATATAGATATATATTGAAATATAATGAAACTGATCGATTAATAAAAAAGAGAATAAAAGAAGCTAAGGAGAGAATGTTACATGAGCAGTGCCAAGAACTAGAAGAAATTGAAAAAAAATATGACTTTTTTAATATGCATAAAAGAATTAGAGAATTACCAGAGATGAGAAAAACACTTCAAACTAGGCAACTACAAGATGAAAGGGGTGCACTTATAACAGATATAAACCAAAAAATGCAGAGATGAACCATCCACATCCATCATACCACACTATTTCATCATTTTCTCCACTATTCACGTCTACATCACATTCCAGTCAATTCTTCTTTCTTTCATTATTTCTTGGTCAATTCATATATTAAACATACACTCATTAGTTTTAAACTCTGTAACCATTTATACATTATCTAACAATTTATCATAATTCATTATTTTCCCCATTACCAAAAAAATCCCAATCAACAATTGATCCCCTTCTCTTGTTCAACAACTTAGTAGCAAACACACACATCAAATTTCAGGTTTTATATAAACCTAATTTAATACAACCAAAATAGATTTTGTTCACGGTGCTAGATGCTCTTAGCATGAAGGACCTCTATTATCTCTAATTGTTGATCAACTCTTTCTCTCCTTTAACCCTCCCCTTCTTCTTCAGTCATTCCTTTACTTTTATTCGTATCAAGTCTCTGAGGAGCTCAGTCAGAGAGATTAGCTTTTACGGGAAGTTTTTTTGATTTGTGATAATTCGGTTTTTTTCTTTGTGTTTTAAGAATGTATAGTTGTATTAATCATTGCTTGAATATAGTTTATAGTGATCAGCTAAGATTTCTACAATTTCTAGTTTATCTGAAGTAATTAAGTTATCGGTAGCAATGGTGCCAATATGATTAATTTTGGTTGAGCCTTTTATTTTCCTTATTTTCTGGCTCAGGTAAATAGTGTACTATTTTTGAAAATTTTCCATTTTTGGATAAAGTTGAAAGGAAATGGATCATAACAGCATTTTTGTTTTGCCACCACAGTTATCAGTAAATATATGCAGAACAGTAACAAAACTTTAAATATGTATAAAATGCCACAAAAACGATACAATTTCTATGGAGCCTTTCTTCGCAACTGTTTCGTCAAACATATAACTGACTGATTTATTATTAGAAGAAAAGTAAAAAAGCTGATGACCCAGCTGTGCCTAGCATAAAATATTTTCCCCGTAGCAATTTCAGTTGTTTCTTTTTTCATTATCGTAGAACGCTTGAGCTTTTCAAGATGAACTTCATTTTGAATCTTCAGTTTGTGCTTAAGTTCGTCCTTAGAGGCATAAGTCATATCAAAGCATCAGCGTTGCGTAAAAACTCTGCGTTGCGTATAAACGTCGCGAATAAAAAATGTTATTGGTTTTACAATAACAGAAATTGGGAACGCCGTGAGCAGCTTACCGACGTTGATGCGTAAAAGAGCACATGCATGTAAGACAATTCCTTTAGAGAATGCCCAGTTTTTTGTCTCTACACAACTTGCGATAAAAAACGCTGTTGTTCTAGATGATACAAAATGAAACTTTTGTCAAGCGTTTTTTGTCGCGTGTCGCTTTCAAATCAAATTTGTACAGTAAATCAGTGACCATCTTACCGTGCAATAAGGAAGTGTACCTTTATTAGATATCAGTTAAAGTGAAACACACTTTGAGAAAAACTTTGACAAGAGAGTCACTTTGAAATTAGATCTAGTACTGAGCAAGCTAGAGCCGAATACGATTTTAGTACACATTATTATAGGCATATGGATTTTTTCTATTTAGTTTTACTATCTTCTACTTCCTCTTCATTTTACGATTCGAATTCATCACCTGAACTAATTATAACATTATCTGTTAAAAAGTCCATATAGATTTATCAATAAACAGACTCATTAGATTATTACCTGCCATTTATACTTACTTAGGTATAGTTTTATCCTGAGTTGTACGATTAACAAAATGGGCATTTGTCACAGTATATGCAGCTCCCCGTTCAATTTTTCCTTTTGCTAATAGTTTCATTTTTACTCTATGCATCAGTGCGTTTAAGTTATCATCTTTCATAGGAACTATCACTTCATCTGTATCGATCACAATAATGTACCTTGGGAAAAAAATTACTGACAGATATATTTTAATATTTAAATAAATGACTAAATGTTACATTTAGTCTATTATGACTAAATTTCATTTAAAGTAATGAAAATTATTATTTATTGATTATGCAGCTCAAAACAGTGAATGTGAGCCCAGATTACACCAATATTTTCAACCAGGAATGTCGAAAGTATATAACATCAAACAATATAGGGAATGCTAGATAAAGTCCAGAGAAAAGTCTTACTAAGGTTAGCACGTGCATACAGAACATGAATGGTGGCCATACAAGTAATCGCGGGTGTGATGCCCATCCATCGAATGTAAAGGAAAGGACAGAAACTTTCGAGAAAAATGAACAGGAAAAAATAATAGCTACGAATAGCAGAATAACGAAGTGGTAGAAAAATTAGATAAATAAGCATATGTAACGTTTAACACTTTCTAATTTTAATTTTGACGTTAATAGTCTTTTATAACCACTAATAGTTAGATGATCCATATTACCTGTATAACAATTTCAATTTGATAACTATAGTGCAGGTGTCCAACTTACTGGACAACAAAATTAAGAATCTGTTTTGTGTTGCTTTTTTTTTAATGGTTTCAGTTGCAGAACAAAATTTTATTTAGTTATTTAGAAAGTTAATAAGTAGAATTGTTTTGGTTTTACTAGTTTTTGTTCAGTAAATGGCCCCACGTTGGGCGCCAATGTAACAACAATTATATACTTGTACTTTTGTGGTAAGTACCAATATAACAAGAATGAGGAGTTGGCGGATGTAGTGATCAACTATGCAAAGATGAAAGAGATGTGCTCACAACAGAATATTGTGGGACCTAATGCTGCTTGGCTAGCAGACTATGCCAGAGCAGGACAATTAACTCAGAAGGATTCGGCCAATTTGCATACATCTAAAAGATAGTTACCTTAAGATTAATGTCCTAACTAATATAGCATACGCATACTGAACTAATATGTTCAATAAATCGATTATTTGTAAACAATTACTGAACAAAAACTAGTACAACAAAAACAATTGTACTTCTTCTCCTTCTAATTAACTAAATAAAACTTCTTAAAAGTTTTTTGTCCAATAAGTTGGACACCGTCACTATGCTACAGGTGTTGCTAGTTTCAAGTCTTGATCGGATGTGAATAAAACTTGGAAGAAGGTATCAGATCTCAAGTCCAGTTGCGCATGCCAAAAATAATATTAATTTTTAAATTAATAGTCTTTTTGGGCACATCAAACATTGATTTGTGCTCACAAAGATCTATATTATGGTTCAAACTCTCAAATGAAATTCGAAAACCTCTTAGCTGAAAAATTTGCAGTTACTAAGGGTCTCAGACAAGGATGTTGTATCTCTCCGACTCTATTTAAGATTTATATCTCTGTATCTCTGAAATAATGGAAAAGGAAAGTGAAAGAAATGGGTATACAATTGAACGATCAGGATTACATATATACTTTACAGTTTGCAGATGATCAGGTGGTGATCTCAAATGACAAAGACGACATGAAATAAATGCTTAGAAAACTAATTGAATAATACCAGAAATGAGGATTAAATATCAATTTAGAAAAGACAAAATACCTTTCAATTGGAGCTGAACCAGAACAACTCGATATCGATGACAATCAAAAAATAAATCCATGTGACGAATATAAATACTTATGCGTCATCTTCGACCGTAGTGGAAAAGACGAACGAGAAATAGAACATCGAATTGTACAAGCACGAAGAGCTATAGCATGTTTGAACGGAGTTCTATGGAGTAAAGAAATATCAAAGAAAAGCAAATGGAAGATCTAGACATGTAGAGAGTCTGGAGAATAACCGAGAAATATAAGAAAAGGGTCGAAGTCACGGAAATGGATGCCATCAGAAGATCGATGAGAATATCAAGAGCCGACAGAATACGGAATGAAGTGATAAAACAACAAATGGGTATATATATATATATATATATATATATATATATATATATATATGTGTAATTTTTAAATTATAATTATAAAGTGACGAACGTTACATGTAGAGTGGTCTGGACAAGGGTATGAATTTTGAATGCTGCAGAATGGATATGGTACGGTAAATAAGACATTTATCATTTTTTTTCCTCAGTTCCTACCATTAACTGCTCCTTCAGGATCTACCTAAAAATGAGAGGAAAGGTTGCATAATGTTTGATTAGAACAGAAATAAATTAACACAGTTGTCAGAAAGAAGAAAATAATAAAGAGTTATCTGCAGCGAAGATAAAAGGAAAATAATGAAAGAAAGAAAAAGCATGAGAGAGAAGACGGACTATTGCTGGACACGGAGCAGCTGTGGATATATCTGTGAGCACAACTCCTCTGGGAGTACTGCCTGCGAATAAACCCTTACAACCTCAATCCAACATACACCAGTGGTTCTTACTTGGATACGGCCTGGTATGGTCTTTAGAAGATTTACCACTACCTTTCCATAAAAAAGAGATACATTATTACCTATGCATGCAACAGGCAGGCGTACAAAAATTAAAGAAACTATCACGAGTAAAATTAAAGAATAGGTACTGAGTAAAATAATAATAGTTTCCACACCGAACATCAAAATCACAAATTTCACATTTCAATCACAAAAGTATATCACACATACTTACTTATATCGATACATGTTTCTGTAAAAGCAATCGTTGTATGGTACAATTTCATTAAGTCTTTTTCTTATACTTTGTTTCTGTAGATAAAAATGTTGTAAAAACGGAACATTAGACGCGCCTCCCGGTAATGTTATAGGAGTAACTTGGATCTTAAACATAAATGGAAATATTTTGACTGCGTTATCTTTGGACAATTTCTAACAAGTAGTTTTAAAAAATAAACAACTTTTTTAAAGACATACTTTTCCTATTTTCTCATAATAATTCAAAATTTTTCTTATATTCGGATGTGTGTAGAGCTCGTAGACGAAAATTTTATTTACGCCTGTAGCATTTAACAATTCTATCCACTCCGACAGTCTGGAGGAAATATCGTTTGGAAAACTTAAGCCTAAAATCCAAAGAAAATGGGTAATAACGTTAAATAACACCTTATTTACAAAAGTTTAAATAATCTTAACAACATCTCAAGTACTAAATTCTTAAAAAAAATTCTATGAAATTCTGTAAAATTTATTGAATTTTAAATTTTTTAAAATATTATGAAAATCCTTTCAATTGTAGTGCTCTCAAGTTCTTATTTAATATATTTTACCAGCTTTGGTTCTGTCTTATGTTCATCTTATTTTTGGTTTTCTCTTTTTATTTTGCGTATTTGATCTCTAATTAATATTGTTCTATATATATATATATATATATATATATATATATACATATAAACTAAACAATAAAGTTTATAAGTTTATTAGGGCTGCAGTCAGAAGTTTGGCCGGGATGTTACAGAAACACTCTTTTGACTTTTGGTCTAGCTTTCGGAATTGTTTAATTCCTTTTTCAAGACACTGTAATTAGAAAAATGTGTAAATATTTACAATCACAAAATGTCAGTGTACTTACTAGTCGTTGAGATTATTTGTATAAAGCTATGACACTCAACATTAATAACAAACATATAAAATATAACTTATAAAATAATGGACAAAATACATTTTAAAATTTAGTTAAAAATAGTAAAAATTCGTTTGCTACATCTTTTAATGGTGTGTTTTAACTGATCCATAGACAATAAAAAAAAACAATAACCTCCAAAAATAAGACATGGGACAGAAGGTGCAGAGAGATGGAATCTTATATTGGAGGACGACAATGCACTGAGGCGTGGAAGTTTATAAACTCTGTTAAGAAACCGACTAACGAGAAAGTGATTCTAAATCCCATAAATCCCGAAGATTGGACACTTTATTACAAAACATCTATTAAATGAGAACAGAGTTTAACGAATTTAAAGAAGATATGAATTCATCAAGACCTCTTAGCTGAAAAATTTGCAGTTACTAAGGGTCTCAGACAAGGATGTTATATCTCTCTAACTATATTTAAGATTTATATCTCTGCAGCTCTGAAACAATGGAAAAGGAAAGTCAAAGTTGAACGGATCAGAATTACATATATACTTTACAGTTTGTAGATGATCAGGTGGTGATCTCAAATGACAAAGACGACATGGAATACATGCTTAGAAAACTAATTGAAGAATACCAGAAATGGGGATTAAATATCAATTTAGAAAAGACAAAATATCTCTCAATTGGACGTGAAGCAGAACAAATCGATATCGATGACAATCAAAAAATTAATCCATGTGACGAATATAAATACCTGGGCGTCGTCTTCGACTGTAGTGTAAAAGACAAACGAGATATAGAATATCGAATTGTACAAGCACGAAGAGCTATAGCATGTTTGAACGGAGTTCTATGGAGTAAAGAAATATCAAAGAAAAGAAAATGGAACATCTATGAGACCATGGTTAAAACTAGCCTACTTTATGGAGCTGAAACATGGAGAATAACCGAGAAATATAAGAAAAAGGTCGAAGCCACGAAAATTGATGCAATCAGAAGATCGGTGAAAATATCAAGAGCCGACAGAATACAGAATGAAGTGATAAAACAACAAATGGGCATAGAGGGCACTATAGCTACGGATATTGAGAGAAAACAGCTTATATGGTATGGGCATGTGAGCCGAATGGGGGACGAAAGATTGCCTAAAAAAACGATGATGTGGCAACCCCTAGAGAAGAGGATACGAAGAAGACCACCACAGAGCCTGGGAACCTGGAAGTTAGGAAAGCGATTAGCGCTCGAAATCTGGACGAAGACCTAACTCAAGACAGAATCCAGTGACGTTTGGGAGTCGGACAACGTCGTAAGACGTTATAAAACCGAATATATATATATATATATATATATATATATATATATATATATATAATATTTTAATTTGCAAACAAAATTAAGATATTATGTGAAGAGTGCAAAAGTTGGAAGAGTTGGAAAATAAAGAAGACGACAGAATTCAAGATCAGCTAAATTCCCACTGTGCTAAAGCAGAAAAGGCAAATCTATAATATAAAAAAGTCTCTACCGAAACAGCAAGTTGCTTAAAACGTATTTACTCTATGGATTAACAAAAACCGATTATTTTGCCTATTATGCCTTAAAGTAAAAGTGCAATTTTTACTAGCCAACTTGTTTTGTTTAACCTTAGGTTTCCTACATAAAGTAAAAAATTTAAAAATAAAAGCTTCTGTGTACTCTGGCACAAGATTGTGGACAAGATGGTATTTAGGTGAATGTAAGGCGGAGTCGATTGTTGACGCTTCATTAGAAGTAATAATAAAAGAAAGATATGTCTCTTATTTTGTATTTTGGACAGATAACTGTACATCCTAGAATAAAAAAATTTGATTCTATACACTTTCTTAACAACTGAAGTCAATCGTTGTGCTGAAGCACATAAAATCAAAGGAAACGATGACCACATACAAAGAAAAGTAGTTGTGGCAAAATAAAAAAAAGAAAACCAACTAAGACACTATGGGATCTTTTAAAATGTTTTCTGTTACAAAATCTGGTAGACTTCTTTTTACAAAAGAGAGTATTTGTATAAAATATTAAACAGATTTTGCGGACGATTAGAAGCAATTAGATTTTCTACATAAAAAAATCACTGTCCAAGCATGTTTACACCCAAAACTTTAAATATTAGTGGATTCTCAAGCGACAAAAAGGGATTAATTTTGAAAAACCTTAAGTACTGTTAATGTCGAAAACCAAAAGTTTCCTTGGCAAAGCCAAAAGATAAGAAGACGTTGTAAAATAAGTTTTGTGTCAGTAGGTCCATTATATTTATACCAAATTTATTTTCATGTCATCAAAAAAAATTATAGCGTATCAAAAAAATTATTTAATCCACTATAAATGCTCTGAATTCGCTAGTCGAAAGAATTGAAAAGACCATAGTGGCAAAAGAAATAGCTCTTTGCGCTTTCATTGACATAGAGGGAGCATTCGATAATACCTCATTTGAATCCATAAAAAGAGCACTAGTAAAGAGAAGCATTGAAGTCTCACTAATACAATGGATTCAGTCAATACTAAAAACTAGAATCATCACTGCTAGTATTAGAGGAGAATCTGTGACTGTGACAGCGGTAAAGGGGTGCCCTTAAGGGGGAGTATTATCGCCTCTACTGTGGTCTTTGGTAGTGGATGACCTCCTCACTAAGCTGCATGATTCTGTTTTTTTAACCCAAGGTTACGCAGATGACCTCGTTGTTTCAATTAGGGGCAAGCATGACCAGACTATATCTAGTCTCATGCAAATTGCTTTTAACGAAATTAAAAGTTATCCAGAGTTAGTTTAAAAATTAAAAAAATTAAAAGTTAGTTAAAAAAAATTATCCAGAGCTTTGGTGGCAAGTTGGACCTGCCGCAAGACGTTTGGAAAGACTTGGGGCCTACAACCGAAAATGACACTCTGGTCATATAAAACAATAATTAGGCCCATGGTCACATACGCATCATTCGTATGGTGGCCAAAAACACAACAAACAACAGCTAACGCCAAGCTGCAGAAAGTGCAGCGGCTAGCTTGTCTGGGAATCACAGGGGCAATGTCAACATGCCCCACTGCAGCTCTAGAGGCAATGCTGAACCTTCCTCCCTTATAGTTCTGCATAAGGAGGGAGGCAGTAACTACCGCCTTAAAACTGCGACAGACACAAATAATGAAACCTGGAGATCTAGTTGGCCACCTGAAAATTTTGGAAGAAATTCCATTGGATTCTAAGGATATGCCGACAGATGCTATGTCAGTCAAATTCGACTTTGAAACACCCTTTGAAGTAGTCATAAAAAACCACCAAATGGGTAAAGAAATCTCTCAAGAAGCTGGCGGAACGCAACAGTGTAATTGTGATGTGGGTGCCAGGTCACAAGGAAATTTCAGGAAATGAGGAAGCTCGCAAGCGAAGGAGCTAATACCTCATTCCGGGTCCGGAACCCTTTTGTGGACTATCGAAAAGCTACATCAAAGAGGAACTCTGTACCTGGGAACTCAATCAACTAAGATCATATTGGTCTAACACACCAGGACAAAGGCAAGCAAAAAAGCTCATAAACGTGTCGCCCACTGCAACAAACCACCTTCTCGAAATGATTAAGAGAGATGTCAAAATGGTCACTGGCCTTCTCACTGGTCACTGCCCGCTGAGATATCAAATCCAGAAGATGGGCAAATCAGATAGTGAGAACTGTCGTTTCTGTCACAATGAGAAAGAAACGGCAGAACATATACTATGCAACTGCGTAGCACTGTTCTGCAAAAGACTAAAATTCCTATGAGAGGCAGTCTGGCGTCCTCTGGCATAGGAAACAAGCCACCTAGGAAGCTAATCAACTTCATCAGAAGCATTGGCATTCTAGACTTTAACTAGATTAAGGTATGCACAAAAGATCTGTATAGGTCGAAGTGCGCTGAGGGCGCATGGCCTTAACGACCTCACATAATCTAATCTAATCTAAAAAAATTATTTAGAGCAAATTATTTAAACATAAAATAAAACATTAGTAGATCCTTCTCATATTACGTAATACGATCATTTGAAGAAATTATTTAAGCTTATTGACCTCTATTTACTCTATTTACCTTTTACACAAACTGCAAAATCTTCTTTTTTTCCAGGGTTGTCGTATATAACTCTTAAGCGGTTAGTTGCAATATCACACTCCCTCTCCACCAATGAAATTGATTCTGGAACTCGTTTACTTAACTGCTTTGGCAACACGCATGATATAAGATACGGTATAAAATAACCTTTTTGTGGCTTTCCGAACCACCAAATAATTCTATGTTCATAGGTTTTTACTATTACGGGGTTGTTTGTATCGTTAAACCAAAACTGACAATATGTCGGTAAATTTATTTTGTATCTATCTATCATTCCTACAATTCTTACCGTAGGACCCAGTGTATTTTCCGATCTAGTATCCAAATATGCATTGTATAAAAGAAATGTGCCATTACTAGTATTCTGACTTTGCCAGTATGAGTTGCGGTATTCAATGTTTAGAGGTAGTATAAACCTGTAAAAACCAAAATATATTATTGAGATATGCAGATATAGCTGTATAATTAATTCTATATAAAATTCATTAACTTATTTCATAAACTAGTGGTACAAATATTTTATGTCTAAAAAACTTATACAGAAGTAAAACAATTTGTATCTAGGTATAAAAAATTTAATTTCAAACTTTTTTAACCCTTTCAATACCTCTTTTTTTTCAGCGAACGAAAAAATATTTTTTGGTTAAAATGTATTAAAACAGTTCATATAACACTTTTTGGACATTAATAAAAATATAGCATGTATACATAAAAAAATTTATTATGGGTTCATTTGTACCCAAAAGTACTTAACAAATCTAAAAAACTAGCGCATATGAAACATAAAAAAGCAATTTCTTTCCTTTTGAAGGCACAAATGGACATTGCACTTCTGACATTTCCATCTTGATTTTCCTATACAACCAGGGTTTTTACATCTTAAAGGTAAAGGTAGCTGAGGGTGCTCTGGAAAATGTCCAATGTTATCTAATCGCACCTCAGTAAGAGGTCTAATTTCAATGTTTTGGCGTTTTTCAGCTACTACTGGACTAGATGTACCGCTTGAAGGTCTTCCCCGTTTTCGGTTATTGAAAGAGTTGACTTTTATGAGGGCTTCACCAACTTTCATCCTAAAGTGTAGAAGGTCCATGATATCTTTTTTTGGAATTCCTAAAGTATGCATATCTTTTTTATATTCTAACCATGAATTTGTTAGGGCCATGTCAACTGCATGGAAGATTAGTCGAACAGTCCACTTTCTGCAACGGTTTTTTACTCTGTAAAACGCAATAAGAGCATCTGTTTTATCTATGCCACCCATGGACTTATTATACTTTTGTATAACTTCGGGTCAACTTACGTCAATGAAACATTTTGTTTGGTCATTCCAACGTTTTACAACATCTTCTGTACCAACCCCAACGAAGTTGGATATCATTATCACTGACTTGTTATCTAACCATCTGGTTACTACAATTCCATCAGAAGAGATAATTTGTTCCGTTGATCCTCTCTGGTTTTTTGAAAAATCTTTTACATCAATTAAAGGTGGTTTAGAAAATCTATTGATCCTCGCAGTACCAGCAACAAGTATTGATTTTTGGTTGAGAATTTGTAAAAGATTATAGCTCGTAAAATAATTGTCACAGTACAATGCATGCTTATTAGGTTCAAGTCCTTTTGTTAATTGCAATACGATAGCTGCACCTTGTCCATATTTCAAATTGGAAGGTTCTTATTCTGTGGTGCTACCTTGATAGATTAGAAAATTGTAAATTGGTCCACTTTCACCACCTAATAAATACAGTTTCACTCCCCATGGATTAGGCTTATTTTTGATGTATTGTTTTATAGACAATCTCCCTTTGAAAGGCATGATTTGTTCGTCTATGCAAATATTTGTTTCTATATGCAGTTCTCTACATCTCTTTAGGACTGATTCAAAAACTGGTCGAACTTTCCACAGTTTGTCGTCGCTCTGTCTGGTTTCCAGATTGTCAACACAATGTATGTGCGTGCGAAGTTTGAAATAACGATTCAATGTCATTGTGTCCGAAAAAATATCAATTTTTAAAGATCTGTCCGAATACATTTGCAGTCTTGGAAATTTTAGACAGCCTGTTAGAATACTAAGGCCAAAAAATAATTTTATTTCTTGTAGATTACACGGTACAAATTTCTCATTTCCAGTTTGCAAAGCATACATATTCGCATATTGAACGAAATTTTCGAATATACTTTCGGGAAAATATCTCATAAAATATGTAACTGGATATTCCTCAGAACAGTTTTCATTAGAAATCTGTGTTATTTTATTAGGTAATTGTCGTGTTAGATATTGAACATTCTGTAACCAATTTACATTTTTTTTCAGAGTAATGAAGTTATCATAGTTACCATCGTTTTCGCCCTATTCATCATCATCCTTCTTTTCTACCTCATTATCCTCTTCCTCGTCCTCCAATTCGTTTTGATTTTCTGAGACATCATCTATCATATGTCCAACTCTCTGTCTTACTTGTATTTTTTCTTCGCAGTCACTGTCGTCATCACTAACAAATCCTTCTATGTCGGACAGTTTTTCCAGCTCTTCCAGGAGTTTCTTCTCAGTTAAATACTTTTTTGGAGGCACTTTACTCTGAAACAAAAAATAACACTGAGTCATTTTGGCTACAATTGTGCCCATCGAATTTGAAGCACACTTCTATATTTGAAAAAATCTAATTTCAATAAAATTTATTCACAATTAGTAAGAAGTAACACTACTTTCAACATTGCACTGAAATATAAATGTCGATTGACTTTATTCAAACTAATATTTGAAGAAACAAGTACACTTACCTCTTATGAACAATGCAATTGCCGACATATTGCTTTTGACATTAATTTTCTTATAGCACAAAACCATCCATGCGCCATATAGGTACAAAATGCAGAAGTATAGTACTTATAGAATATAGATTTAGATAAACTTGCCTAAGTTGCAGATTCCTGTAGAATTATATATGCATTCAAATTAATGGGTACAATTATACCCAGCATGACTGAAAGGGTTAAAAGTGTCGTCCAAAATTTACAGGTGCATAACGTGATGTTTTCGATCTAGTTCAGATCATCCTTAGTGCCTTCTTTTGTAATTGAAGCTAATGTAAAATAGTAGCGGTGACATCAATATATTATGGTTTTACATGTTTAAAAAGTTAAATTCTAATGCGACTCTAGGTGAATGACATGGATGGATATGGTAGATTAATTATGTCAGAATTATAACGTCGCAAGAAAGACACGCGACTTTGTGATAAATTGTAAGAATATTAATTGGGGTTAAACGTTTTTTAGCGTGTAGTCAAATTAGAATATTCACATCGTTGCTAAAAGTATCCTCAAGTGTACTTATTAGCTACCGATAAAACTACGCCTTTAGAAATTAATTTATATCGTGGACCGAGGCGTTGGGCATAAGGGGATTCGAATTATATTTATCCACCGATTCTATCCAGCTAGTAGTAAATAAAATTGTGAAAATATAGAAAATGGTTTAATTGCTTACAAAAAAAAATATTTTTATAAAATATGGGTGAAAACTATGTAAATTTCAAATAAGGTAGCTACTTACTTAGCACAAGTTTGATTATATCCCCTTTTTGAGTCTGATTTCCAATCTTTTTTAATTTTTGGTAAACTGGGTAAAATTTTCTCGATTGCCAATTTCAATTGTTCCTCAGACAAAGCGTTTTCCTCCGAATAGGTTTCGATATCTGTCTCGAGAACTGTGGGTAATGCCTGAATTTGTGGTTCTGCATTATGCTTCAGCATTCTTAAAAATCAACATTCTTATTTAATTCCTAAATTCTTCTTAGTACTGTATTTACTGCATATAATACAAGGTATTAAGATGAATTGAAGTACAAGTATAATCAATTATAAACATTTTATTTTAACCTTCAAGTACCAGTCTGATCCAATTAATTTACAATACCCGTAAATCAAAATGTAATTCGGTACCAGGTTCAGCAAATTATATAAAAGTTATAAGTTGTTATAATGAAAAAAGCATTCGATCAGTGTATACTACCAATCCTGACATACGGCTACGAAACTTGGAGACTAAGGAAAAAGATAATATCAGAGTTAAAGACACCCAAAGGTCAATGAAGCGATTCAGGCTTGGTATAACAAAGACAGAACGAAAAAAAAAAGAATTAAATTGATCAAACAGAAAACCAAAGTTACTGATGTAATCCACAAAGTTAAATCTTTAAAATGGCATTGGGCAAGGTATGTGGTGTGGTATCCGAGTGATTGCCGGTATAAGCAATCCCCCACTTACCTACCAACGACTTCGGGCGGATGAGTTGGTAAGTGATAGGGCAATCCTTTGGCTACAGCTTTGAAAGTAAAGATTACTGATCGGAGTACAGGTAGGAGAGTAAAGATTACTGACTTTATATCGGAGTGCAAGATCCGGCAGGGGAGCAATAACAACACAGAACCTCGGGGCCTCCCAGGTCGTTAGCAAGCGAAACCCCCAAGTTAAAGGAAAGGATGCGCCTAGAAAAATTAAACAGTTTATTAAAATATGCACCTGGAACGTCAAGACCATGTACGAAGCAGGCAAAATTTATAATGCCATCCATGAAATGGAAAGACTGAATATCGATATAATGGGCATCAGTGAAATGCGATGGCCTGATGCCGGAAAATGTCAAATAAACGAGCACCAAGTATATTACTCTGGAAATACAGAAGGTCAACATAAGCATGGCGTCGGAATAATTTTAAATAAACAAATAAACAAATACGTTACGAATTTTGTTCCAATATCCGAGAGAATCATGCTCATTCAATTGGATTTATTCCCAGCAAAAACCAACATAATCCAAATATACGCACCCACAGCAGACAAATCAGACGAAGTAATAGAGGCTTTTTATTACGATTTAAGGAAAGTCCTAAGTAAGTTAAAAACCAATGAAGTAACGATAGTTATGGGTGACTTTAATGCCAAAATCGGTAAGGGTAGTTATGGTGAAGTAGTAGGTTCATGGGGTCTGGGTGAGCGAAATGAGAGAGGAGAACGCCTACTCACATTTGCTACGGAAGAAGAGCTGGTAATCACCAATACACTTTTCAAATTACCATACAGAAGGTTGTACACATGGCGCTCACCCGGTGACACGCCAGAAAATCTCATAAGAAACCAGATTGATATATTTAATAAATAAAAGATTCAAAAACTCAATAACATCAGTGAAAACCTACCCTGGTGCAGATATTAAGTCAGACCATAACCCACTTGTCGCTAAGTTTCGCCTGAAATTTAAAAAAATCCACAAACCTAATCCTATAAGATACGATCTCAAACAACTAAGAGATGATGACATAAAGCAAGAAGTACGGGAATATCTGAAGAACAACATATCTAAGTCAGAAGTAGTTAATGATGTTGACACAGAAATAAACCACTTAGAAAACATTGGGAAGGAAATATTAGACCAATACCTGCGACCGAAAAAGACAGAAAAGAAAAAACCATGGATGACCGACGGTATATTACAGATGATGGACAGAAGAAGAGAATCCAAGCGGAAAGACTACGTTGCATATCAATTTCTAGACAAAGAGATAAAAAAAGCTGTCAGAGAAGCTAAAAATAGAAATCTGGAAGAACAGTGTGAAGAAATCGAGATATTGGAACGTAAACACGATTCCTTCAACCTCCACAAAAAGATCAAAGAAGCAGCAGGCATCTATAAATCAAAAAGGTCGGGACACTTAACAGACGCTCAAGGAAATCCAATAGTTGATATTGAAGAAACAAAAACAACGTGGATGAACTATGTGACAACATTTGAAGACGATAGGAATGTCACCATCACACAAAATAAAAATGACGATACCGGACACCTATTCTCGAAGCGGAAGTAGAAGCTGCTATAAACAACATTAAGGAGGGAAAAGCCGCAGGACCAGACGAGTTCTACTCAGAATTTTTCAAGGACATAGACGAGAGAATACTTATAAACGGAGAACGATTGAACCACCTGGTCAATTACTAGTTAACCAACAACCTATAACACAAATCACCAACTTTTGTTATCTGGTGCAAACTTAAATTAACACTGGGATCGAGAAGGCAAGATCAGCTTTCGTCAAAATGAAAAAAATCTTTAATAGCCACGACATAAAATTGGAAATAAAAGTTCGTTTACTAAATGCTACGTATTTTCCGTTCTTTTATATGGCGTGGAGTCATGGACCTTAACTGAAGCATCACTGAAGAGACTCGAAGCATTTGAGATGTGGTGCTATAGACGCATGTTGAGGATTTCCTGGATAGACAGAGTTACCAACGAAGAAGTACTACATAGAATGGGTAAAGAGCGCGAACTAGTCGTAACCATAAAACGTCGCAAACTAGAATACCTGGGCCATATAATGCGCAATGAACAACGATATGACCTACTTCGGACCATACTTCAAGGTAGAGTGCATGGGAAAGAGGTCCAGGACGGAAAAGAATATCCTGGCTGAATAACGTGGTATAACTTAACCACTACCGGACTTTTCAGTTCAGGGCAGCAATCAACAAAGTCAGACTAGCCATGTTAGTGTCCAACATCCGTAACGGATAGGCACCATAAGAAGAAGATCCAAGAGGCGTCAATAAGCCAAGAAGACGTCCAAATTTAAGATGGGTCTATGACATAAGCAACAAGCTGGTACAACATGGCACAGAAAAGCGAATGTTCGACATTAACCCGTTTAGACCCATAGTTGCGTTAACGCAACACATTAAATGCTTTTCTTTACATTCATACCGAAGTTTTTTTATAAATTGCGGATAGTATTATGTTAAGAAAGATTTAACAATTCAGAACAAATTTTTCCACGCAAAAAAATATAATTCGAAATGGCGTTAAAAATAGCTAAATAACTAGAAATTATTACAAGCGTGGTACATTCTCAAAACATGCTTTAAAATATTTAAGTATTATTATTTTATCATTTACAAGACATTTTCATAGCTTAGGGACATAAAGTTTTAATATACTAAACGTAAATTTGATTTGTTTTTAGAAAATAGTGTCGTTTCAGGACTTTGAATATAGCTCTGCGTTAATGTAACTATAGGATACATAATAATAATACAATAGGACAATAAGTATAATACATAGAAGTGACTAATTTTTTGTTGAAATAACAAATATAAATAAAGGAAGATGAGTTAGAAGAGATAAGTGTAAGTCAGTCTCATGTGTAATCCTCAAAAGCCAAAAAATACTTCGAGTCGAAAACACTAATCTGGTGCAGAAAACCCATTGAGTATGGAAATGATGCTGATTCGAATGAAGAAACTCGCATAAAAAATATCGTTGAGGAGTTACATGAAAAGTCGATACTGGACTATTTTATGGAAATGTTCAATGAAGATATTATGCAATGTATTATTTCAAATTCAAAAAAATATTTGAGAGGTCAGAACCGTCCTAACTTTGACTTGGATCGAAATAATTTAGAAATATGTTTGGGATTGTTAATATTGAGCGGATATCACACTCTTCCCAGTATAAAGTTTTACTGGTCTTCCGATGAGGATAAGGGAGTTTAGTTAGAGAAGATGCAATGTCTCGAAATAGATGTCTTAAAATAAAGCGGAACATACATCTTGCAGATAACGATCAGCTAGATAAACAAGATAAATTTGCAAAAGTTCGTCCGATGATGGACCTGTTAAATAAAAGTTTTTTAAAATATGGTGTTTTCAGTCAATACTTATCAATAGATAAGCAAATGGTCCCATACTTCGGCCGTCATTCAGCAAAAATGTTTATAAAAGGAAGCCTGTTCGTTTCGGATACAAAATGTGGTGCCTTGCATCTAGCAATGGATATTTATAAAACTTTGTTCCTTATGCTGAAAATCCAACCAGAATAATTCAAAAGAGCTCAGTATGAGTGAAGCAGTTGTTATTAATCTTTTAAAAGTCGTGGAAGATAAGTCTGCATACAAGATATATTTTAATAATTTATTTACCAGCTACAAGTTGTTAGTTCATTTGAAACAACAAGGATACTTTGCCACTGGAACAATACGTGAAAACAGACTGTTAAATTGTCCGTTGGAGAACACAAAATCCATTGGAAAAAAAGATCGCGGCCTATGGATTGTCGCTACGATCAAACTAATAAAATAAGTTTTGTGCGTTGGAACGATAATTCTGTGGTGACGGTGGCAACCAATTGTGATCCAGTAGAGCCTGTTCTTCCCGTAAAACGATACAATCGCAAGGTAAGAAAAGATATCGCTATCCCACAATCCAACATGATAACTAAATATAATAAACACATGGTGAGAGTGGACTTACATGACAATGGAGTGGCTAATTATAGAATTAATATCCGTGAGAAAAAATGGTGGTGGCCGTTATTTATTAACATGTTAGACCCTGTTATCGTTTTTTTTTATAGCCCTTTTTCTATCCGAATTGTCGAATAAAGGCCTCTCCCATTTCTCGCCATTCATCCCTGTTGTGTGCTAGGCGTTTCCACATTGGTCCTGCGACTCTTTTGATATCGTCGCTCCAGCGCATTTGAGGTCTTCCTCTTGGTCTCTTCGCATCGTACGGTCGCCAGTTTCCGACTTCTTTGTTCCATCTACCATCTTCGAGACGTTCGTTGTGTCCAGCCCATTTCCATTTTAATTTAGCTGCTTGTTTCGCGGCGTCCTTTATTTTTGTTTTGTTCCGGATTGCTTCGTTCGTTTGCCGATCTATTAGTGAGATACCAAGCATCTGTCGTTCCATGGCTCGCTGAGTTTTTCGAATCTTGTCCATGTTCTTTTTTGTGAATGTCCAGGTTTGAGCTCCGTAAGTGAGAACGGGAAGGATACAAGAATCGAACACTTTGGTTCGAAGGTTTTGGGGTATCTTTTTGTCTTTCAGTATGTATGAGAGTTTTCCAAATGCGGCCCATCCCATTCTTACTCGTCTGCTTATTTCGGTAGTTTGGTTTTCTTTGTTTACCTTGATATTCTGACCCAGATATATGTATTCTTCTACATGTTCCACTTTTGTTCCTTGGATGGTTATCGTCGGTTGATCATCTTTATTCGACATTAGCTTAGTTTTACTCAGATTCATTTTCAGTCCTTTTTTTATGCATTCCGTATGAAGCTCATCGATCATCGTCTTCAGTTTTTTCCAGCTGTCGGCTATTAGTACTACGTCATCTGCATATCTTAGATGGTTTAAATACTTTCCGTTTATCGATAGTCCCTTCGTTTCCCAATTTAGTAATTTAAAGATGTCTTCAAGTGCGGCAGTAAATAGTTTTGGAGATATGGTGTCTCCCTGTCTTACTCCTCGGTTGATTTTTATTGGCCTCGTTTTCATTCCGTTATTGCTTGTAAACTCTACTGAATTGTACATAAGGAAAATCCAATTTCGCATTTAGATTTTAGGTCAAAACTCTGTGTCAAGCCTTGTTAGTGTTAACAAGAGCAGCACAAAATCTGTTAGAGGTCGTGGTTCTAGTTTCATCGTTACCATCTAGCTCTCGTTTATATATACTATATACCTGTCATATCAGTTGATTAAAGACTGTAACCTGTTTATCTATAAGTTAATTAAGACGATAATATGGGTTCTCTTAGTATTTAATAAAGCCTTTTTTATGTTTACTGCATATGATTTTACTTTATTGATGATACAACTTATTTTACGCATGTAGGTAAATATGTCAACCTTAGTACTTCTGCTTGTTATTCCTTAGTATGTTTTTTGATGATTTTGATATTTCTTTATAGTTCTCAGGTTTAGGTTATTGGCACCTTTTCTATTTTGCAGTTAAGGTATTCAGTATTTCTTTTCTCCTTTTGTCAAACGGTAACATTTTTTCAATTTGACGATTATCTATCTTTGGATTATCTGTTAATTAACTGTCTGTTACTTTTATACTAGTAGTATTCTTACCTACATCAACGAAGTTGCCGATTCTGAGCAACGATACCTTTTAATGCTCTTGTGAATGTTAGCTTTTACCATTTGATCTTCTTGTTTTTCGCCACCTGAGCTGATGTTGTTACCTTATTATAAACGTTATTTAACATACAATATTTACCATAAAATACTTACTTAGTTTTTAAAAATATACCATGTGAATGTAAGATGTGGAGAATAAAGTAGAATATAATAATTGTCATTATGCAAACCAAAAACGATTTAGCCACATAGGCCATATAACGTCGGTTCCGGCAAAAATAGAGAAAGGTCATTGTTGGACATCTGAAAAAAAATATATATATTATTAATAGATTCTAAAAATACAATTTTATGTGTTTCGTCTACCTTGTAAATTCAAAAGTGTTCTTAGTTTTTCGCGCTTTGAGTAGTATGTCATACATAGCTAATTGATTATAAATGGTGCCCCCTATATTTTTACATTAACATATTGGAGAAAAGTGTACCCCAACCACCCTTTTGATAGACCCTTTGGTTGGGTGTACATAACCTACAAATACATCTTTTTTTTTCAAACAACAATACAATTTTTTTTTCGAGGTGGCTGTAGGTCCATTTTTTTTTATTTTGTGTATTTGGGCATCTTCAAAAAATCCAAAAATCTTGTTTTTTTTAGGGGATTTGGTGCATTTTGAAGTCTATAAAATGGAGAAAATGGCGCACTCTACGAAAACATCTGAAAAAATCAGAGATATTTTGCCATCTTCAAAAAAGTTATAAGCTCTTTAAAAAAAATGAATTTTTAAGTATTTACACCCAACCTACGGATCTCTAAAAATAAGGAAAGTTTTGTAAAAGCCCTAAATATGCGTGTGAATTTTTTGGAATTTTTAAATTTATTGCAACCTACCATAAGCTGCCCATGTCAACCCTATTCTACGTATTAGTTCATTGGTCTGGTTAATCTTACTTAAGCGAATTTCGTGTCCCAGATATTTGTATGCTGATGTTTGTTCTATACTTGTTCCAGCTATGTTGATGTTCTCACTCAGCACAAGGTTTGTCATCACTTGTGTTTTTGAGTTATTGATCTTTAAACCCGCTTGTGTAGAGGCGTGGTAGAGTCTTTCGCACATTTCGATGGCATGACCTATGCGGTCTGTTATCAGGACTATATCGTCCGCGATCCTGAGGTGACTAAGCTGCTCTCCATTTATGTTTATGCCCTTTTCGTCTAGGTTTGCACGCTTACACATGTATTCCAATAATGTTGTAAACAGTTTTGGTGAAATGGTGTCGCCCTGGCGAACTCAACGATGAATGTTGAACTTGTGTGTATCTTCATAGAGTCTGACGCATGCCGTGGCATTATCATAGATATTTTTGATGACAGTGGTGTAGCGGTGATCTATTCGTCACTCTTTTAAAGCTTCTAGCATTTTCTGGTGGTTTACTGTGTCGAATGCTTTCTCATAATCCACAAATATTAGGACGAGGGGTTTATTGTACTCTATACATTTTTCGATGAGGCTTTTAATAACTTGTAGATGGTCGTTTGTGCCGAAGCCTGACCTGAATCCTGCCTGTTCGCATGATTGGTAAAAGTCCATTTTGTTCGAAAGTCTGTTTGTTATGACTTTTGTAAAAAGCTTGTATATGTGTGAGATGAGGCTGATTGGTCTATAGTTTACGAGATTTGTTAAATCTCCTTTCTTAAACATTAGAATGATCACTGCATTTTGCCATTGTGATGGTGTTGTTCCTCTTTTAAGGCATTCTGTGAAAAGTATGGAAAGCCTTTGTATCAGTTTTCTCGCCTCCTAATTTTATGGCTTCGGCAACGACCCCGTCGTCGCCAGGTGACTTATTATTTTTCATTTGTAGGAGAGCTTTTTTGATTTCATCAACAGTAACTGTGTTACAGTTGACAAAAATAACTGTTATAAGAGACTCATTTTATTAAAAAAATTAAAGATAATAAATTACCAAAAAATGATATATCATACAAAAGAAATGGGACTAAATAAAAAATTTAGATATTTCGGCTTGATGACTTTCAAAAAGCTCTAGAAAAAATCACTCAAATCAACATATTGTCTTTACAAAGAACAAATATTTAAACAAATAGACGCATGTGGGTTGAAACAAGACTTTTTAGTGTAATCGCTTAACTAAATATGGAAGACCTAGAAAAATCTGCGATTTCTTTACTAAAATTTAATATAGTAGATGACTATATATTGTCTATGCAAATCAAAATCAAATCAAATGCCATCAAAAACTACAATTTATTTTAAATTGGAAAACAATCTTAAAATTAATTTTTCTTTTTTGAAACAATCCGCACTTAATGGTACACTTTATTAGAATCCTAATATTCTGTTCCATTTGTTCAGACTGTTTTGAAAAAGGCCGTGGTGTATTTAAAAAACAACTCAAATGATTAAATTGTGGTACATATTGGAAAAATCTTCTGTATATTTTCAAAATTAAAAAATGCCTTTTTTCCATAAAAGGTTTGGCTAAGGCTGTTGTGCTTGATTTGTTGTTTTGTGTAGAAAGTGTGTTTGTAAAAGTTCTAAAACTACTATGTTTGTGTGCAACGACCCTCCTATACAGATATTGATGTGTTTGCCCAATATTTGTTAAATTGCAGTCTTAACAATTTATTTTATAAATAACATCTGACAAAATCCGATAATTTTTATTAAAATTGGGTTTAAATTTTAACAAATATTTTCCGAATGTTTTTGACGACTTATGTTCAAAATTAATATCATATTTTGCCAACATTTTCAAAATTATTTTGTTCAGATAGTCCAATAATGTATGGCGGGGATATATAATTATCCTCTAGAATTTTGCAACCATTTAATAAAACAAAACAAGTCAAAATAAACCCAAACCATACCTAGCAATAATAATGGCAATGTCACTTGATCGAACAAACTTTATAATTCCCTACAATACAATAATGTATTATCTCAACAAATGTCGAAAATGTTGACAAAATATGTTATTAATTTTGGACATAAATTTTTAAAACATTCGAAAGATATTAATAGTATATAAATATAAGATTAAAATCACAGTATTTCTGTAACCCATTTTACAATATTTAGCATACAATTTTTAATCGTCATATTTATGATTTAGTAAATAGCCTTTTTATTTAACCTGGTATATTCAGTATTTACGTAGACCCAATAGTTTAGGTATTTTTCAAAAAATCATCTTTTGAAGTTATTTTTACAATAATTAAATACCAAACTAACAAAATAACTTTGCAAAACTCCATTTCTACCCTTTCACTGCGGAAAGCGCGATATCGCATCCTCAGAGTGTTGTAAATGTGACTTCAAATATAAACTATATCTTCCGTAGTCTTTGGAATGGCAAAAGTGAGCGGAAAGGATTGTGCACGATGAGATTTTAGAGGGTACAAATGAGATCCAGGCTGAAAATTCGTGAAACGAAATAAGTGGTATGAAAAATATTCCTTTAATGGGAACAAATGAACTATTAGTTCAATCTCCTGGTGACGAACCATATGACTAGTTTAGGATGCTAATCGATGATGCATTCTTAGAAACTGTAGTGAGTGAATGTAATAACTATGCCATTCAAGTACTGGCTACTAGTAAAGAATCTGTACGATCGAGAATCACCGAATGGAAAGAACTGACAGTAAAAGAGTTCTTGTGTTCTTAGGATTAACTTTATTTACTGGTACTGTTAAACTTCCTCAGTTACAAGATTACTGGAAAAAACAGACTATTAACAACTTATTTTTCAAACTACATGAGCAGAGAAAGGTATTTATTAATTATGCGTTGTCTTTATCTTTGTACAATTGGATGGAACGTGATCAAATCCCCGAAGATAGTCTTTTTAAAATTAAACCTGTAATAGAACATTTCAACAATGTGATGAAGACAGTTTACTATCCTAATAGACAACTTTCGTCAGATAAGTCGATGGTCTTGTGGAAAAAAAGACTTATCTTCAAACAATATCTTCTAAATAAGCGCCACAAATATGGAATCAAACTCTACATGTTGACGGAACCCAGTGGACTTAGTTTAAAATTTATTGTTTGCGGTGGCGAACGTGACTTGTTAGGAGGTAAAGACCATACAAAAAAAGTAGTAATGCATTTACTGAGCGATTACTTAGACAAAGGCACCTCAGTTTTCATGGATAACTATTATAATAGTTTCCAGTTGGCAAAAATGTTACTGGATAGAAAGACTTATTTCACGGGAACGCTACATAAAGATAGAAAGGATTCTCCAAACGAAGTTATTCGCGCGAAATTAAAGAAAGGTGTAAGCCAGTCTATGTATCTCAACATATAGATTGGTAAGTGGCGTGACAAGATTGATGCAATTTACATATCTTCAGAATTGGAAAATCGTATGATAATAGTGACGACTCGAAGAGGTGTTGAAAAGGAAAAACCACAACCTATCGTCGAATATAATAAGTATATGGGTGGTGTAGATCTTCAGGGTCAACAAATGGCGTACTATCAAGTAATTCGAAAGATTTTACGGTGGTATAAGAAATTAGGAATCTATATTTTCTAAATGATGATGATTAATTTGTAACGACTATTTTGCTTACCTCAGGGTAAGAACATGGGGTAGAAGATTGGGCAAACAAAATAAATCGAAACTAGTGCGTACGGCACTCAGTTGGTTGTTGGAGAGCTGGGTCGTGGATAAGTTGAAGATATGGGGGTTGGATTGGGGCAACTACAAAAAAAAGAAATAAAGGGGTACTTATACAAATCTCTTGGGACAAACAAAATGAAAATAAACAGGAAACACCTCAAGGAATTTAATATAGGGCGCCACTTGAGGTGCCTAATTATACCTATTACAACCACTAGTTGTAACTAGGGAAATAATTATAAAACATCAAAAATATATCTTTTTCAAATAAAACTCAAAATAGATCAGAGAAACAAATTAAACGTTTATTTTTGTCTCAAACAAACAGTTATCAAAAATACAGATTTTACAAGAACATATTATACAACATAATACAAAATTACAAAAACTTACATGTTCTTTGTTTACATAAAAGATTGCTACAAAAATTTTGAAATGGTTCCTAGGTTATATATGGCCAATTTAGATTATCAAAATTTTATGGATATCCTTTTTATGAAAATATTATTGAATTTAACCTTATATATGAAATATCTTTTATATATGAAAATCAAATTGAAATTGTTTTACAAAAACAATGGATTACAGCAAATGTCCTATGTCAACATAACATTTTAAATCAGAATAAAATATGACATTTTTTAGCTACGACAAAAATAATATAAAACTTTAATTATTACAAATTCTTTTATGTTTAATGAAAGCAATTATTAAAAATGTCTTTATAACTTGGGAAAATTAATATATTAAATTGTTACCTTAATTCACATAATCACTTAACTTTGTAAAGGAAAAACTTGCTACATCTCTGGGCATATTCTCTAACAGGAACAAGGAACCATTTCCATACTCAGGCAGGAACGATTGAAACAGGAACTTGGTGGAAGAATCAAGCTGACTACGGGGACATTCTATATAATACTTTTCAAAAATTTCCAGTATCTATACAAATCTAATGACTACTCTGACAGAACTGCTTATGCAAAGCAAAGAGTATTATCATTGACCGGTCTTAAGACATCACTAGTTTGAAACCTATTCGTCGACTCCTCTCACAAAACGTCCACCCAGCTTCAAATCTTTTCTTGGACTCACACTTGCTCAAATCGTCTCCATGTCACGTCTGCCCGTTTCAAATCTGTTCTTGGACTCTTTACTGCCTTACATTCTCTAAATTCGATGCCACAATAACTCCCCTTTTTCTCCGCAGTTAGTCCGTCATCCACAAACTTAAAACAAACAAAATACCTCGGACCCTCGTTCTAAACGACCAAAACAACTTCAAAATATTCCAGCTTATTGCGTTTTTAACGACGAAAGACAAATAAAACCTCTTTTTTATATTAGGGGGCTTCATGTAATATAATCCCTTTATGCGACAAAAAAATGTTGAAATAGATATAACTTAATACAAATTAAAAATAGCACGTAGTTTATTGACGACCCCAAAAACCGGTTTCTTTACCTGACTTTGTAACACATAAAGATAAAAACATATATATTGTTGCCTTATCTCGTCGAAAAAAACTTGAAATATTTACAACATACATTTAACTTCGTCAAAATATTTTTAAAAAAACTTGCTATATTATCGATCGCTTTTCTTGGTAAAAACAAACAGGGGTGTACAACAAAAATCTAAAATATAAAACGCTACAAATTCACATATATTTTCTTATAAGTATCACGTTCAAAAAATGAGTCTTTTTAAATTTAGAACGTCAGTTTTAGAAAGATTGTTACCAGAACCCAAATCAGTAATATTAGTAACGTGAGAAATTCCCAACATATGCTTACTAAAATTAATACAACAAATAAAAAAGGTCACACCATGCGTAAAAAATGCCGTATCTGCACAAGAAAAAAGCTACGAAAAGACACTTTGTTTCACTGTCTTTCTCATCGAGACCACCCTAGACTATGTATGGGTGCATGTTTGGTTGAGTACCATAAAGAAAATTAGTTGAATTTTACGAATTATTTACATTTGTTTTTATATTATTTGATATAAATTTTTGTTTTTTTTTTGTATTTTTTTTAAATTAGTTTGCATATTTTTTTTAGTATTATTTAACCTTGACACAATATTTTTGAGCTACAAAATAAACTCGGTGAAGCAGAATCATTTTTTATTAACTTTTATTGGGCCGCGAATTCGCGCTTTCCGCAGTTTATACAAAATTTCTAAAAATGATCGGAGAACGCGAATTCGAGTCTAACAAAAAGTAAGTAAAATGGCCATCAGCAGTAGATTCTCAACCGATTTCTTCACATAATTCATAAATCATATTTGAATATATGCAAAAAAAGTATTTCCGCACAGGTCTAAATTCCTATATTTCCTATGTTACCACAGCTGAAGGGTTAATGGATTTTCTATGATTTTTTAGTGAAATTGTGTCACTTTTCCATATAATTTGATATTTGAGATCAAATATTGTTCTTAAATTATTTATATATTGGTTGTAAGTAAAAAATGACGTTTAATCTTTTGCATATTTCTTTATTACATAATGGTTATGACCAAATTTATCAAAGGCAGTTATTAGATACCTGTATCAACGAATATCACGGGAAAATCCTTAGTTCTCTGGTCTATATATATATATTATATATATATATATATATATATATATATATATATATATATTTATAATTAATAATAATATAATACATATATATATATATATATATATATATATATATATATATAATTAATAATATAAATTAATTTTATATATATATATATATCTGTACGTTAGAATTGAAAGGGCGGAAGTCCATTTTCATAGTAAATGGAGGTATGCAGCCAATAATACACTTAAAGGTATTATGTTTCGAATGGTGCTTAATAGGTAGTTGTACAGGCAATATTACTAAAATTGCAAGTCGGATGTCCACTATGATATTTGTTGCAAAAAGCCCTATGTGGTACATCGGTCTTTTTTGCATGGCACACTGATTCTTAAAAAGACGGTAGTCCAATCTCGATGGACAACCGTCTGTCAGCTGTGTAAAAATTGAGGTTATAAGCTAATGTTTGTGCATGGTTTTAGATAAAAGTAACTTTTTTCTTTGCTGAGATTACTTTGATAATAAAGAACAATCAGAAATGTCTGAATCAAGAGCAATGAAGATGGTAAAAATGTGTTTACATGAAAACAATGAAGGTAAGTGAACTTTTTCTGTGTACTGTGAAAATCTTCAAAATGTTGTATCTGTCCTTTCTGACATTACTAACTTAAAGTAGGTACAAAAGTTGTGATGTGTAATATCTTGCAGAGTTTAACCTACTTTTCCATGCTTAATAACAAGAGCTTAATTTTTAATAAAACTATTTAAGGAGTATCGCAATAATTGAAGCATTGTTATTTTTCAGACATTCCTGATGTTCACTCTACTTATGTGCCTGAATCTGATTCATCTAATGAACAAAACCATGTTTCTGTTCATGAGAATCATAAAACCTACTGTCAGTTAAAGCCTGTTATGTTTAATGACGTTGCCAATGAAATTTCTCCGTGGATGAAGAAATTGAGAGTGAAAACATATTTGATGAACTTTCTTGTAGTAGATATTCTGATAACTCTGTGGATGACATAACATATGAACCAGATGATAGCAGTATCAGTGATGATTGTGAGGAAAATACAACCATTACCTGTGTTCAAGAACATGATTACAGAAAGGTGCTTTCCAAAAAACTGAACATGGATAACAGTATTGAAGTGAACGAAGGAGATAAAACAGAAACAGTTGTAAAGAAAACTAGAAGAGAAAGCAGAAGCCTTCAACTTGGAAACGTAACGTAACAAAGGAGAAGAGACGATTAGGAGAGGAATATGTAGGTTTTAAAAATAAATTGAAAAAAGCTAAAGAAGTAGGTCCCTCGTGCAATAGATTATGTAGGTTTAAATGTACTACTAATATACAGGATAATGTTAGAACGCAAATATTTAATAGTTTCTGGAAAAGCCAGACAGACTGGGACCATAGAAGACAATTTATTGCACAAGCAGTTGATGTGGGTACTGTTAGCAGAAGACGTCCAAGAAATGACAATCAAAAGGACCGAAGACAGCATTCTTACACTTACACTCTCCTCTCAAACGGATCTAAAACAAGGGTGTGCAAGTCATTTTTTTAACTACACTTGCCATCTCTGAGAAAATAGTCAGAAATTCAATAAAGAAGAAAATTAATGATGCGGCTGGGTTGGTAATCAGTCACCATGTACCTAACCACCAAATTCCAGAAGAGGCAAAACAATTGGTTATGGAACACATAAATTGTTTTCCAAAAATTGAAAGTCATTATTGTCGCAATAGGTCTGGAAGAGAATATTTAAATCCAGAACTAAACGTAACAATAATGTACAAATTATATTTAGAGTGGATTAATGAGAAGGAGTATGCAAAAGAACTTGCCGTAAAGAAAAGTATGTACCGGGAAATTTTTTCTACCGAGTTCAACCTTCATTTCAAGCCCCCTAACATTGATACATGTGATACCTGTGACAGTTTTGAAAATAAGCGAAAAGAAGCAGATCCTAATGGAGTTGAAGATATTTTAGAGAAAAAGGCAGATCATTTGAATGACGCAGAAAACAGATACAAGTTAAAAAGGCAGTGGGGGACACAATACATGCACGGATTGAGAGGAAGAAGAAAAGACTGCCTACTATGAGTATCTCTGTACCTCATGAATGGGCCCAGTTTATAAGGACCTGCAGTTCTTCAAAGCCGCTTATTGTTTATGAGCTGAAAACAAGTGACTTTTTCAACTTTGAAAAAATGGGCAAAGAATCGACAAGTCCGTTTATTAATAGGAAACGGAACACAGACAATGAACCCTTTCTATCCTCTAAAATTGTGCACTTGAAAGTCGAAAGAGACCACCCTGGCATTATGTTTTATACAACAACATTTTCCCAGGAAATTTTTAAAACTGTCAATTTTAAAAGGAAAATGAGAAGTTCTCTCGATGGTCTCCTACCAAAGATACTGGACCAAATAAATATTGAAAAATCAATTCCAATTGATAGTTCAAAATATAACCACCTAATGGAATTGCTAGAATGGGTACCTTCTATTTACCATTCCTTCTATAAATCTTTAAAAACAACAAAAAATAAAGTTGTCGTTAACGAAGACAATTCTTCATATTCCGAAGATGATTAACTGCTTTTTAATTTAAGTTTTATATTATTTTGATAATGTTAAGTTCTGATTGTAAGATTATTTTCCTAATTAAATCATACCAAAAGGGCGGTTGTCCGGTTTTTTATTAATATAGTACCACAGAACAAAAAAGGTTGTAGTCCTAAATTATTTATTCTTCAATACAAAACAACTTATCGCCGATTATGTTACTTCAAAATAAAATACAAAGCATGCTTTACCACTATCTTTAAAAACATAAAGTTGTAACATCATTTGATGATTTTATAGGCATTTGAAATTATGGTGTACAAATTAAGAGCACTAATTTTGACCTACTGCAAAACAAAGTGAAAGTGACTTCCGCCCTTTCAATTCTAACGTACAGATAATCTACACATAAAACTTACCATTATTAACACCTGGCTTAATATTTTTTATCACTAACCACATGTCTCCATATACTGTCTACTGTCACTTTTTTATGTCAAATAGTCGTATAAATATGTAGTTATTTTGCGTGTAAAGCAGTGTCTACTAGTTATAGTAATATATTTTCAGATTGAATGTTGTGTGTGGGTGGTGACTGAAAAATGTTTAAATTTTATCGTACTGAATATCCCAAAATAGATATTTATCTTCCAAATTTTATAACATCGTTTGAATAATATATCATTATTATAGAATTATTGGATATATTCGGTTTGTTGGTTCTTGGAGCATTCGTCGTCATACAGTTTATACGAATTAAAACAAATTATTTCTGTTAAACCATTGTCGCCGCTATATTCTCGATTAATATTCCGGTAAAAGTTTATGAAATTTTACTGTTCATTTGAATATTTAGGTATATTAATTATTTGTTTATTGGTTCTGATAAATTACTGTACATTTTTCGTTTAAGTAAGGTAAAAATGAATAAGGTAACAAACAAACATAAACGGCCTTAATCAAGGCCGTGCAAGAACTCTATAAAAACAACGCAAGCAAAGATATCATAAGGTATCCAAAGAATATATATATAAGCGAGGTTTCTACAGCCTCTGCCGCCTCTCGCATTTCGACCGCCATCGTTCTCTGTCCATCCATTCGTCTTCTTTGATGGCTCTATCTCTCATTATGTGTCGTACATTTTCTTCCCAGGCAACTGAAGGCCTTCCCTTCTTCTTCTTTGTTGTGGTATGTAATTTAAAGCTTTCTTTGGCCATCTATCTTCATTCATTCGCTTCACGTGACCATACCACACTAGTTGTCTCGTTTCAATTTTGTCTACACTGGAATATACAGTATTTGTCCTCCTTCTAATATCTTTATTCCTGATATGATCTTTTTTGGATACACCACACGCTCTTCTTAGAAAATCCATTTCTACTACTTCTATTCTTTTTCTATCTTTTTTCGTGATCTGCCAAACTTCTGCCCATAAGTCATAATAGGCTCTACCAAGGTTCGATAGATTGTCAATTTCGTTTCTTGTTTAATATCTTTAGACCATAGTAGAGAGTTTAGAATGTTAACCGCTTTTTTTCCCTGCTGCGTTCTGTTTTCGATGTCTCTTTTGGTAGTGCCTTCTTTAGATATTATAGATCCGAGATATTTATATTCCTTGCATGTTTTTGTGTTTCTAATTTCTAATTCTGGATCTTCTTCATCATCTCTATTTTAAGATACTCTGTCTTTGACATATTCATATTGAGGCCACATTTTTCATATTCTTTCTTTAGTTTTCTAAACATGTAGTCCATGTCTTCCTCATCATTCGCTACGACTATCTGATCATCTGCGAAAAATAAAGTTGTTAGACATTTACCATCGCCTATGTCTATGCCCATTCCGGATACTTGTTTCCTCCACTACTCTAGCGATGATTGAATATATATTTTAAATAAGGTCGGAGATAGACAACATATTTGTTTAAGTCCCTTTGTTATCCAAAGAATACGTGGTAAATAAAAACCTCAAAAAAGTAAACTCTCTGTTTCTGACTTCGTTTAAGATCTACTTAAAGCAAGTCCTGAAACGTGGAAAAGGAAATGTATCCTTTTCCCTATGGAAATCCCTCCGGGGATTCCATATCAAAAACGACACCACATTATTCACATTCTGCTTCGCAAACTTATATTCCAGCGTTAGGATACAGCAATCGCGGTTCTGTTTACAATAGATCAATACAAATTTTAGCATACGATGATGACATTGACATAAAAGGGTGTAGCAAGCGAGATGTTGAGCAATATTATCTAGAATTGGAAACGGCGACGAAACAGGTCGGTCTAAGTCATCAACGAAGACAAAACCAAGTACATGTTGATAACTAAAGATTCTACAGCCAAGTAGAAACAGGAAACAGCATTTATAAGTCATATCTTTGAACGTGTTGACAGCTTCACATAACTTGGCTCGCTAATGACTACTACTAATAAAACAAACGAAGAAATTAAAAGACAAATAAACCTTACAAATAGGGCATACTTTGTACTTCAAAAACAATTCCACTCAAGGTATATCTAAAGAAAAAACTAATATACATAAAACACTGCTGAGGCCGGTCCTCTCATATGGGGCGGAAGCATGGACTCTAATGAAGTCTTTTATTCATCTCACTCTCAGTTTACTCTCATTCATCATTCAACAGGATGAATGACTTCTGAGAATATTCAAGCGTAAGATTCGCCCTTAAAATATTTGGAGCTGTAAACAATCAAGGGCACTGGCTCAAAAGATTTAATTACAAATTATACCAACTCTACAATGAACCAGATATCATAACGTTCATTAAAACACAGCGACTTAGATGGACTGGACACATAATACGAATGCCTAACAACACGACTGCTAAAAAGCTAACGACAGGAATACCTATAGGAAGAAGAAGCAGAGGCCGCGAATTAGGTGAATTATGGTTTTTATTTAAAATCATAACTTTTTTATTTTAATTAGAGCAACATTCATAAAGCAATGCAAGAAAATAATTTACGTAATTTAAAATTTTAAAGCAAATACGGTCATTGTTGATTTCAGAGAATACTTGTTCTTCATACAATGTTGTACTTTCATACAACATTACTAAATCTAGTCAGTGAAGCAAGTTATCGGAGAGGCCTAAAAATCAACATTTCAAAGACAAAGTGGATGCCAGTTGGAAAGATCCATATAGATCAAGGTCTGCTTTCTCTTAATGGAAAGAGATAGAAAGGGTAAATCATTTCAAATACCTTGGCAGCTGGTTAAATGTAAATTGTGACTCTGATGAAGAGATAATATCCAGGATCGAAATATCACGTAAGGCTTTTATGACCTGGAAACCAGTTTTATGCAACAGAAACCTGTCAATGAACATTCGTAAGAAGGTCCTGATAATGTTATGTGTGGTCGATCCTATTGTATGGTTGTGAGACATGGACGTTAAAAACCACAATGCTAAACAAGTTAGAAGCATTCGAAATGTGGTGCTATAGACGAATCCTAAAGATATCGTGGGTTTCGCACACTTCCAATGAAGATGTTCTTCAAATGATCAACTCAGAACGTCTGCTCATAAACACCATAAAGAGGAGAAAAACAGAATACTTCGGCCATATAATTAGAGGACCCAAATACCATTTACTTCGCCTTATAATACAAGGAAAAGTGGAAGGAAAGAGATGGATTGGTCGAAAGAAACTTTCATGGCTGCGTAATATTAGACAATGGTGTGGTTTCACAGTAGAAGAATTATTTCGCGCAGCAGCCGACAGAGAAAGGTTTCAGGAAATTGTAAACATGATGACGGCCAACGTCTGAATACAGACACGGCACCCAAAGAAGAAGAAGATACAATGTTGCCGAACTAAATTTTGTTAGTTTTGGTTTAAATTATCTAGCCAAACGCCAAGTATACTGTACCAATGATTCTGACAATGCTTTTATTAATTCTGTGTTTATTTTCTTTTGAAATTGTTCTCTTCTTCTTCTTAGGGTGCCTGTCCGTTCCGAACGTTAACGATCATTCTGGCTATAATGATTTTATTGGTTGCTATACGAAATAGCTGTGTCTAGGTCTTTCTATACCATACTTTCAGGTTAGTAAGCCAGGATATTCTTCTTCGTTCTGGGGCTCTTTTCCTTCAATTTTACCCTGCAAAATGCATTGGAGTAGCTCGTATGTGCCTTGATTTCTCATTATATGAAAACTTGTTTTATCTCACAGAATTCCCTTTTGATTTCTGTATTTAATCTCTATTTATTTGTCTGCTTCTGTATTTTTTATAGTAGTTTATTTGTGACTCTTTTAAACCTACATTTTGTCTTTCTTCATCTACATCGAAAACTCAAAATACAGATGTAGTTAGTTATTTCTATGTTTACTTCTGATCCCATTTTTTATAGTACTCACTAGGAAATTTGCGGGGCGCTACATATATTCTAGATCTTAGTAGCATTAGGCCAAGACTACTTAATCGTTAGTACTACAACAAAGAGACAACACATTAACATAGTAATGGGCGATCTGAACGCCAAGGTAGGTCAGGGTAAAGTTGGAGAAAATGTCGGTGAATATGGCTTAGGTAATAGAAATGAAAGGGGTAATCGTTTAGTTCAGTTTTGTCAAAGCGAAGATTTAATAATAACTAATACATTCTTTAAACTATCCCCAAGGCGACTATATACGTGGACGTCACCTCAACATACACAAGAAAAAGTGGTCAGAAACCAGATAGATTACATATTGGTGACAAAAAGATACCGTAATGCCGTAAAATCTACTAAAACTTTCCCTGGAGCTGATATCGGTTCGGATCATAATCCAGTAGTATCTGTGATAGAAGCTAGACCAAAGAAAATAAGAAAAGCCATCATTCCAGCATTAGACTTAAGCCAGCTTAAAAATGAACATCTACGACAAACAGTGCGAGAAGAAATAAACACCAGCCTCAGTGTAGCAGAAAGCCAAATCCGCAGAACAGACAACATAGATGAAAAACTTAAGTATATAAATACGATAATAAGAACTACGGGAAACAAACACCTAACCAAATCTGCAAAGAAATATAAGGTGTGGATGACACCAGACATTCTAGAACTAATGGATGAAAAACGTAAAATGAAGAATAATGCAGAAAAATACAAAGAGGTTGATAAGAATATAAAGCAAAGAATAAGAAATGCCAAAGAATCATGGATTACAGAACAATGTGTAGAAATGGAAAATGGTAAGAGAAATTACAGGAACCCAAAGAAGACGTCAAATAAGTTTGCTTAAGAACAAAGATGGAAAGATTATTATAGATTTAACAGAGAAAATTAATAGATGGAGTGAATACATAAGAGAATTATTTTGAGGACAACAGAAATAACATTGTTCTGATATATGGCGAAACGGGACCTGAAATTCTAAAATGTGAAGTAGAAATGGCACTTAAAAATGCCAAAACTGGGAAGGCAAATGGACCGAATGAGGTTCCTACCGAATTGCTAAAATTCTTGAATGATGAATCAATAGGTATAATATTGCACTTTGCACTTTTATTTAATACAATATACAATACTGGCATTATACCTCAAGAGTGGCTGTTGTCTACATTCGTTACACTGCTAAAGAAATCTAATGCTAAAGAATGTTCAGAACATCGAACAATATCTTTAATGAGCCACCTACTAAAGATATTTCTAAAAATCATCCACAACCGAGTTTATCAAAAGTTGGAGTCAGATATTAGTAATACACAGATGGGGTTCAGAAAAGGGCTTGGTGCTCGAGAAGCTCTCTTCGGTTTGAATGTTCTCACACAAAGATGCCTAGACGTTAATCAGGAGGTACATACGTGTTTTATCGATTTTGAAAAAGCGTTTGACAGAGTACGCCATGATAAGCTTAGAGAGATTCTTGAAAGGAAGGACATAGATAATAAAGATCTGCGAATAATTCTCAATCTATATTGGAATCAGAAAGCTAACATCAAAATAGAAACTGAAACATCACAAGCAATAGAAATACGTAGAGGAGTACGACAGGGTTGCATTTTGTCACCTCTGTTATTTAATGTATATAGTGAAAGCATCTGTCAGGAAGCCCTTTTACAAGCAAACGGAGGAATCGTAATTAATGGAGAGATTGTAAATAATATTCGATACGCGGACGACACTGTACTAGTTGCAAGAACAGTAGAAGAATTACAAAGATTACTTACAGACATAAATATTGCTTGCAACAATTATGGTATAAATATCAATATTAAAAAAACCAAGTATATGGTCTTCAGTAAAAACATGACACAACCAGCGTATATTAGTATAAACGGCACTCAAGTTGAAAAAGTATCAAACTACAAATACTTGGGAACTTTAATAAACGAAACTGGAGACCAAAACAGTGAAATAAAAAGACGTATCGAAATTGCCAGGGCCACCTTCATAAAGATGAGAAAATTCTTCTGCAACAGAAATATAAGCATCCCTCTACGATTAAGAATGCTGAGAGGCTATGTATTTAACACGCTATTATACGGTGTAGAGGCCTGGACTCTCAAACAGAACAACATGAAAAATATTGAAAGTTTCGAGATGTGGTGCTACCGTCGAATGCTGAAGATTAGTTGGGTTGAAAGAATAACAAACTGTGAAGTAATACGAAGAATAGGAAAAGACCCAGAGATTTTGTTAACGCTAAAGCGAAGAAAACTCGAATATTTTGGTCACCTGATGAGAGGACATAAATACGCATTACTTCAAAATATAATGCAGGGAAAAATAGAAGGAAAACGGAATCCAGGCCGTAGAAGAATGTCATGGTTGCGGAATTTGAGAGAGTGGTTTGGCTGCACCACTAATGAACTCTTTAGGTCAGCCGTAAACAAGGTCAGAATAGCCTTGATGATTTCCAATCTCCGATAGGAGTGGCACAAAATAAAGAAGAAGACTTAATCGTTGGCGAACTAAAATGTGTATAATGTGTTGAATGTGGAATCCCCCGGAGGGATTCCCATATCGATACACTTCCTTATTCACGTTTTCAGGACTTGCTTTAAGACTTACTTTAGTAAGTCGGAAACAGAGAGTATACTTGTCTGAGGTTTTTATTTACCACATATCCTTTGGATACCTTATGATATATTTGCTTGTGTTGTTTTTATGGAGTTCTTGCACGGCCTTGATTAAGTTACGTTGATGTTTGTTTGTTACCTTATTCTTTTTTACCTTACTTAAACCTAAAATGTACAATAATTTACCAGAACCAATGAACAAATAATTAATATACTTAAATGTTCAAATAAACAGTAAAATTTCATAAACTTTTACCGAATGTAAGGAAGTTAGCCAGTAAATATTAGAGAATTGTAATATTTAATAAGTAAAAAATCTGTTCAACGCCTTATGTCTAGTTTGTAACATATCTTAATTTAATTGTCAAATTAATTAATTTGTTTATAGCTTTTTAAAATTAAATCATTTTAAAACAATACACATTAACATTAATAAACAATTTCTTTTAATATTTATAATACCCACTCCTAAATTACTTCATTTAAAGTGCACTTCACATCTGTACTCAAATTCTAACAAGAAAAATAAGAAAGACATCAACCAGATAAGAGAGTTCCAAATTTGATAACAAGACAACTACAAATTATTTTTACGTCGTATAGATGTTTTTATAAACACAGTTTTGCGGTGTTGCATTGGTGCTATGAGATCTACCCCTATTGAACCACTTTATGTTGAGACAATGGAACCGCCCAGTAAATTTAGAAGAGAATAGCTCAGTCAAAAATTTCTTCTCTAAGTTTGTTGCTACAACACTTGTTTATATAAAGATATTAGTATTTTAAATGATTTCGACTTAACAAATAAATATTGGACTCGCAAGAATTCTCCACCGCTATGCGAAGCATTTCGAAATACTGCAAATAAAGATACTGAACTTATAGCTGCAAACAAAGTAGTACATTTTAAAGATTTCTTTGAGTTACTGGATCAAATACATATAATACAACCTATTTATCATGAGAACCCTTTAATAAGTCGTATTGTTTTAAACAACTATCTGACAAATTGGCCAAAATCTGTTTGTATTTATACAGACGCATCTAAAAGTTCAAAGGGTACTGGTTGTGCCTTTTATATTCCAGATAAATTTATAGGAAAAATGTTTAAGCTGCCCACAAATTTCTCTATTTTTAGTGCTGAGGCTGTGGCCATATATGAGGCTTTAAAGTATTTTAAATTGGCATCGTATAGTTCAGCAGTAATTTTATCTGATTCATTATCTGTACTTACAGCTATTCAAAAACCGCAACTACCCTGTAGTACTTCTAATCCATACATTTTTTTAATTAAAAATTGCTTATTTGAAATTAATAAATACACCCAAAAAATACAATTGATGTGGATCAAAGCACATTCAGGACTTACATATAAAGAACACGTGGACCAGTTAGCAAAAAATTCCATCTTTTATGGAACACTTACCAACTATCAACCTTGCATTATAGATGCTTTTGCTTGTTCAAGAACTAAACAAATGAACAACTGGAGAGAACACTGGGAAAAGTACTGTAGTATTTCAACAACACAATACAGTTTGATACAACCAATTATTCCAAAACAACCTTGGTATAAGAATTTCGTCCTCCCTCGCAAATACATAACTACAATCAGTAAACTTAGATTTGGCCATGCATGTTATCCTGTACATTTATTTAAAATAAATATATTAGATTCGGATATTTGTCAAGAATGTCAGATTAAAAGTGACTTAAACCACATATTTTTTGAATGTCAAAAGTATAAACAACCCACCAACAACCTAATTAAAAGAATGATAGACAAGAACATCCCTCTTCCTGTTAATATTCTCTTTCTACTATCTCTCAATGAGAAGAAAATGTATAACTGCTTGATAACCTTTTTGTCTGATAGTAAAGTATGCCTGTAATTAGTAAGATTTGTTACCTATGTTTAGAAAGAATTCATGAAAAAAATATTAAAAAAAAAAATAAAAAAAAAAAAAAAATAAAAAGAATATAAAAAAATACTTAAAAAAATAGATTTAAAAAAAAAAATATATATAAAAAAAAAGAAAAAAGATGAATATAAAAATACATTAAAAAAAAGAACAAAATAAGAAAAAAAATAAATAAATAAAAATATGCTAAAACAATCACTAAGAGGATCTAAACCTCCGAAACGTAGTGAAAAAAAAATGTATAACCATAGTTGTAGTTATTAACATAGTAGGTAGATATCTTTATTTTTATTTTTTTTTTATTTGTATATTTGTAAGATGTATACACTATGAATTTCTGATAGCGTCTCTCAATAACTAAATTATAATAGTATGGTATGATATAGTAAAGATAGATAGATATAAAGGTATGATATAGTATTTATTAACATAGCATGTACATTACCTTAGCTGTTATTATTATTATATTAATCATGTTTCACTAATTGACATATTTAAATTCTTTAACAAAACTTATGTTGATGGAGACTGGCTGAATGACTATTGTCCAAGCCAAAAAAAAAAACTACAAATTATGTAAAATAACCACATAGCAAAAGATTGCTATGTGGTTATTTTACACATGTGTATACAGCTGATTCGCCTATTGTACATCTTATATTAATATACAAGGACCTTAGGACTTGGCCGATCTACTACACTTTCTATTATTGCTTTATAAATTCTTCTTTTACTTTCTTTTTTTATTTTATTATTTCACAATAGTCCATGTAGGTGTCTAGTGGCTGAACTTGCTTGGCCAATCCTGGAATATATTTCTTCGTTGCTTTTAATATTGATTAAGGTTTCGTAGAATATTTGTTTATCTGTTTTTAATGCAATTTTTAATGGCCCATATATTCCAATGATCTCGAGGTCGTGCTCTTTCTGCGTAATAGATACTCTCATTGATTTGCATCCAGCTTTTCAGGATTCATTTTAAGTTTTTTTTTATCAATATTGATATCCCTGCTTGTATGTCCCTTATCCTTCTGAACCCTACTATAAATGATATAGGATGATTAAAAAAATATTATAACTCTTTACAAAATCTACACTTAAGAATAGCAGAATCTTTTTAACCAACAAAACGTTTGGTTAAGAAAGCTTCATAAAAATCTGTAGAAATGAATATTTGCATGGATTTTCAGAAAAACCTTTATATACCCAACATATCAACAAATGAAATGAAGCAAGAAAAAGAGGTCTTAAAATAAACGAAGCAAAAACGAAGTATATGACAGTCAAAAGAATAACTGACAATGAAAATAATATCACAATAGACAACTATATATCGAACGAGTGGATGCCTTTACATATCTCGGCACAGAAATCAATCAGAAGAACTCCGTAAGTAGCGAAATTAATGCACGTATTTCCAGCGGGAATCATTCATGCTATGCTAATAAAAGATTGATCGAAATTATTAGACAAAAGAACCAAAATGACTATCTACAGAACACTGATTAGACCCGTAGTAACCTATGGATGTGAAACTTGGGTAATGACGAAAAAAGATGAAGCCCAACTCAGAACATTCGAGAGAAAAATACTGAGGAAATGGCGCAGTACAAGAGAAAGATGGCACGTGAAGAATCAGCAGAAACGACGAGGTTAATGAGTTAAATGAAGGTTATGACATTGTAAGATTTGTGAAAAGTCAAAGACTGTCATGGCTGGGACATGTGCAGAGACAAAACGATGCAAAAACAACAAAGAAAATGTTACAATGGAAGCCCATAGGAAGACGAAAAAAGGAAGCCCAGAACGAGATGGTTGGATGACGTGGAAGACGACTGAAAACAATGAACATTAGACAATGAGAAGAGGGCACAAGAGAGATCTGATGGAAGGACATAGCTAGACAGGCAAAGACCCATCCAGGGTTATGATGCAAAAGAAGAAGAAGATATCAACAAATGATGATGTATGTACTATAGGCGGCAGTTATCGTATAACATTTTCAACATTCATGTTCTAACCACATCGGAAATTTTTTTTATACATAAGATCAAACTATTGCACATAAAGGTTCTGACAAAGTTTCTTCAATACGTTATCACTTCATTTTCAACTTCCTTAAGCCAGAGGTGCATCAGTTGACAGTGTTTTGTCACTCTTGTGCAGGCCAAAACAAAAACTTTACATTGTTCAGACTGGCTCATTTTTTTGTACACATATGTAGTCGACTGGACAGTTTGAATATGATATTTTCTATACGTGGCCACTCGTACATGGAATGTGACCGCAATATTGGATTGATTAATCAAAAGTCTTACTGCGAGGTGTCTGATGACTAAATGACGGTTATCAACAATTTAAGGATAAAGCCATCCCCATTCACCGTGTTCAAGTGTGACCAATCCATTTTTTTAAGTTCGACTTAATTTTTCCAAACTTTGAACTTTAAGCAGAAGTGTCCATTTTCTTCACGACCAGTCAGGGAGCTTAAAGTAAATGTTAACAATCCGAAGAAAGTTTTCGAGATACTTTCAATGGATCTTTTGTAAGTTTTCCTCTCCTTAATCAAAATAAAAGTAATGCTTTATCGCGAAGATCTAAGAAAAAGAAGGATTCCCTAACTATTGAAATAGAAAAATACCTAGACATTTGACCAAAACCTTTGTACAGTGGAAAAATACCTATAATCAAACCTAAATACGAGGATTGGCAAGTATTAAAACAGTTTCTACCTAGGGCATCTACGAGAAAAAGTATTCTACGAGAATTCACCAACAAATGACCTTAACATTGAAAGCAATGATAATCCTGATGAAATTTTTGGGTAAGTTAAGTGACTATTTTTTGTAGGCTAAATAACCATCTTATTTTAAATTATTTTGCAGAGAATCCGCATCTACAAGTTTCCAAACAAACAAAACAACAAAAGAATACAAGAAAAACATCCATTAAATCCACCATGGAGCAAATTCCAAGAATTTTTACATTCGTATTTAAGCTGTTTACATACTTAAAATTCTGTTATCTATAATTCTTAATAATTCTTGTATCTTATTTTGTGACTCTCATCGCTTTTCCCAATTATGGTATGTATTAAAGTTTTATTGTACTAAAAATATTACGTGAATACACCTTCTTTGAGTTTAGTCACACTATTAAGTGGTCAGGTGGAATAGTTGTATTAGTATTATATAATATTTTGTGTTTTTTAGCGCATTTTATGAATAGTTACGTTTTAAATTTTCAATTTGAGTTTTCTCTGTTTTTACTCAGATTGACTATCATCTTTTTCCCCATGACGATTCATCTGGTTTAATTTTTTTTATTTTTGCGGTGATTTCATCTTACTTGTATATTCCAAAAGTTTATATTTAAAGTTCTTGTTCGTGTGCTACGTCGTCTTCGTTTTCTCCGTTTTTGTTTTGTGGCTCGATTTCAGAGGCTTTCAGCAAAACATTAATATGATATTTTATTATTAACACAAAATAATATTATAAAGAGGTTAAGTAATAGTATCTAGTATTAATAATATCACAAGTAGTAGCATATAATTAAAAAAAGGCACATGTCAGCGGAATTTACAAAAAACTGGCAAAATGTGCAAAAACATCTAGAATTGGCAAAATAAACAAAAGAGGCATTTTATATAAATCTTTTATATAAGTGATAATAATTGTTAGTCCTTTTAAATGATTTTTGTAAACTAATATAGTTTTATAGACCTATCAGATAGTATTACCACAGATATGATATTAGAAGGAGGTAAGGAACTAATTTCAATTGTAACTAAGCTTGTAGACAGTTGTTTACATCAAGGCAAAGTCCCTAAGAGCTGGAATAACTCTAAAGTAATCTTATTACACAAGAAAGGTGATAGTCGAAAATTGGAAAACTACAGACCCATCAGCCTACTGTCACACCTGTTTAAAATACTCACCAAAGTCATAACCACTCGACTAACAAGGAAATTAGGAAATTAGACGAATACCAACCATATGAACAGGCAGGTTTTATAAAAGGCTATTCAACTTCCGATCACCTGTTAACCACAAAAATATTAATAGAAAAATGTAATGAATACAAGTTACAGTCCAGTTTTCCTAGCATTTGTAGACTACGAAAATGCTTTCGATACCATAGAACACACGGCCGTAATAAACGCAATGCAAAATTGTAGAATAGACAGTAGATATATTAATTTAATAAAAGAAACTGTGAACCAAGCTACAGCTACATACTACGTAAATGAAAATGAACACACGAACCCTGTACCATTAAACAGGGGAGCCAAACAGGAGATACTTTATCACCCTAACTGTTCACCTTAGTTTTGGAGGACGTTTTTAAAAACCTAAATTGGAAATATAAGGGAATAAACATCAATGGCCTCTACCTCAGTAATCTATGATTTGCAGATGACATAATCCTGATAGCTACTGACCTACAAGAAATGCAAACCATGCTTTTAGAACTACATATCGAATCTTCTAAAATAGGACTGAAAATGAATTTAAACAAAACAAAAGTCATGCACTCCGAAGACACCGTGACAATAATAAACGATAAAGTTATAGAAAAAGTTGAAGAATATATATACTTAGGACAAAAAATAATACTTAATAGGGAAATTCAAACTGAAGAAATAAAAAAAAGAAGAAAGTTAGCTTGGGCAGCATTCGGTAAACTGAACTATATACTCAGAAATCAACAAATTCAATTACATCTTAGATCTAAAGTTTTTGATGCATGCATTATTCCGATATTAACTTATGCGGCACAAACATGGACAATCACAAAAAAGAATATGAAAATACTTAGAGTCACTCAACACGCGATGAAAAGAGCAATGCTAGGTATATCACTTAAGGACAAGAAAACAAACACATAGATAAGACAGAAAACCCAAGTCACCGATGTAGTGCAAAAATCATTAAAGTTGAAATGGGAATACGCTGGACATGTAGCTAGGAGCGATCTAAACAAATTGCACAGATCAATTTTAACCTGGAGACCATACCAACACAAAAGAACCAGAGGCAGACCTCCTATGAGATGGACTGATGATCTGAAAAGGACTGCCGGGAAAAATTGGCTACAAGTAGCGTACAATAAAAACAATGGAAAGGAAGACTTGAAGAGCTTAGTCAGACTGTGACGAGAAGACGAAGAAGAAGACCTATCAGACTTTTTTACAGTTTTATTTTTTGTATTAAATTATAAGTTTAAAAAATAAAAGTGAAACAATCTATCTTTTATGTTTAATCTTTGAAAACCTGTTTAGCCCGTAACGTTCTCAAATATCGGATGATAAAAACAAACTATATCGTGGGTTGTATGGTTGTAATAGTAGAATTTGAACGGCATTTTGGTAATTTATTTTCCGCTTATTTTTCCGATGTAAAGATTTATTTAAACTGACTCACCACTAAATAACAGTAAACTACGAAACATGCATTTTTCTTACATAATTTATCCTTCCAATATAGTTAAGATGCCATTTGAGTCACTTAATCAATAATGCAGACTTTTAAAACTTTTATCGAACTGTTACCGTAACAAATATGTAATAAACTGGTAGTTTAAGAAATACATAAGGTTTTTATTTAATTTTTATTATAACCAATAAAACAGTTTACTATAGGTGGTACTATAAAAATTAATAGGAAAAATAAATCGAGACAAACAATGGCAAATAATTTGTTGACTTAATATTTCTATAGACGGTTTTTAAAGCTTAAACAAAGGTTTTAAGAAATCATTAATTAATATTTTTATATTCAGTGCATATTATTAATTAAGCAAAATACTTACCATGTAATATTTTTAACGAAAAGTTCGAACACACCTCACAAAGGTATAAAAACATCCTCGTAGTATACTGCACTATATTACGGGAAAGAGGATTTATAGATATACGTAAGCCATTAGAAAAACATATTGTTAACTTAAGAATTTATTGTTGGATGCAACATATATTTACATGGTTTGATTTACACAGTAGATTATACAACATAGGTTCAATTAAGATGATCTTAAATACACATAAGCCACCTCTTTAATGACCAATAAATGCACAGCTACATGGTGAACCTCTGCATAGGCGACATTACAGTCAAGACTGTGTCAGTAGTATAGCACCAAAATATTGGTTGTTATCAAAAAAGATGTTTTCTGACAGAGAAAGTTCCTTAATCGTTGTTTAAGATTACGTTATACCAACCAAAAATTACCTGAATTATATCGTCAAAGACCCTTGGGCCCAAAACGATAAATGTCGATATGAATGTCAAGCCCAAGAAATTATCCAATATCTTACTTGGACTACTAGGCACTTGCTGAAACTGAATATAAGGAATGTTATGACTTAGTAAAAGATCCTTTATTAAGAGTTGGTTAACAAATTGGGACTTCAAAACAATTATCTCTCATATTAGCAATACGTTCCTAAAAGTATGCTTGAGAGTGAGAACTACAAGCTATATTGAGAGAACTGTACTACTGTACTTATAGACCAACTAGTAGCATAAAAGAGACCAGATCTGATACTAGCTAGTAATTAAACGCGTAGACAAACAACACTATTATTGTGGAGATATCTAAATGCAATAATCTGCGTATTAAATGCAACTAAATATCGATAAGTTTGAAGATCTGGAAATACAAATAAGAAATAATAGACAATTAAAAGGATCCAAACAATGTCTATTATTCTCTCCACTAAGCGAAAAAGCTCATGAAAATTATAGATCGTGTTATCGCGAAAAACCTCATGAAAAAGATAACAGCTGTGGCTAGATAAACATATTGTATAAGATCACGTAGATATTTGCACTTTTCACGGTGTCCGGATGGATGCGAAAAATTTTGGAAGTTATTCATCACACCATATCACCTTAGCTAGATAACACAGAAAGAGTCCCATCAGAGCTAGGACCTTTTGATACTGTAGGCATTTGGGATAAGTGAATTTTCTTAGAGGGAGTTTTATTTTTATTTAGCGTATGGCAATTTGATACACAACATTATCACATATATGTTACAATCTAACATCTAATGTATTAATATATTCAATCGACGCTGGTGTTGCAGAGGCGAAGTCTAGAGGATCTCCATAATACTTCCTCCGAGGGCATTCGGCAATCATATGCTGGATGGTCTGTTTCTCGGCGCCGCAGTCGCACTCAGCAGAGGTTCTCATCCTCCATTTATAAAGGGAATCTGCGCAGACTCCATGACCCGTTCTTATCCTGTTAAGAGTTGACCATGATTTTCGGGGGAGGTCAAAACCTGGTGGAGTTTCTGTGATGCATGGTGTGTTTCTCATTATTAGGTTCGGTCTGTCGCTCTGCATGTTCTTCCACTGGGAGTTCATTTGGAAATTGTTGGAACTCAAGTTTATTGCATCTCTAGTCGGAGGTTTTCTGGAGCGCAATCGATGTGAATTAGCGTCGGCGACATATGTGTGTATAGGTAATTGCGGGTTGTTAAGCAGCTTTTGGAATTCTCTAAGCAGAGCATGCTGACGACGAAGATTAGGTGGAGGTATATGGCTCAGTAGTGGAAGCCACTCCACAGGTGTAGACTTGATCGTTCCAGATATGAGACGCATGGCGACATTGAGCTGGGTATCTATAATTTTTGTGTGGACGCTATTCAGCCAAACAGGAGAGCAGTATTCAGCTGCGGAGTATACGAGTCCAAGGGCTGAACACCGAAGTGTACCTGCTGATGAGCCCCATGTAGTCCCGCAAAGCTTCTGTATGATGTTGTTACGGGTTCTCAGCTTTGCTGCGGTGTTCTCAAGATGTTTCTTAAAGGAGAGTGTTCTGTCCAGGGTGACGCCGAGGTACTTGGGATTATAGTTGTGCGTGAGCAGTTGGTTATCAATGTATACTTTAAGTTTTGTGTGGGCCATTTTGTTGTTCAGGTGAAAACAGCTAACCTCGGTTTTTTTGGGGTTAGGTTTAAGTCTCCATTGTTTAAAGTACTTAACCAGGCGTTCCAGATCTTCCGTTAGGATTGCCTCGGAGTTTTGTATTAAGGAGCTTTGAGTTGCAAGTGCCCAGTCGTCTGCATATCCAAATTTTTTAGATCTGGTAGGGGGCATATCAGCTATATACATACTAAATAGCAGCGGTGCAAGTACGGAGCCCTGGGGGAGGCCATTATTAAGCGTTCTCTGTTTGCTCACTGTAGTTCCCATGGTTACACGGATGTTTCTACTGCTCAGCATAGTATTTATGAGTCGGGCGGTTGCTTTGCAGGGGATTATTTTAAGGAGCTTATAGATGAGGCCATCTTTCCAAACCGTGTCATAGGCAGCCGATAAATCGATGAATGCCACAGACGTCTTCAGTTTTCTTTGGTAACCTGCCTCTATGTAGGTAGTTATAGAGAGCACTTGGTCAGTGGTGCTTCGTTGAGGCCTGAATCCTGCTTGTTCAATTGGTATTTTTTGAAGTAGCTTTGGGCCGATTCTGTTCAGGACCAGTCTTTCGAGGAGCTTGTAAGCTGAACTGAGTAAAGCGATGGGGCGGTAACTCGCTGGGTTGTCTGTTGGTTTTCCAGGTTTCAGGATGGCTATGATTTTTGTTTGTTTAAAGAGGTTTGGTAGGTTACCTGTTTTGAGTATATCTGTATAGAATTTAGACAACCAGGTTTTTGCAGATTTCCCACAATGGATCAGAAATTCGGGAGGTATACCGTCTGTACCAGGAGCTTTGTTTGGTTTTGAAATCTAACGATTCGACTTCATTTGTCCATTTCTTCCTTCTTGTTACATCAAGGCTCAGGATAAGTTCGACCGCAATGTCACTTTCACCGGTTTCAAGATATTCTTCGTAGAGGTTTTGGCTTTCCTCACTCCATCCTGGTATTTATTGCTTACGATGGCCCCTGGGAATGTGTTTCTTTGCTGTAGCAATTATTGCCCCTCTAAACCTTTCATAATTTTTGTATGTTGGTGGAATCCATCGTAAGATTTTATCGAGTTCATTGGTAAAGGCGGGCCAGTTACCTTTGTTAAAGTTCCAACGTGGTCGTGGAATGGTTGTAACTAGTGGGATTTGGATACTAATCTCAATAATGATCGGCCTGTGCTGGCTATGCGGGAAGTCATGAAGTACTCTTCTCTTGGTTGGTAAGGGGTAGCTTTTTTTTTTGCTCACAAAACATAAATCTGGATTGTACTCTTGTTTCCATGCCGCCGATTTAAAAGTGCCCCGGTCTTTGGCATCGAAGACGTGATGCAGGTGGTTACTCTCTACCCAGTCTAACAGTGTCTCCCCGTTTTCATCGTTGTTTCTGTATTTCCATTCTTGATGATGGCTGTTAAAATCACCTAAATAGATGGCTGGATGGGGCCTTATGTCTATGACGTGGCTTGGCAATGTAATACTTGGGGGTTTATAAACATTTGTCACTTCGATTTCACCTATTTTGGTAACGGTCAAATGTATATTATCTTGCGTGGTGGAAGATACGAAGTGAGCGTTTTCTACGGAGTTTTTTACGTAGTTGGCGGTACCATAAGCATGGTGATAGGTTGCTTCCAGAAGCTCATAGCCTGGAATTTTGCCCCTACTTGCGAGTTGTTGTTCGTTCGCAGTATGGGTTTCCTGTATAACTACCAAGTCGATGTCGTTAGAAAGTAGTCTGTTTGACAGCAGTTCGCTTTTGGATCGGCTAATGCCTTCAATATTTATCTGACAAATCCGGACAATGGGTTCAAGAGTTCTAGTCATTTGGTTCTCATAAGAACCGTTTCCTGGTTGGGCGTTCATGTTTGCAGTTGTATATTGGCCAGGAGATCGTTGGATAGTTTGGCCGCCTGTTCGTTCTAGCTCATTTAGTGTTAACCAGAGGGCACGTTAGAGGGAGTGTAATTGCATTTTTCAAAATAATGCAGTGTCAGCTAATAAACTACTGATTCAGGTTTAGCATCTAAAATAACAATATTGTATCGGCGAAGCTTAATCATCTGTTGTATATAGCTTTCACTAAAAATCCAGCTAGTTCAGATGATAAAAAATAAAAAATATAGAAAGTTTCTCGACTGATATCAGAATCCACTTTGGACTAAACAAGCAGCGTATTTTAAATATAGTCACAGGAAAGATTTAGCCCGAACATTCGATATTCAAGATGGCCAAAACATGTAGCATGTAATAAATTCCTTTAAAAAATATAGATATTCAATAACAAAAAAAAAACTTTTGGTAAGCTCTTGGGCATTATATAAAATTTGGTGTCTTTGTGTACGTGTATATTTCTACAATTTTAAAAGGTGTTTGATTCAAGGTCGATTTACGATATAATTTAAAGCATGTTTGACGAGATTTCGGGTTCGCTTGCCCCTGCAACTTGATACGCGAGGTAAGGGACGGGAGAGGCCGGTATTAGATCAGGTCGGAAGAAATTCAAGTTATAGATTTGAAAGGGTGGCCAAAATGAGCAGACGTGTTTAGTTGAGTCGGAAAGAAACCGGCAAATTTGTAGAAAATAGTGAATTATACTCTATGTAGTATGTCAATTTTGAAAGAGTAATCACTATTTCTGTTTTTAAGTATCTAAGAGATTTGTGTCGCCTGCAATAATTTTGAAGGCTAACATGTTCCATTGTTGAGTTCTTAAGAACCACAGTCCAAGGTTTGTGTTCCAGTGCCCCAACTTCAAACCCCAATCTCAAATAGTCAGTCGTATATCAATTTGGAGATGAAATTGTTCGTGGAGCGGTAAATCTAATTCCAGTTCTAACCTTAGAAATCGTTTAAAGTGCAATATAGTGCAATCCAGCATCTCCCACTTGTAAACGGATGTTGTAAACCGCTAGGACAAAGAAGGAAGAAGAAAGTTTACTCGAAGCGGCGTGTAATTTTAAATAGCTAGAGGTACTTCTTCTTTGTTGTTTTGTCCATTTACCCAATTGTCCAGGAGATTCATGGAAGTAGCCTCTTTTTGTATTATTTTTGTAGTTGCCCCAATCCAACCCCCTTGCCTTTTACTTATCCACGACCCCAGCTCTTAAAATAAACCCTGAGCGCCGTTCGCATAAGTTTCGATTTGTTTTGCTTTCTCTATCTCTGATATAATAATTTTTGTCCCCAATTTCAACCCCATAATAATATCCTATCTGGTAGGCAAAATATTTCATTACAACCATCGAGGCGATGCGATGGGTGAAAATAATATGTTCATATAATACGTCGGTTTAATGGATGAGATGACGATTCTAACTTATGTTATATATACCTAACTAATATATAACTAACTTATATTATGTTGGCTGTATTAACAGCCAACTCCAGATCAACTATTTTTAATTTTTTTGGTTTTCAATTGATAACATTTAATTTTAAAAAATTGTAAAGCAATGTGTACAACAAAACATTTAACTCTATAATTATTAATCAAAAAATAAAACTGCTTAATATATTTATTTATTTAATCTACACATTGGCTTTCTTCTACCAAACAACGATTTTTAACAACATTTGTAAAGTAATCTGCAGATTTCCTTTTTATCCTTGCTCTGTTGGGGTCATTAAAGTCCACTTTATACATTCCTAAGAACGATCTGAAACAGAAAATACGCACATTTATTTCAGAATAGTACATATTTAAAATAATGTTTAAAATATTATACTCAAATAAAAAAAATGATTTTTGTAAAATTATAGTGGTAGAAAAATCATAAAAATGCTTATTTACTGTGAACCTGTTTAGTAATTTAACCCTACATATATATATATATATATATATATATATATATATATATATATATATATATATATATATAACATATATGGGGTTATTGTATGCCCAAAGAAACAAAATTATTGCATTTGTGGAGCAAGTAATTTTTCATAGGGGCATGGCTGCAGTGGTAGACGTAGCACATGCGTTCTATCAAAACCCTATGCCAGATATCAGAAATTGCCAATGCAAATAAACCAAGACAAAGTAGCCAAAAAGTAACATTCGGCTAGCTACGATCATTTCATTGTTTAATAATTTCTCATCGGTAACGTCAAAGGAAAATTTTTGGAAGCTACTAGTGTAAGTGTTTCAGACTTAACAATAAGAAAAATACTTTGAGTCCCAGGACTATTCAGCAGAAGACAGTAACGGGTTCTCGAGTTATCCAAGCAGCAACATTTTCATCGCCTAAATTGGTGTCTTCTACACCAAAACTGAAACATTGACAATTGGTAACATGTGTTACCAAAGGACAACAAAGACAAGCAAGAATGAAAACTGCCAGATCCGTTCACAGATGTAAAAGAGGAAGTGTCATATTTTTGAGGAGGCATTATGACAACTTATGAGACGTAAAAAACTCCTGTATTTTAATCCAACTAACTTTTAACAGTTCGCAGTTATGTTGATTTGGTAGCATTTAGATCCCGTAGTTAGCTTTGGAGAGGTACAATGGGAAAAAATTTCCATTTTTATACATAATAATTCACCTTCCATAAGAGGAGAGTGTGCTATTATTCCTCCTATAATAAATTTTTTAAACAAGTTAGTCATATTTTTAAATTTCTCTTGTGTAATTGAAATTGTTTTATAAAAATAGACGCCCTAACTGATCAAGTTTAGTAATACAGAACTTTATTCACACATCGTTTTGCATGTTGCAAGTAATCAATGTAATCCGTGGTGTCTTGCTTACATATACAGAATGTATTTGTCACATAGTCGTCATGCAAAACGAAATAAAAACCTAAATTACTGGAATTATTAAGAGTTGATTGTATAGTCGGTGTTAAATGGTTAATAGTAAGTAGGGCCAATACTTCGGTTCGAGATGTAGTCTCTTCGATTTCAAAGACTATTTTAATGTTAACAATAGTTGTAAAACTGTAATAAAGATGGAAGTACTGAGAGAAGTAACTTTTATTATATGACGATCATGTCTAATCATTATGTATTAAAAGGCGAAACATTTTTATGTTATAAGAGCGACTACAGACTTCCTTGAACCAGAAGATATTACTGTTCTGGAGTGGCTTGCTTGCTCATCTTATTTAAACATTATTCGTTTTTCATTGAAATTTTTTATACTATTGACTTTAAAACAAATAGTTTTAACTGGTTATTTTAAGTTTATATATCATTACTTACGTGTAACCACCGGTCCACTCCCAGTCATCCATGATACTCCAAGCTGTGTAAGCTGTCAAATTGACACCGTCCTCATAAATAGCATCTAGACAAGCGCTTACGTGACCCTAAAATATATATTTTTTATTTTAATAAGCAACACCAAAAATATAAAGTAGTGACATACATTGTGTGAGATTCTTCTTTTATCAGATTGTAGCATGAAGCAATTATTCGCTCAACAGAAATTGTGTCAGTAATTACTGGTAACACCAACCCTTTTTTAGTTGTAGCCGAATTTTTTGAGTAAATAATTATACACATGTATAACATCTATATTAAAATCAATCAGCAAATCATCAGAGAGTTGTATCACAATTGACTCTTTATATGGTGAGAATTGTTCTAAAACAACTGCGCTCTTGAATACCGAGGTAAAGGCCATCGTGTCAAATGATGCACAGCACAGGAGAAAAAGTCATGCCTAATGATTTTTACCAAATGTCTGTACATGGGAATGTGAGACCGTGGAGATAAAATGTATGAATTTTAGGGGCAAAATATAGTATACTTTATTCTTCATGCTATATCACCCAGAAGAGTCTTATAGACTCTAGTGAACATCCCGATGAGTAAGCATCATCACATGAGAAGTAAAAGGTGTATAAATATTTCTATTCTCATTTTAGTCCATCTTAGTTTATTACGCAGGTACGTGGTCTCTTAATGCTAGAACATTGAACCGAGTCCGATCATTTAGAAGAAGTACTGCATGCACTAAGGACCATTTAATATCAGAAAAATTGTTCCGGGCTAGACAAATGAACTAATAAAATTGTTTTAAAATAATAGAAACGCAACACATGGACCTTTTGATAAAGTTTTTCAATGTGAGATATCAAGCAGGAGATATATCGAAGAAATGATTAACTTTGACCAATATTTGCCTTCCGAAGAAGATAAACGCTAGAGTATGCAGCAGTAAGCGTACCATTAGCTCCATTAAAAATATTATTAAAAATTATACCAAAACGTATATCAGAAACTCGACATGAATATAAAAAACGCAATTACGATTTCGTAAGGGAGCCAGTAGAAGAAAAGCTCTCTTTACACTCAATGCATGAAACAAGAGATGCTTAGATGTTACCTAATCTAAATATATAAGAGAAGGTAGTCCACAGTGAGACGCGGTATACAGTACGACATTACTTCTAACTTTCAAATTTGGCGCTCAATTAAGTTGATTTATATCAGATATTTATATCAGATTAAGATAAAAAGACTATTGCAACAAAGGAAGTCAAGCAAGTAAACCATTATACGAGTGGTGAACAAGGTGAGCTCATTACAATGTGTACCACTGTTTCTGCTGCTGGAACTTCCCTGGCACCAGTCCTAGTATTTCCTAGAAAATTTTTCAAGCCACATATGTTACAAGGTGCTTCTCTCCGATACATTAGGGTTTGCAGCACAAAGTGGCTGGATGAATTCCGAATTATTTGTCGAGGTATTGGAACATTTTATCAAACAAACAAATAGTTCAATAAATAATCCTTCTGTATTGATTTATGATAATGCAGAGTGTCATATAAGAGTCTCAAAGTCACAGAAAGATTAAATGAGGCAATAGCGGATATCACGACAAGATCTAAACAACCGGCCAGTATAGAAGACAAATGGAATTGTATTAAAAAAGCTATCGTAACCACCACCAAGTCTCTGATCGCTTCCCAAAAGTACAAAAAGAAGAATTGGATGACTGACGAAATATTATCAATGATGGACGACCGCAGATCATTTAAAAACAAAGACCGAACCAAACATCAGCAGATCAACCGACAAATACAAAAAGAGTGTCGCAAAGCTAAAGAACAGTGGCTGCTAGACAGGTGTGCAGAAATGGAGGAATTGGAAGAAAAACATGACCACTTTAACATACATAAACTTATTAAAGAAGTGACAGGTCATACAAAACCTTGCAGTTTTAACAGTATTGTGAAGGACAATAAATTAATTACTGATCCCAAAGATCTACTTCAACATTGGAGAAACTACACACAGCAACTATACTCAGACACAACTAGAAGAAACTCTGAAAGTGAGTATAAAAGTGAACCCTCCCCCAAAATATTGAAGTCAGAAGTTGTAAGGGCAATCAAACAGAGCAAATGGGGAAAAGCACCAGGCCCAGACGACATATACATAGAGGTTCTAACAATGTTGAGTGAAGACAATTTAGACACCTTGGTAGATCTTTTTAATGGCATTTATGGGTCCGGTCAAATACCACAGGACTGGCTTCAATCAACCTTTATACCAATCCCAAAAAAGCCAAACGCTAATAGTTGCGACCAATTCCGAATGATCAGCTTATTGAGCCAGGTCCTAAAACTCTTCTTAAAGATAATTCACACAAGAATATACAACAGATGTGAAAGAGACATTAGCCCCACACAGTTCGGTTTCAGACAAGGATTTGGCACAAGAGAAGCACTTTATAGCTTAACTGTCCTACTTCAGAAATGCAGAGATCAGCAAAAAGATGTCTTCCTATGCTTTATAGATTACCAGAAAGCATTCGATTGTGTTAATCATTCAGAATTAATAAGATTGCTCCAGGAACGTTCGATAGATGAGAATGACCTTAAAATCATAAAGAACCTTTATATGAATCAAGTGGCATCTGTGAGAGTAGGACTGGAATCTACATCATATTTCTCAATCGAAAAAGGTGTACGACAGGGTTGTGTTCTGTCACCCTCCTTTTTAATCTTTACTCTGAAACGATTTTCGATAGAGCCTTAAGTGACACTGAAGATGGAATCAAAATCAACGGACAGACTATTAGTAATCTTCGCTATGCTGATGATACAGTCATAATAGCTGATAGCCAAGAAGCGCTACAACGACTAATAGATAGAATAAACACTGAAGGAGAACGAGTGGGCTTGAAGATTAATATAGACAAGACGAAGGTAATGGTGGTTAGTAGAACACGAAATATGCAATTGAATATAAGAGTAAACAACAAGAACATCCAAAAGGTCCCCAAGTTCAGATATCTCGGTAGTTGGATAACTGAAGATCTAGATCCAGACATAGAGATACGTAGCAGGAGCTCCAACTTAATGCTTCGATATCGCTTTGTAAAATGTTACATTTATTCCGTACTGCTATATGGTGTAGAAACCTGGACCATAAAGGCTAATGTTATGAACCGATGAGAAAATTTTCTGGACAGATCACACAACAAATGTCGAAGTATTAAATCGAGTGGGCAGAGAACGAGAATTGCTGCCAATAATAAAAAGAAGAAAAACTGCTTATCTGGGTCATATATTTCGAAATTCCAAGTACCAGTTCTTAAAGCTTATTATGGAAGGGAAGATAGAAGGAAAACGAGGCATCGGAAGAAAGAAATACTCATGGCTTAAAAACATAAGGGATTGGACAAATCTCGATGCCCATGCACTTTTTAGAGCCACACAAGATCGAGAGGAGTATTCCAGAATTGTCGCCAACATCCACTAATTGGATAGGGCACCATAAGAAGAAGAAAAGTGTCACATACCTGCAAAAATAGTTAACAGGGGTAGGGAGGCTGGACTTGTTATATTAACTTGACTTCCACATTGCAGCAATAAAATGCAGCCCCTTGATATAACAGTTTTTGGTCCGTGTTTAAATCATATTATAACAGAGAATGTGACAAATGGATGCTAAACAATCCGGGTATTCCTTTAACAATTTGAAATACGTTATGTATTGCCTTGCGTTTTTGATGTTTACCCACCGCAATATAGTTAAAGGATTTGAGAGATCAGGATTCATCCATTTAACCTGATATATTTGGGATTGCTGATTTTCTTCCAGCAAGCGTAACTGACAGATTTAACACTGATAAGAGCACAGATCTATCTAATGCACCAGGTCCAAGTCATGTTAATGCTGCTGTAATAAATTCTGTTAGCAGAGATAATGATGTTGAGACACCAAGTCGACAAGCGAAGTAACTGAAGTTGCTAAAGTAACTCGCCAAAAGAAGGCATTAAGTTTTTAAGCCCTGAAATTATACGAGGGTTTCCTAAAGCAAGACCAAGAAGACTGCCAGGCAAGAAAAATAAAAAAAACAGTGTTAACAGATACCCTTGAGAAATTACTTATTGGAGAAAAAGAACAAAAGAAGGCAATGAAGAACGGAAATGGATAAAGAAAATTTTATGCTGGATCAAGTTTCGATTATTCCAATAACAGAAGGAAAATTTGTGCTCATATGCTTCCCTGGTAGAATACACTATGTTGGAAAAGTTACAAGTAACAATATAGTTATAATACGGTCCGTCCCAAACCCTTTTTTCAGTGCGTCATAGTTGTTCGAATTCTCTCTAACGCATTAAGCTAGAAGTGACAGAAAAAAACGTGAGTCGCTTATTATTATACATAGAAATTAGAAAATTAGGTATCGTTTACGGGTATTCGCATATTAAAGCGAATTCTACTTACGAACGTATAATTGGTTGGAGTTTAGAATATGCTAAATAGATATCCAATCAATTATGCATATAAATATAATTTGACACAGATGATCTTGATAATGACAGTGACAGTACTTTCACAACAACTGATAAAATGATAATTGCCATTCCAGGTTAGTATTTTCAGACATTTTAACTACAGTGAAAATTAAATTCTGTATTTATTGTCATAAAAATATTTTAAATATTCCGAGATATACCGAGAATGAAAAAAGACTAATATTAAAATTATTAAATTAGTTTCAATTAGAAAATGAGGCTGAGTTATCTTTATTTCAGTTTCTGTCGCTCGCGAATCAGATTGTGAATTCCGGAATGATATTGAGGAAATATCTTAAACTAATACCTTTATGGATATTTATATGTATTAAAACGGTTCTTTTTAGAACCACGACATTTTCTTGAAATGTAGGATATAATTGATACCAGCCACATATCTAGTGTAATCATTGATTTTCAAGAATCAGATTCTGAATGGGATTATAGATTGTTTGAAATATAATATTCATTTTTGTTATTCATAAAAAAGAAGGTAAACTTACATTCTGTATCTTGTTTTTTAACTAAACTCCATTAACACGATTTCATCTGGATATCGGAACTGGTAGATTAACTCAAGAATCAACTGCTTCACTATTTAAACTATTTATATTGTTTTTTTAACTAAACTTTATAACCTTCTTTCATTTGCACACCAAATCTGGTAGAATAACTCAAAAATCAACTGCTTCACTATTTAAACTATTTCCACTATTTAATGACAACTCTTCACAAAATTAAACTATTGGCTGCCACACAAACTTATCAGAAAATTCCTTATCCAAATATGACTGATTTAAATCGATATTATTTTATCGCAGGAATGTTTACTTTGATGCCTTGCAATTGTCAGTAATTTTTTTTACCTTGCAGTCAACTCTTAAAAGATTCTAGGAGGAAGCGTTATTTTAAATAAACAAACCTTCCAATTCCCTAGTGTTTGTAATAAATAATAATAAATCCATAAACAAATCTTAGCTAATTAAGCACTTTCCATGGAATGTATAAAATAGAACAGAATAGAATAGAATTATGACAAACTGCTATGCATTAAAAAAAATAACCTTTTCACGTTTAGCCGATTACGATCCTGCAACTGTCAGATTTAACTAAAATGTCATGCAATAATTCTCGACATTCTTAAAATCCTATATGACGTCAAAATTAGTGACGCACTGAAAAAAGGGTTTGGGACAAACTGTACCTCGTATTACGGCATATTTTTAAATTTTTCTTTTAATTACATAATTAAAAAAGCAGAATGAAGAGTTTAAAGTGTCTTTTCTAAAGAAAAGCAATAAAATAGATAATGCGTTTGTCTCTCCTAACGTAGAAGATGTCGCTTTGATAAGAATGCCAGATGTGGTATTTGTGTTTCCAGATCCATTGCCAGCCGCCACCAAGCGACAATGCAACATTTTTAAATTTATATAAGATTTAATGCTCGAATAAATGAAAACTTTGATAAAATGAAAGGCAGATATTGAGCACAGTTTTATTAATTAAAATCTGACCAAGTACTTTCGCTTTCTAGAGCATCTTCAGGGGCATTTGGTGAATTTTGGGCTATCCAACAATCACAGAATGTCATAGACATAAAATTGTACATAACACTATACTAAACAAGGACAAAGAGTTTAAAATTATTTAAAAAATGGGCGATTCTGGTCGGCAACAGGAGAGAGAATGATTGACGAAATGCCCCTGAAAATTTTTTAAATTTGGTATAAAATGTTCGAGGTTCTATAAGAAAACTGAAGTAACCACGTCTCACTGTACACTTTATACTTTCTAACTGTTTCTCGCATGAGGTATATTAGGTTTTTTTTAGTTTTAATCTATTGTATTGTTGGCGTAAATAGGCATTTAAGCCGTAGTTCAGGAATTAAATTTAATTTTTTAAATTTCCGACTTTTCTTTGAAGAAATATGATTTTTGTCTCACTGTGGACCACTCTCCTACATCTTTCATCATTAAACAGGCGTTGATAAGTTATTAAACAGGTTACAAGTCTTTAGTCCCATTTTGATTCATATTTATCTAGAATTTGAGAATAGTCTTTAAAAGCAGAAACCTCTGGAATAAAGATCATTGGAACACAAATTAACAATAGGTGTGCGAAAGATACTGTTTTTTGTCCGAAAACCTTTTGCAGAGACTGATAAAGAAGAGAGTCGATCATGAGAAGAATATGACCTTTCATAAATATAAAAAAACAGATTCAATAAGTTCTCAAAATCATAAAAAAATAATAAAAGGTTAACAGTTTACGAGAAAATCTACAAGAAAAAACAAGTTTTAAAATGGCCAGTTCAAACTCTGCTTATTGGAGGTAATCTCAGTGTTTCAGTTTACAATTTATTTTTCTAAACTAATCTGAACCAATTTCTAACACAACCTACTAAAAATCGTCAAGATAACACCTCTCTTATCCACCTCAATACAGGTCCGCGTTGGTCTATAATGCAAAGCAATCAATACCGCATAGAAATTTTTTCTACATAATTTTCTGGTTTATTTATATTACTGGTTAAAACACCAATCATTGGAAGCAGCAGTTTATAAAAAAATGATTATTTTCTTTGATATTTTAAAAATATGAAACAACTTTTTTAAAACTTTACCATAAGTACCACTTACCTCAAGATAAGTAATTCTGTTGTCATCTTCTAATGTGCCAGTTGTATCCGAAAAACCATTTTCAGTTATAACAATTTCTGGATTTCCATATGTATTCTTCAACCAGTTCAAGAATTTCCTAAGACCCCATGGTACATCCTTCAAAATAATTAAATTAAAACTTATATATGATTCGAATCTTTTTCATTGGTATTGTAGACATATTAAAGTGTATTAAGAAGTGAAGATACTTGATAATTTTTAATATAAATAATATACTTAAGTAAGCGACATATGTCATACTGACGTATCTCGTGATGATGACATTTAAAACATGTTCGAAGATAAAATAAATGTTACCTGATATAACTAATGAGCTTATTTAAACTGTTTTAAATTCAAAATTTCGATGTCTTTGTTTTACTAAAAACCTTTATATTTCTTTAGTCTATAACCTCTATAATTTATGGACTAAAACAGCTTATTCCCATTTAAAAAGGACATTTGGATAATATTTATTTTCAAAACGTCTTATCTCCCTAATGGTTTTATTTGCAAGGAGTCTTAAATCCGCCTGGCCAATCTAGGAATGCATAGAAGTCACGTGACTCACTGCTGTTTACTCGTTTGCTTCTAGTTGATGCGTACAGTAATCGGCAGGCATCTGCTATACAAAGGTACATTGTTTTTGGTGTTTATTTGTGTGAAAAAGGATAACCAAAATGCATTGGAATAGCTCATATCTGCAAGTTTCTTTGTTAGATCAAATGATATAGGTAGGGTGGGGCAAGTGTGTACCCGGGTAAGTGCGTTTGGACTAAATAAAAATATTTGTAACGTGAAGTTGGGTATGAAACCGATTTCAAATTTAGCGCCAAGTATTAAACGAAACAGCTACACATATGAGTGGCAACGTCGTTGAATTCACGACATAGTATCACACGTGTTTGTTGGTAGTTACGTTTGAGGTTATACAAAGAGCAGGTAAGTGTTTATTCTAAGTCTTGTTAATCTCGTACCGTTTACTAGATTTTAATTTTTATTGAATATTTTCGATTAATAATGCAGAAAATTGAATTGTTTTGATACCATTTATGATTTTTCGCTATAGTTTGCTAGTAATTAAAAGGTGCGCACTTGCCCCAGAGATTTATCACATGGGGCAAGTGCGTTTTTTGTGTGGGGGCAAGTGCGTCCTTACCTTAACACACTTGCCCCGGCATAAAATCTGAATACAATTTTTTAATTCTTAGGTAGAGATGGTCCGAAATTACGTCCGAAAGACGGAGAGAGGTTCGCAATATACAGCAGAAGTGCTTAATAATGCCTTAACGGATATAAGAAATCAGAATTTCACTGTCAAGGGAGCATCGCGCGCATACAATATTCCTGTGACAACTTTACGGGATCACTTGAGTGGAAGAAGAGGCGCGAAGGTATCAGGACAAGGTCGACCTACCGACATTCCATTGGCAGAAGAAAGGCGACTGGCAGAAGGTCTTCGCACGATGGAGCAATGGGGATTCGGTTTGTCCCGTAAAGAAGTTTTAGAATTAACCCAACAATTCGTCCAATCAAACAACTTGAAAACTCAATTTAAAGATGGTAGACCAGGTGAAGACTGGTTCTTAAATTTTAAAAGAAGACATCGGCTGTCAATAAAGAAACCGGAAATAGTTGAGTTTGCAAGAAAGAAAGCCATGAATCCTTTTGTTGTTAAAGATTATTTTAAATTATTGAGCGAAACCATTCAATCTTTGGGGCTTGCTGACAAACCTGAGAGAATCTACAATATAGATGAAACTGGATTTTCGAGTGACCCCTCTAAAACAAAAGTTGTTGGGAAGCAAGGAGCACCATGCACAAGAACCACCAGTGGACCGGGAAGAGAGAACACTACAGTGGTGATGGCAGCAAGCGCTACTGGCGAAAAAATTCCTCCATTAATTGTTTTTAAAGGCAAAAATATCTGGGATGAATGGATGGCCGACGAACATGATGCCTTCCCTGGTACTGCCTATGCCGCTACTAAAAACGGCTGGATTGAAGCTATTGTATTTCGAAACTATTTTGAGCGTACTTTTGTAAAAAACATTGGTCCTGATCGGCCTATACTAGTTATCTACGACGGACATTCAACGCACCTCACGGCAGATTTGGTCAATTACGCGAGATCGGAAGGAATCACCATCCTCAAACTACCGGCTCACACAAGTCACATTCTCCAGCCATTGGATTTAGCGGTGTTCAAAGCTTTAAAATCAATGTGGGACGAAGAACTCGTAAAGTGGCAGCGACAGTTTGCTGGTCGGAGACTTCCCAAAAAAGTTTTTTCTAAGCTGATTGGGAAAATATGGACAACAATCAACCCAGAAGTTATCAAAAATGGATTTAAGAAAGGAGGTATCTTTCCATTTGATGATAAAGTTGTACCCGAAGATCGTTACGAGGCTTCTTCTTTAAGGCGATGGCAGATTTTAGCGGACGTCAGAGATCAGCGCCAAGAGACTTCTACAGATGTGACAGATGTTGCCACCTTCGAGACAAACTCGTGAGTATCTTATTTCAACAATATGGACATTGTAGGATTTTAGCGAGCTACTCTCGTAACCTTATGATTTTTTTTCTCTGTTTTTCAGATGTCCAGTATCTTTCGAACATCTTCTACTACAAACCGTAAAAAGCGGAACACCAACTCCAGCAAAAAAGAAGAAGCGAATTGCAGCAGGTAGTGAAGTGATCACTGCCGGACCCAGCAAAGGCACCTTCCAAGACTCAAGTGATGAAGATCAGGACGATCAGATCTCTCTACACGATGAGTCTGAAGGTAGCGATTTCGTGGGCCAGATTTCGTCAGAAGAAGAAGAAGACGACGACGAGGAGAAACTATTTCTTGGTTCTCCGCCTGAATTTTCTGTGGGAGACTGGGTTCTGGTGGCTTTCAAAAGTCAAAGTCGGGACAGAAATGACATTTTATATATAGGCCACGTGATTTCTCTCGCTGAAAAAAAATATAATTAATAATCGCGAAAAGCCACAGATTTGAAATCTTCTCTAAATAAAGATCATTGTCAAAGTACTTAGTGCACGTATTATCGATTTGGCAGCAATAACCCAATTGAAGCATTGATACAACTAAAACCAAATATGAATAAAAGGGGCACACTTGCCCCACCTTACCCTAATGTGAAAAGTAATTTAAGATTTTCCATGTCGATTTATTTCATTTTCCGTTTGCTTTGAATATCGTAGATAGCTCGTATTTAAGTGAGAATCTGAATTTTGGTTTCGAACATGTAGTAGAAATCTTCAGATTTTTACGTTTTGCTTTACATTAGAAAAGTTATAATACTTACAAAGAACCAATCAGCACTTCCTTGTGTCCATTCACTCCTGTGCCAGTAGAGGACGCTTTTGTCATTATCAAAACTAGGAGTACCGATAGGAGCGTCTGCTGTATGATTTACAAGTAATGTTGAATAGTGATTAAGACCCAAATAGTCGGAAGTGCCTTTGATGTACTTAATTTCATCTTCTGTAAAAGCCGGTAGACGCGATTCTTTGAATCCTTCCAACTTACTTCGATACGCTACACGTTCTTTAACTATTTCTGGCCAGTCTCCGTTAAATAGTGGATTGCCGTATATTCCAATCTAGAAATAAAAATGTATACTATTAGATATCAAATATAATAAAAATAATTTCATTTTTCATTGACATCAAATTTACTAAACTTTTTGAATTGTGTCTATAGAAAACTCTAACGTAGAGATTTATTCTTATCTTAAATATATCAAAAATAAAATATTTGCTTCTTTTTTTTTCTTTTGTGAGTGCCAATTTCTTCATAAATATCGAAGGCTAATATGACTATAATTAATTTAATAGCAGTTTATTAATTACCATTTCTAGTTCTAATTTCTTACGTTTTAATAAAATTGTTACTATCATTATCAGTACGAGGTTTGATATTAAAATTTTTATTCATTTAAATCATAGATATCAACTGACCGATCCCAGCAACCACCTATCAAATTTTTGTAGCTTAAACCAAAGAATATAGACGCTTTATATTCTTTGCTTAAACATTGAAATAAGTTATCTTAGTCAAAAAATAACACTGGTCGATAGGCAACCAGTATTACGATATGTACATTGCTGATTGTCAAAATATTGTTTGATTACAACGGCAACGAAAATTAAATGAACCAAAATAATCTCTTAATGATAAACAAACAGTTAATTCATTTAATGGCAAAACCAACTCACTAAATAAAACAGATCCTCAAGAACCGACTGACAAAAATTACCAACAGAATTTAAAAACATGTATCCCGATAATTTTGGCACTGAAAGTATAAATCTTATAAACATACCTACCTACCTAGTATATTATCAATTTGAAATAGAATAAAAACGATTGTTTTCTTTACTTGGCAGCCTCAACATTTTAGTTAAAAAAATGTAATTCGATACAAAACATTGCTTAAAGGTTAGGCTTCGTAGCGTTCAAGTCGATGAAATAGATAGTTTGTATATTAAAACGATCTCACGATGACTTTGATAAAATTTAAGCATAATTGGACGTAGTTAAGCAGAAAACGTCCAACCCAAAAAAAGTGATTGTTGGGAAATTGAGTTTAAAAGATTTTAGTGTGCCCTAGCTAAACTATGCATAATTTATTCGCCTGGCAATGATTTTAAGATAATGATATTCATCTCGTAGGCACCTCGTTTGTAATTTCTTTTAAATGTAAGTTTCAATGAAGTTATTTTGAAAATTTTAGGTTGGACGTTTTTAACAAAAAACAAAAATCCGAAAAAAATTTCGATAAAACATACTTATGTGGGTTGGAATCTTTCAGATAAATAAATAATGTCATATTTTTATAAAAATTTTAATGATCCAAAGAAACAAAATTACAATGATTTTCTTATGTAAATGTAAATTTAAAAAAAGTTTTAATTATTGTGGGTATCTACCTCAAAATCTAGAACTGGAACATTAAATCCATCAACGTCTTCGACTACATTAGCACTTGTAAAATTTTCATAAAACGGTTTAGCGTCTGAAGGAATTAGATGTAAATAGCTTTTAATATCGTTAATTTTATCCTCTGACAGGGGTTTACCATTGGGCCAGAGTTGCATAAGCAGCGCCGAAAAGCTCTCTGTATTTAATCGTCCTCGTCGCTCAATATCCAAACATACACTTTCATCGCCAAAATAACTAGGTTTCATAAAGATGTGGTAAGGATTTTCTTTTGTTAATATAATTTGTTTTGTCTCCAACCAATTTATTTTTTCTTTATTGGTGCCAACTTTTCTGTTTATTGTGGCCTTCTCGAGCTGGTGGGTACTCAAAAACCATTCCTTTTTCATTTGTGTAGCTGTTATTGGAGACTTTTTACGACATGAATTTATTATATTTATATAGTCTAAAGGTGTATATATTCGTTCTTGACGTTTGAGTTGACATTCTATATCCCCAAAATCTTTATCATTTGGTAGAAAACTATGGCCGGAAATCAGGAATTTAAATGTTATAGTTTTTATATTATGGCTGGTTTGAAGAAGACTGGCCATGAGGAGTGTTATTTTAATATTACGGTTCTGGCCTCCACAAGAATCAGACCACAATATAAGATGTTCAACAGTACTTTCTATGTTTTCTAAATATTTTACAATACAGGAACCAACCTCCTGAGCTCCTCTTCCAGCAGTTCCTTCAAGCCATACATAGGAATAACTCTTATTACGTTTGCCTGAAAATACACCGAGATTATACAAGCAAACTTGCCTCTTATAATATATTACATTGGTTGGAATTTTGGGTAAAGGTAGAGTTTTTTGAAGATCGTATGTTAAACACTCTACATTATCCTCATCTTTAGCTCGTTTTAAATCTGCCTTTAATGTTTCTCGTGATTTTTGGGCCAAATCCTGATGAGTGTCGAGTTCAATTTGTAAAAGTTGCTTTTTATGATCATCCGTTTCATTTTCTAGTTTTATTTTAAATGAATCACATACCTGGCATGTGTCCTTCTTGGGAACATTAAATCTCAAATTAAATTTTTCGTAAAAAATCCTCTTATAAATACCAAATTTCACAGGGTTTTGAACTTCAGATTTGTATAGATCATAAATCTTTAATAATGAGAGATGTGCCGGTAAAAATAATGCAGACGTGTTTTCACGACAGTAGTGCGATATGTACTTAGGCAGTTTATTGATCTGGTTGATTATTTCCTGAATTTTATTTTCAGGGACTTTGTTTAAACCACCTTGTTTTCTACCTCTTTGATCAAGAATTGGAGCACGATTGTTTACCTTTCTCAGAGCTGTTGTTACTCTTGACGGAGTTATTCTAAGACTATTGATAAACATTTGCCTACAAATACGCTGATTAAGTAAGGAATATTGTCTGGAATACAGACGTCTTTCAGTGTTTCTTCCATACATTCTTTTTTTCGGCATTTCGTGGATATTATTGGCAATAAAGATAGTTTGGGCATTATAAGACCCAAGACTCCAAAAACGATCAAATTCTTGTTTTCGTGACTCTGTAGAAATCAACTCAGAACATTTCATCGGGCAGTTACAATTGTAGTCATATTGAAATTCTTTAGCAGCTTTCAATTTTCCTTTGTAGTCAATGTAAGATTCATTTTTGTTCCTATTAATCTTTGATGTTGCTCGCGTCATTGCAAATTTCTTTTTTCTACCCTTCTTTGGACGACCTGATGTACTGGCTAAAAATGGATTATCATCACAACTTTCATTGTTATCGGAACTCTCTTCATGTGACGATGGTATAAACATATCAGAGGAACCGCTACTAAAGACATCACTTATTGACATATTCTGTAAGAATAAAAAGGTAGGTATTATTAGATAATATTTTAAATAAAAATTTCAAAAAATTATAGAAAGCGTCTATTTTAATTAAAGAAGTTAACTTTTAATCAATTACCAGGTACCAAAAAATAAAACAAATTCAATTCATTCAAATTAATCTTTTTCATAAAGTTTACTATAGGTACTCATCGAAAAATAATTTTCATATGCTTTACATTATTGTATAATTACTTTAATCAATAATAATTGATGATCATAATAATAGGTATCAATTTAACATTGGTATAATAAGATTAATACATATGTGTTTACAAAATTGTGTGTACCTAAGGAAGTTGTATTTTTTCTTTTAGATTGTAACAATAGGTACATCAAAGTTTAGTTTTCATTAAATAGAAATAATATAGCGAATAGCATTATAAAGCATTTTACTAAACAGTATAGGTACAAAGATTTAATACTTACATCATAATCATCAACAGAATCTATGGTAGAAGCTGATTCAAAACATCCAGTTTTCTCGTTTAAAACCATTTCACGAATACGACTATTGGATGACGATGGTTCGCTGTGACGGTAGAATTCTGTCACATTGGTATCATCCATATTCTACAATATATTTAAATTATGTAATGATGTATAAAATGCATTTATTTTAAAAATTTAGTAAACAACATAAACTTTTAGAAGCCGTGTCTTATAAACTGATTATTTTTTCGTGATTTTCGGCCAGATTAAAGAAATACCACAAAACTCTATTTTCTTCTATTTTCTTTATTTTTTTTTTAAGATTTAGTAACAAAATAAATTGAAACGTCGTAAAAAAAAAGAGAGTTTTGTGTTATTTCTTCAATCTGGCCGAAAACCACGAAAAAATAATCAGTAAACAACATATAGTTATTTTTTAATAAAAAATTTCCGACTTACCTCAACATTGGTAATATTTGAATCAAATTCCACGCTAGACATTACACTATTTGTTTGGTTTTCCATAAGTTTTGCTAGCTCACACATGTATTTGCTTCTTTTCGACATAATTATTATTAAATAAGTATTTTTAAACCCGAACAGTCAGAAAAATCAGACACAACTGAATAAAAAGAAATGTTTATCAATACATAGGCACATTTACTTAAAACTAAAGGAAAGTGATTACTATGCTTAAGATGAGTACCTATAATAAATTAATTTTTATCGACCAAGTTCCAGGGTTTATACGCACAAGGCACGTTTTAAACATTAATAGGGCACATTCCCGTAATAAAATTTTATTATCGACCGAAATCGAAGATTCAAACTACTTTTAACATATTAATGAAATAGTAAACGTAAAATGATACCAAGTGGTTTGGACGATTTCTGATTATACTCTTATTTTTAACAAGTATACCGAAATTTATAAGTAGAAAACATCCAATTCACTTGGATGTTTTTAACACAAAAAAATGCACAGTAGTTTTGTTATCGCATGGAGCGTTAAAGTGATCCAACCCACTTAGCCTGTTTTAACCACTCTTTTAACACGATTACTTAGATCGACATACATTTTTTAGAAAAAATTCAACCCACTTGGATTTTTTATTATCAATGAAAATCTCAGTTAACCTAGTTTGTGGGTTAGAACTTTGACGATTATTAAAAGAGTATGTAATGTTTTCACTTGGACGGTTTCTGCATATTATAAAGCAAGAAATTATATGCTCGCTGGTGTAAAGAACTCATTTTTAACAATTTGTGGGTTGGACGTTTTCTGCTTAACTACGTCCAATTAAGGTTTGTTTAAATGTTTTTCACATTTTAATATAGGTATGTAATAGTAATATTATAAATTTTACAGCAGTTAATTACAAATTACTTATATATAATTATACTTACGTCAAATTGTTGAGCTCTTTCTGCAGCATCTTTATCTTCTTGACTATCGCTGCCTGGTTCATACCAAGTAGAATCGATCACCATAGCAACTTGTCCTATAAATATTTAAAAGTTTAAAAATTTAAACAGTTCAAAAGTATGTAATAAATTCCTCAGGGTTCAGAAACGGACTAGGAACCAGTGAAGCGTTATTTGCTTTTAATGTGTTAGCTCAAAGATGCATGGATATGAATGTTAATATGCATGTTTGTTACGTTGATTTTGAAAAAGCATTTGACAAAGTAAGACATGAAAAATTAGTCCAAATTCTAAAGACAAAAAACATAGACCATAGAGACTTACGAATAATAACAAACCTCTACTGGAATCAAAGAGCACAAATCGTAAGATAACAAACTCAGTCCAGAAATTGAAATCAGGAGAGGAGTTACGCAGGGATGTATTATGTCCCATTACTATTTAATGTATATAGTGAAACCATTTTTGAAGAAACATTACTATCTCAAAGTGAAGGAATAATAATTAACGGAAGATCTATTAACAACATAAGATATGCAGATGACACCGTGATTATGACGAGCTCTGCTGAACAACTCCAATTACTGCTAAACAAAACAAACAGTTTCTGTGAAAAATATGGACTAAAAATGAATATAAAAAGACCATATACATGATAATAACAAAGAAAACAAATATACCAACAAACATTCATTTGGGAACTGTACCGATAGAAAAGGTTGATAAGTACAAATAGCTAGGAACCTGATTTCAGACAATAATGACCAAACAACCGAAATAGGAGCTAGGATAGAAATAGCAAGAAATGCGTTTGTAAAAATGAAAACAATTCTCTGCAACAAAGATCTTAGATTAGAACTGAGAGTAAGAGCACTGAGATGCTACGTGTTTTCGATACTGCAATATGGACTTGAAAGCTCGACATTTAAACAAGAACACATAAATAAGTTACAGTCTTTTGAAATGTGGTGTTCGGAAAACTAACCATTATTGTACTAGAAAATACTTTTAAGGCAAAAAGAAAGACCGAACAGTTCCTAGACAAACGATAATGATGCATATGTAACACAGAATGTTAATATATTTTTTAAATTATTTAACCCATTACCTTTATTTTTTGCTCTAAACTGTTCATCATAAATATGCCAAGCTTTAGCGTGTGCTAGAAGAACGTTTTTCGTACAAACGTAATCCAGAATACCATTGGAGACAATACCAGGTGCCAATACTCCGGAACCATAACCTGCTTGACATACTTGTTTGGGTTCATTAATGGTAATCCACCATTTAACATCATCTCCAAAGAGCTCGAAACATAGTTTGCAATAATCGGCGAAGATATCAACGATAGTCTCATTTATCCAACCGTTCATTTGTTCTTGAAGTGGTTGCGGTAAATCCCAATGGTATAAGGTTACTAGAGGTTCTATATTGTTCTTTTTTAGCTCTTGAAAAACGTCTTTGTAATACTGGACACCTAGTAAAAGATAAAAGTAGTGTTAGTGAATTAAATAAAACTTACAACTGTATTTTGTTACAATTTAATTAAAGTTCATCGTAAAATAGAATCGAACATAGTATATCACTAGTTTATTAGAAGATTATTTAAAATAATATTTAAAAAATATTTTGAAGTGTTGTCAACATATTTTACTTCCAAGAATGGTAATTCAAAATGCAAGAGAATGTAAAATTATGATTTCATGTACATATGCATGTTTTGTTCCATATCATGCAAGATGAGCGTTTACTTTATGTATATTCCAGTTCTTCCTTTGGCGAAATTTTAAGTTAGACACTTGTAAAATTAAAGTATTAGCTTCATTACGTAATTTCAGCAGTCGTTGGTTTAGCTGCCAATTCAGCTGCCATTCATCTGTTGTGTCTTTATTTTGCTGCGTTAACATATTTCGACATAATGTTAAGACGTTGATTAATGCCGCTGTTAAATAAACCAACTACGTTATTTTGACACTCACGAGAATTAAGTTTTTCTTTAGAAACTTCGAGTCTTAATTTGTTGAACGAAAAGTTAACTTTCGTAGATGAATACGTAGAAACAATTACGGAAAGAATTGTATTTGTAGCAATATAATTCATAAAAACCTATTTTATAAACTCGATTTAATGTATTATTTTTATTATTAGGTATAAGGAAAAATAAAATATTGTATTATTATAATGTAAAGTAACCAACAAGAAAATATATTTACTGACGCGCCGCCAATGGTCCAATTCAAAATTTCCGAGAATTCATGATTAACACGGTATTTCGGCTATTTTCGAACAGTTACGACTCGTGATTTTGTATGCCTAATTTTATTTTTTGTTTCCCAAAGTAAAGATATTGGATATAACGTACCTAACTGATTAAGACTATCTACATAACCAGTAGGAAGAATCCTGGACCAAGCAATCGAAAGTCTGTAATGATCCAGACCCATTTCCTTCACCATAGCAATATCCTCCTTATACTGATAATAAGAATTACAAGCAACGTCGGGTGTTGATCGGTCTATGATTTTTTCTGGCTGAGTATGAGCAAAGTGGTCCCATATAGTTTCTCCTTTGCCATCCGTGTTCCATGCTCCTTCAATTTGAGGTGCAGCATTAGCAACACCAACTTTAAATGTCTTTGGGAATCTTCTGTTGTTTATGGGATCCTTGGCGTTGGCACTTAAACTAAAATTTTGGGTATGTTTAAACACAAACTAGGTAATAAAATGGGTGATTCAAAACAATTTTAATACGCACAATTAAGCTTAGTTAATATTATCAGAAAATAGAATGAAATTAAAAAGTATTTTTAGTTTTCAAATATGACTACACAAAATGTCGAAAAAACGAAAAAAAAAGAGAAGGAGCTTAGAAGAGAACTTAAAGAGAACTAAACAATATCAAAAATAATATATCAAAAGCAATAAAGAATGATTTAAGGAGGTACAGAAGCAAACAAAAAATATCATAAATAGAAAATAACAAAAGCAAAATACTGAGAAAAGACTATCTACTGCAAAAAACAAATTTTTTTAATAAAATATAAAAGTGGTAGAATTACACAACACATAGATAATATACTAGGTCTTCTTCTTCTTAACATGCCATACACCAAAGTGCGTAGGCGACTATCTCATTACTAGAATTCTGTTCTTGGCGGCGTGACACAGCTCACCTGTATTGTGTATTCCTGTCCATTCTTTAATATTCCTTAACCAGGATAATTGTTTGCGGCCGGCTCCTCTCCTACCTTCGATCTTCCCTTGTAGGATTAACTGTGGTATTTCATATTTTGCTCCTCTCAATATGTGCCCAAGGTAACCAATCTTGCGTTTTTTAATTAATTCAAAGAGTTCTCTTTCCACGCCGGCTCTATTAAGGACGTCATCGTTTCGAACTCTATCCACCCAAGGTATGCGCATCATTATTCTCAATGACTACATTTCAAATGCTTCAAGTTTGTTGATATACTAGGTACAGTTAAATAATTTTATGAAGACATATGTCAATTAGCACCAAATGATAGAGAAACAGGACTATGTACAAACAAAAATAATAAACCAAGGCCCAGAAGAAATTTCGGACAAAAAATAGACGAAATGACAAAGAATGGCAAACTCCTTGTTTTTGGCTGTTTTTATCGTGGTTGACGGCTTCTTTTATTTTTGTAGTCTTAATAAAACGTCCTAATTAAAGACTTAGTTGGTATATGATATATTCAGCTTTGACGATGAAGCTAAATTTCGAAAACCTTGATTTTCTTGCAGCTAGAGTTTATAAGAGTCCAAGGAAGTATACATTTATGGAACTAAATGGTGCTAAAATACGGGAGCAATAAGTAAGAAGGTTAAGAAACGATAAGCACTTAATGTGAAGAATTGCCAAGATAACTATTTCCTGTAAAAATTAATAGAGGAAAACCAAAAAACTAGTGAGTGAAGCACAGACAAGACATTATTATAAAGTGGGTTGAAATGATCCAAAGAAAACAAGGAAATAAAGGCATGAAAATTAATGGTAACAGCAGGTTTAGTATGAAATTATAGAAGTATAGAAGTAGTAAGTAGAAGTAAAAATAACCAAGAAAGATACTACAATGCAGTGGTCAGAGGACAAGAGAAGAAACAACATAAGCTGTACCGTAGTGAACATAAAATTATCATAATTAATCTTTATATACAGTGCTTTTCAGATAAAACTATCCACCTTAAATAACTTTTGAACCTCTAATTTTTTGGAAAAACGCAAAAACACTTCAATTAATATCTGAAGGGGGAGGCATAATATCATATTTAAGGTTGCTGGAAAATGCACCCTCACACCCCTGTATCAACCCTTTATTTTTTTAATTACTTCCCCTTTTTTATTTCATATTTGGATTCTCCTTTTTGTACTGATTTCAGAAATGTATAATACATGATACTTGAAGTGATTAGTTTATGAGAAAAGTAAATACAAAAGCAAGAAAATTGGATTGAAAAAAAATTATTTTTTAACAATTTTATTACACACATTTAGAACAAACATTTCACTACTAAAAGTTTTTACAATAATTGTTCAAAATTACTGCCTTTCACTTCCATACAATAGTACAATCTATTTTGAAATTCTTCTCTGACATTGCTTAACACGTCTGCATTTAATTGTCGACATTCATCCTCTATTCTTTGTTGTAAATCAACTAGATATTCTGGTTGAGTAGCATAATTTTTGTTTTTAAATACTCCCATAAGAAGAAGTCTAGGGGTGTTCAATCCGGTGACCTAGGTGGCCAATCGATCATCTGTCGTCTTTTACCTATCCAAGGACCGGGAAACGTTTCGTTTAAAAATTATCGCACAGGTAAAGCAAAGTGTGGAGAAGCTCCATCATGTTGAAATACAACCAAATCATCGGAAAGGTTATCATCATTTTCTACTATTGTTCTAACGATCAACCACTTGCCTATATAATTCAAGATACGATGCACCATTTAAGTTTCCAGTGATAAAGAAGGGTCCGATAATATGATTACGTAGGATACCACACCATACGTTTAACCTTTGAGGATGCTGTGTGTGAAATTCGCGTACAATATGTGGATCACTCTCAGCCCAGTATCGGCAATTATATCTGTTCACCAAACCGTTTAATAGAATGAGCATTCATCCGAGAAGCAAATATTGTTTAACAATTGTGGATTGTTAATGATGCATTGTATCATTAATTCGCAACATTCGGGACGACGATCAAAATCTTCTTCATTTAACTCTTGTACTAATTTAATTTTATATGGATAAAACTTAAATTTATGGAGGACTCGGAAGGCTGTAGAAGATGAAACACCGATTGCTCTGCTTATTGTTGACAGTGACTGTGATTGTTAAGAGTCTAAGTTAACTTGCCCTAAAACAGCTACTTGGATTGCTTTTTTATTTACAAGTTCCTGTCGGTTATGTTTTTTATTGCAAACTGACCCTCTTGCTCTAATTTTTTCTGCATCAGTTCAATCACACACTTATGAGTTGCATGTCTATTGTGGTGTGTTTCATTAAAAATTCTAGCAGCAGCTCTTGCACAATTATTATTTTTGTAGTATAAACCTACAATTTCGATTCTTTCTTGCAAAGTGTACACCATTTCAGCGATCAAATTGCACACGTATCAAAATAAGCTGTTACTTACAAGTTATAACAAATTGTCGCTATTAACCGATTAAAACAAATGTAAAAATGATATCGAAAACCTTTGATAAAACTTGAATAAAAAGTGAATTTTTTTGTTTCTTGGTTTTTGAAGGTACTACAAATAGTACGGTTAAATATTTAAAGAGTTTAAATTATGCTACAACCTATTTTGTTAGAGTCAATTAAGGTGAGGGAGATACTGTCTTGTTAACAGGAAAATTGTCTATCGGATAAACTAATCACTTCAAGCCAAAGGTATTATACATTTTTGAAATCAGTACAAAAAGGAGAATCCAAATATAAAATAAAAAAAGGGGAAGTAATTTAAAAAAAATAAAGGGTTGATACAGGGGGTGAGAGGGTGCATTTTCCAGCAACCTTTAATATGATATTATGTCTCCCCCTTCAGATATTAATTGACGTGTTTTTGCGTTTTTCCAAAAAATTAGAGGTTCAAAAGTTATTTAAGGTGGATAGTTTTATCTGAAAAGCACTGTATAATTCAAAAGAAAAATAAAATATATTTGAATAGTTAACAAAAAAATATTTAAATGATAAACTTACCAAAGTGCAATCAATAATGTTAATGTAAATAGCTTCATTTTGATAACAGATCTGTTGTTTAACATTTCTGTACACTTTATATAAATAATTGTTATCGCAAGATATTTAATTAAAAAAAATTTTGAGTGGATTAAAAACACTTCACGAATTCTAGTGGGATTGATTGCTTTTGTACAAAATGTAGTATTTGTAGTTTGATATGGTCTTATCAAGTAGTTTAGAATTGTGTTCTTCTTCATCTTGAAATCTGGCTAGATTATGTTTATTCCATCATATTGAGTCTTTTTCTTAGCTAATCCTGTAGTTCGCTCTCGGCTTTAATTCTCGCGACATTGTTTTAATGATCTTAGTTTGTTTCGATTTTGAGTCTTTGTAATAGATCTGTAATACAGAGTTGGTTGTCGATAATCATTTACAAAGAGCTCTGAGCAGAGAAAATGTGTAAGGCTCTAAAATCAGTATCCATCACAAACCCCACTCCTACGTTCTTAAAAAAATGTACATAGATTCTACCAAACAGGCATTATATAGTGTAGAATGAAAAATTTCGATGAGATATACCTATATTAAGAGACAAACATTATCCTTCACGCTTTCAAATATGCCCAACAATATCCAAATACACACATAGCCATATGCTCTGATTCGCTTTCCTCTATACACTCCATTAATGCTATATCCACCAAACATCCTATCGTCCAAGATATTCATGACATATATCAGCTTCTTATAAAACAAAATATAACTATCACTCTGATATGGGTACCATCCCATGTTGGTATTAGTGGTAACGAAAAATCTGATTGCCTTGCCAAAAAAGCCGCATCATCCTCGGACACCAATATGAATATACAAATTTGCAATGATCTGAACGCTAGACTAAAGAAGCTTAATTTATCTTAATTAAGACTAACCTCTTTTTTGTGATACGTGGTATACAGCCAGCTACAGGAATTGTTTTCCTTGTAGATTTTTGATTTTCTTAATTTATCCACCTGGCAGATTCACTAGAATAATGTTACTTCAGCGCTGCATGAAATCAAACCTTCAGTAAACCTTCTTACCTATCCCAGTTTATCTCGAAAAAATATGGCAATCATACGGAGATTGCGTATTGGACATACCCGTCTAAATTGTGATGTCGGGTAGTGTATTTCAGCCAGAGAAACAGGATTCGTTCATATAGACATTTATTTCGAACTAACATACAAAAAAAAGGTAATTAACGTTAAGTGTTTACTGAATATAATGCTTAAATACAAGAACGTACTGTTTATTTATTTCGGTAGATGGGTGTGACGATATTCGATATGATAAACTAAGATATGGCGATCGAGGAATTGAGGTCGTACTCGTTCCTCAACGCAGAACGAGTACTCGGACGGGATAAGGATGTCTATCTAGTTCAACACACTAGATGGAAAGAATACGTCAATCTCGTTCAACGCACCAGATTGACGCGGTCAGAGGAAGGATTGTCAATCTCGCTCAGCGCGCCAGATCGACTGGGTTCGGAAAGGATTTGGGACACGTTCAACTCACCTGTCCCCAAGGTCGGATATTCTCAACTCAACGCGTCGAGAATGGTTAGCTGTCTTTCAGTTTCGACTTTTATACTATTCGAGACGGAACAAAAACGTGTTTTGTTTAACACATAGGCGTACTCTAGACGATAAAATATATTATCGTCACAAACTCATGGCTACCTGATGACATCATCTCCACAACCAAAATGTCAACACTGCAATACGACTCTCCGAATCAGGCATATACTTATCGAATGCCCTTTTTATGCCAAAATACGCCAACAGCTCAATATCAGTACCAACTTCAAAGAGGTCCTAAACAGCACAGACGAAATCAACAAGGTCATCAAATTCCTCGAGAACAGTCAACTGCTCAACAAAATATAAATGTTATATTACAAGTTTTTATTATTTTCTCTGTATGTTAGATGTTAACTACATTATTTTGTAATTTATATGATATTAATTATAATGATAATGTATATGTAAATCGTAACTCGTGCTAATGACCATAGATGTCACATGCACGTTAATTTAAATAAAAAAAAGAGACAAACATAAGGGCCTAAAGACCTAAAATAATTGACGTTTCTGGTCCAGAAATTTCTTTTTGACGTTTCTCTTTTATTTTATCTCTATTGAGGTTTTCATAATTACGTTTCTCCATAAGTTTTTATGTTGGTTATATAACAATCAAGTCTTTATACCTCTAATATCTTTAACTGAATATTTTGAAGAGGGGAGAGCTAGTTGTGCCGTTAGTTATTAAGAATTATATCTGCATTTTTAAATTTATTAATATTTATTCATTCTAACGAAAATAGCTTAAGGCCTTTATTGCCCTTTTGTGTATTGTTATACGTTTGTTAAAGGTTTTGTCAGTTTGACCTATGTAAGTTATTTATAACAGTTTTTTCACAGTTCTTGTCCAATTAGGTATATTGCTGCTTTTTAATCTTTATTTGTTTTTAAAGTTCTTATAATTTGTATGACTGCTTCAGATTTGGAACGTCTTAATAAGCCATCGATCCTCAGAAGGATAATTTATCGATTACTTGTTCTCATTTTAATACTTCACTTCTATTTGTTTTTTACTCGATATCAGTATGTTGTATACTCTTCGTATGTAAGAGCCTACTACAATATGTACGATGCTACACAAACTAAGTACACATCAAGATTTAATATAAAATTTGGATTATGTAAATAACTTAAAAAATGTAAAAACTTCCTCTAACCTGTGTTGTTATGTGAGTTTTATCAGCAGTTAATTTTGACGAAATATTGATAATCATGATTAGCATCTCTCAATACTTTCGTTAAGTGTTTTTTAAATGTCAAGTATCGAAAATATTTTCTAACTATTTATTTCCTCAATATATATGGCTCCTAATTTCCAGTCCGCAAAGAAAATAAACCCCAGACTAGGGAATGTCTTACTAGGATCTTTTTAAAGCACAATATTTAGATAGAATATAAAAATGGGACGAAAAAACTAAATTAGAAGCAGAAACGTTTTGAAACTATTTTTTTGTGACTGTAAATGTTTATAATTGGAGATGAGTGGGTAACCAATTTAACACTTTACTTACTTGGCCCTGATCTTACTAGGCATTAGCCATGTTTAAGTTGAAATTCTGAGAGATGTTGTTACACCCTTGGATTGATTTCAAATTTTAATATTTCTGTACTTGCTGTTGTTAAATATGGATGATGTGGCTCTGTATATTTTTATTTTTAATTTTTTCTTTCAGTATTGGTTACCAAATCTAGCTTGATTGTGTTGATGTGTTTGCTACTCATTTGTCTTCAGTTAGCCTTTAATCATTTCTTTTCCAATTCTTCAATATATCCTTGGACAAGCAAATATCTTGAACGTAATATAAATTTAGGGAGTGCCTGATAGACTACCAGAGAAAAACATTAACATCACAGGATACCATACCTATACGGACTCTCAAAAATACATAAAGAAAATCTCAGACCAATTTACAGCAGCATGGATTCTCCTTACAGGAAAATAATTATATCTAATTTTTTTTATTTATATGAAATTATTAAATTTCTAAATTTGTAAATTACTATCATTTAGGAAATATGCGAATGTTGTGACATAGCACAAAAAAATATTTAAAAAAAATATAAAAAATTAAAGGATGAAAAAATAAACAAAGATGACAATGTAAAACAGTCCAATAGTGTTGCCCAAATGCAAGAACAAGACGAGACTTAGACAGTCTTGGTCTTTCGCCAGTACACCTGGTCTTGGTCTTGGTATTGCACTCCTAGTATTGGTCTTGGTCTTGGAAACTTGGAACAAGTTTCCAGCTGTTCTCCGTGCGTAGAGGTTTTCTCCCCGGCTCTGGTACTCAATTTTTGCAATGTATGTTACCTGAAGTCATATTTAATTTATATTACTGAACATCACAGTTTTTTAACAACAAGATGTATAATCTTTTATAACTATATGTAATTTAAAGGGTTCTTACCCATGTATTTTTGGTGGCTCAGGCATTTTAACCTAGCGATTTTAAACCTGATGATGGACTGTTTAGTCCGAAAACGTTTGTTTTTTTGATGTAGCCCTTTTAAGGGTTTTTTAAATAAATATACCCACTTACGAAGACTAAAATTTCTTTAAGTCAATTATGCTGCACTCTGTCAAATGCCTTCTCAAAATCAATGAAACAGGCATATACTTTCTGATTAATATCTAAGCATCTCTGCGAAAGAACACTTACTGCAAACAGTGCATCTCGTGTTCCTAGTCCTTTCCTAAATCCCATTTGTGTTGTACCAACCAGGTTGTACTCTTGGCAAAATTCAACAAAGCGTGTGCTTCGTTCGTTCCTGGTTCCTAAACCATATGGGCCGATGATCGATTCTACTTTTTCTGCTCCCACTTTGGCATTACAATCTCCCATAAATATGTTGATGTCGTCTGATTTTATGTCTTTTTTATCTTTACCTATGCAAACAGCTAAACTGTAATATTTATATGTAAGTTTATTAGTGTTACTACTCTCGGGAATGTTGTATTTACTCAATATAACACAAGTCAATAAACGTCGTTCTTATCCTTGGAACCTCAATGAGCAAATTCTAGTTGATATGTTGTATATATTGACCTGTCCTTATAAAAATGATTTAACTGTTTTTATGTAAATTAAAATATGAAAATATACTCATATTTCAAAAATCATAATAACGGATTATTCAACAACAGAACTTGGTACACGATTAAATTCTCATGGAATCGGTTTAACATATATTTCCTTTAACATCTTTAATCCGTAGACTCTGGAGTCTATTCTCACACAGATCAAAATTGAAATATAATTCTCAACGTCGGAATACAAGTCGCACCCTGTAGTTGCTGTTTGTCTGTCAGTTAAAATGGTTTTATTCAAAGTATATGTCGAATAAAGTGGCATTTTGAGTTACACTCTCGCAGAGCACCGTTAAAATGACTCCAAAGTAATAGAAACGTTATTCCACCAAAAGTTTTCTTCTTATAAATGTCGTTCAGATTTCATTTAGCTGCATAATTTACTACAATATGAAAAGGTAAACATTAAAAACGTTTTAACTGAACATTTTTAAAAATCGAATAAAAATATTTATGTGATTGATCGACTTTTAATTTTTCTATCGGAATTTTCACTTTATTGGAATTACATCACAGCCAGAGAGTCAATAAAATACAAACCACAAATGCATATGAACCCCACAAGGGTCACACATATAATTTAAAAAATGTGTTTGATTATACTTGTATAATGATGACCCTGGTTAATTTATTTTATTTTAGATGTATGTATTTTATATTAAAAGCATGATCATTATAATTTACATAAAAAACTGAACGAATTACCTGGAAAATCACGAAAAAATACACATAACCGATTAAAATAAACCTATTAATAACCTAATTGAAATCAAACAAGTATGGACTAAATATACTGAAGATCTTTTCATGGATACAAGAAAGGAACCAACACAAATTGATAACCAGGAAGCTCCGATAATAATAAAATCTGGTTCAACATGCGCTATCTTCTTCTTCGGATGCAAATCCACTAATGGATGTTAGCGATCACATTTTCCATTAATTCTCTATTTCTTGCAATATGTATCAGAGATTGTATGTCGTTAATCCCTGTCCATTGCCTTATGTTTCGGAGCCAGGACATTTTCTTGCGTCCCATTCCTCTCTTGCCTTCAATTTTACCCTCGATTATAAGTTGGAGGAACTGGTATTTTTCATTTCGCATGATGTGACCTAGATACGCCGTTTTCCTTTTCTTGATGGTTTCGAAGAGTTGGCGTTCTTGGTTTATTCTTTTAAGGACATCTATATTTGTGATTTTCGCTGTCCATGGTATTTTTAGGATACGGCGATAAAGCCACATTTCGAAAGCTTCTAATCTGTTTATATCCCTCGTTTTGAGTGTCCAGCCCTCTACGCCATATAGCAGCACTGACCATACGTAGCACTTAGTAAACCTTAGTCTCAGTTGAAGATCGAACTCTGAACAAGTCAGTACCTTCTTGAATTTTACGAAAGCTTGTCGAGCTTGCTCAATGCGACATTTTACTTCCCTGTCCGATGCCCAGTCTTCAAAAAGCCACGATCCCAGGTATTTAAATTTACTCACTCTTTCAATGGATTTAGTATTCAGTGTTATGGTGGAGTTTTCAAGTGCATCCAAGTTTCTGGAGATGATCATGAATTTGGTCTTTTTGGTATTAATCTCTAATCCCATTCGCTTACTGTATTCTCCGATTATAGTGACAAGTTGTTGAAGATCGACTATGTTGTCACAAATTAAGACACCATCATCAGCATATCGTATGTTGTTGATCAATACTCCATTCACCTTGATTCCCATCTCTGTATCCTCCAAAGACTCTTGAAATATGGCTTCCGAATAAATGTTAAATAAAAGAGGGGAAAGCACACATCCCTGTCGAACGCCTCTTCTTATATGTATGGGTTTGGATATAGAATTGTCTATTTTTAACTGTGCCGTTTGATGCCAGTACAAGTTTTCAATGCATCTTATGTCTTTTTGGTCTATATCAACTTTCTTGAGAATCTGCATTAACTTGTGGTGTTGGACACGATCAAACGCTTTTTGGTAATCTAAAAAGCATAGGAACACATCCTTCCTCTGATCGTAACAATTTTGGACCAGCACCTGTGTTGCTACTATTGCTTCTCGTGTTCCTAAACCTTGCCTAAACCCGAACTGGGAATCACTGATATCCCATTCACATTTTTTGTATAATCTTTGATGTAGTATTTTTAAGAATATCTTTAAAGTGTGACTCATCAGGCTAATGAGTCTGTGATCCTCACATCTTTTTGCATTGACTTTCTTGGGCAGGGGAATAAAGGTAGAGCGTAACCACTGCTGAGGATAGCAGCCAGTTTCATAAATTAAATTAAATATTTTGTGTAGTGCTGAAATTCCCCTTTCATCTAGTAATTTGAGTATTTCTGACGGGATCTCATCTGGTCCAAGTGCCTTATTGTTTTTTGAATTTAATATTGCTTTTTCTATCTCCTCTTTGGTGATTGAAGGGCCAGTCAGCTGGTCGTCTGTATAAACTTCACTCATGGGTCTTTCGTCATGGAAGAGCTCCTGGATATAATTTTCCCATATATCAATTTTCTCCTTTTCACCCAGCACTATCTGGTTATCCTGATTAACTATGGTAGTTGGTCTTCGTTTTCTGTATATTCCAGCAGTCTCCTTAAGCTTTTTATGTAAATTACGGTCGTCGTGCTGTCGTTGTAAATGTTCTAGATCGATACATTGTTGCTTAAGCCATTCATTTTTTGCTATTCTTATTTTTGCTTTTATTTGCCTGTTAATGTTTTCATACATATTGCTGCCATCTTGGTCATTCTTGTGTCTTCGTCGTTCTTCCATTAGTAATAGTATTTCTTCTGTCATCCATTTTTGCCTCTTGTTATTTCGTTTGTACCCTAAGTTGTTTTTCATGATGTCTGTTACAGCACTTGTAATCGTATTCCATGTTGGTGTTAGATCTTCGGTAATGTTTGTCGTCAATATTTGAATTTGTGCGTTTATTTCATTGCTTATTTCTGCTTGTATCACTGGGTCTTTCAATTTATCCAGTGCTATCTGTTGTTGAGTTTCAGGCTTGTTCTTGCATGAAAGAGCGATCTTTATGACGGCCACTAATAGTACGTGGTCAGAAGGGACATCTGCTCCAGGGTATGTGCAAGCTCTTTTGACAGTTGTGCTGAATTTAACATGCTATAAACAACTCAAAATCTGGCAGAGCCCCTGGGTCTGCAGATTTGACAACCATTAAAAGGCGAAAAGACAGCATATTTGGGGCACATACTTAGAAATGATTAGTACGAGTTGTTGCAGCTGATTATAAAGACTAATAAAAATGTTAAGATCAAAGAGTAAGTGTCCTGTAAAGGATAACAATTTTTAATGCTTCTCGAAAAATAGGGGATTAAAATGAAAATTTGTTATAAAATATTGTTGTTGACCGATATTGACAGTGCATGGTCTAACATATTGTAATTTGCCGCATTACAGTATTGTATGACTTACGGAAAACCTCAGAAAACCAGTTTGTCTTTCCTTTATGTTATTAATTGTAATAATATTTAGAAATATTTTTATAGAATAGCAAAGCATAGCATAGCATACCATAGAACAGCATAGCAAGCAAACATATTAGAAGTGCTGCAAATCTAAAGACCCAGATGATAGACGAATATACTCAATTCAAACATAGCGTAAAAATCTAGTAAATAAGCAAAAAATGTTTTCTGGGAAAGTAAATGCAAAGATCCAACAAATATATAGGGTTAACAAGATCAAGAGAAAAAAGTGAGTAGAATAGATTTAATAGAAGAAAGATCTTGGATCGAACATTACTCACAACTTCTAACTGAAACAAGACCGCAATTCACGAACACCATCACAACAATTCTTCCTCTGTTGTTGCCTTTTTCGAGATTATAAACCCTAAGCATTTAAATTAATCCTTTCCTTGATTGTTACGTTGTCATCAATCTGTAGATCTTCTATGTCCTCGTCACTTGTAGATAGGTACTCTGTTTTCGCGAGGTTAATATCTAGGCCAGCCTTAGTATATTCCTCTTGTAGTTTCTTTATCTCTGGAATAATGTGGGAAAATAATGATGATATTTAACTAGACAATTAACAAAAATTAAGAAGAACATGCTCGTATTTTCAATATGTCAAAATGTATTTTTCTAGTTTGACATTATAAGGAATATTAAACAATTTTGCTGGTAGTTTGGATATACATTAGTTGTTATTATTTGCTAAATGCAGTTGAGCAAAATAAGGAAATTTGTGATGTACATAAATCTAACTGACTATTTTGTCAATATTGGCAGATTCCATTTTTATTACTATTGCTTTGACCTGAATACGATCCTGATTTGCTTTATGTTTTGTAAAAGTTCCATTATATATGAAAAAGTGTGTCAATAAGTGGCTTGTGTATTTATTTTAATCTTAGATGCACTGATAATTTTATTAAAAAAATTAACTGTACTAATGATTAATCTAAGGACACATGAGCTAGGCTGGATCATCAGCTGACAACTGTCCTCTTAAGTGCAAATTATATTTTTACATAAATATAGCGACTTTGTAGTGTTATTTCTAAAATCACTTATCTCTTGATGGAGGGAGTTTAATTAATATTTTTGTTTTATTAGACATAAATGCTGCTCTCACTCAATCCATAGTTTTAGAGGCATCGGTGTATATAAGATTATGGTTACTGTATGTCTTGAGTTCTTGGAGGACATATTGATATAATGCTTTGGGATGGTTATCTACTTTTTTATATATGGAGTATTTGGTATTGATAGATGGGATGGAAACAGTCCAAAGGGAAACAGTGTTAATATCTGGTATACAATAGGTATCTGGAAATTTGAATTCAAGTTCAATGAGTTATCTATTTACCCTTTCATAAAAAGGAATGTTAAGTCAAGCATGTGTTTTAAATATATTCCTAAAACGGTCTGAATTTACATAGTAGTTAACATAATTTATAAGATTTGCCTGTATTGGTGCCGCATATATTAGTGAAAGTTGTTTTCTTCGAAATTCCAGATGGACTTCTCCAGCTTCACAGTATAAACTGTAGTTGTAAGCTGTAGAAATCAAAAGCATTCCACATATAGATATAAATCCTATAATCTTCTTGTTCTTAAGGTGCCGTGCATTTCTGCGTAGGCGTCCACCGTACATCGCCTTGGCAGGTGAGATGTTAAATATTCTGGATGAAGTTTTTTTAGGAGATCTATTAACCCTTCGATATCTTCCGTGTATGTTTTAGCTATACTAAGCGGATCTGCAGCTCCATGGGTGTTTTCAAATAAATCTATTATCTCTTCTTGACTTAAACAGCTACTGTTTGACTTATTTTGAAAAAAATCAACTGTGCAGTTAGTAATATCTTCAGCTATGTTGTGGTGGGTTTGGACATCCCTTTTTGTTCTTTTGTGTTTTGTATTGGGTTCTTTAAAAGGATTTACACCCTCCGGTTCAGGAGAATTTGTTATATCAGAAGCATTTCTTTTAGGTGTTTGAGCTTCTGTTTAAGTTTCATTTATAGTTCTATTTATTTTACCAGGTTCAGAAGCATTTGTTTCGGTTATTTGTACTTTTGAGTTTCTATTAGAGTTTCATTTATTTTACCCGATACTGCCTCCATTGGTTGGGAGTTATCGAAAAAGGTGGAGTTTATTGGTGTGGGTGAAGTGATGGTTTCAGTAGATTGTGGATTACTGATTTGTTTGTTAAGTACGGGATAATGTACTGTAGATTGAGTTGTATTTTGTTGTGAACTAACAGTCTGGTCACATTGTGATTAAGAAATGTGTGTTGTATTGTCATCAGTGTCATCGTCCTATAATCAAAAACTTAATAATTAATGATTGGCACACCAAGTGGAATTAGTCAACATCCAAACTACGAGCAGTAAAACATTCTATATTACCTTGGAAATAAACGCCAAATAAGCGTATACATCAAACCATCCTATCACCACCATCACCATAAACATCTACTGAAGACTGAATTAAAACACAGTGCTATGTATGTGATAATATTGTGCTCAGTGTTCGTCATATTTTACTGGAGAGTGTCCTTTATATTGCATGGAGAGACTTTAATATAAATTACAAGATATATTACGGACAATATTAAGTGATGGAACTGATTTGACATTATGCTTATATTCAATAAATGTAGGAGGATATTATTTTTGGTTTTTTCGGAAATATTATGGTTTGTTGTTTGTTTGGATTACTCTATGTGAAAATAAAAAAATATTGATATTCGAAGTCATACCTATAATTATGACTGAAGTCAACTAGTTTATACGCTAACGTCTAAAGGTGGGAAACTATCAATACTCGTAATGTAATGTAATGTAAATTATAGGTTTCTATTGATAATTTTCCACCTCTACTACTTTTTATTTCACAACGTATTATGTTTTCTATCTTTTGCGTTATTTTGCCTGTTCTTAAAGAACTCATCACTGTATGTAGAAGTATACATTGATACTTTCCTGCTGCCCAAATATTATTTAGAGTAATTTAGAGTAACTTCTCCTTTCCATATTTATTTTCTTTTTACTTTCTTTAATGAGCATGGAAATTGGCTGAATCCGTTCTTGAGTGTCAATTGGCATTCTCCTGCATAGCCTGCAAGATAAATTACATTATTACATTACACATTGTGTGTTGTGAGCACACTCCTACTTCTTGTTACATTTCCTTCTTTTTTGTTACATTTTGTCAATACTATACTATAACCAATACTATATTGGCACTTAATTAAAGTGTCAACGCACAATTCTCTTCAATGTAGAATAGAAATCGCTAGATCAGTCTTTAATAGAATGCGCAAACTCTTTTGCAATCGTGATATCAATATAAAGTTACGAATACGAATGCTGCGGTGTTATGTCTTTTCTATCCTGTTATATGGAGTTGAGGCTTGGACACTAAAACAGTTGACCATAAAAAACATCGAAGCTTTCGAGATGTGGTGCTATAGGCGCATTCTCAGAATATCATGGATGGACCGCGTCACTAACACGCAAGTACTCCAAACTTTAGACAAAAGATGCGAAATTCTAAATGAGATAAAAACTAGAAAGATGGAATACTTGGGGCACATTGTGAGAGGTGAAAAGTACGAACTTTTAAGAAACATCATGCAGGGCAAAATTAAGGGCAAAAGAAGTGTGGGAAGAAGAAAAATATCGTGGCTTCGTAATTTACGTGAATGGTTCGGGTGTAGTTCGATTGAATTTTTCAGGCGCGCTGCTAACAAAGTCGCAGTGGCCATGATGATTTCCAATCTCCGCTAGGAGTGGCACGAGAAGAAGAAGAAGAAGCACAATTCTCTTCTTTACCTAACATTCTTTCTTGCTACATCGGCACATACCTAAGCCCAGATGTACAGTTCCTATAACACTAATTACAATAGCGGTTTTTTTTGAATTAAATGGTTAAAAATTATTATTTTTACAAAAAAATCTGAAAGACGTATTTACTTTGACTACTATTTATCAGATATCAAGATTCTAAAAAGGCCTAGGGGAACCTGGCCCAAAATGACATACTAGGGTAAAATGACACATCCGGTGTATCTCTAACTTGGCAACATGGCTATGCGCTAAGAAGTTTTATACAAGAGCATCACGTGGTGCATAATTGATGTTCCAACGGGCGTCGCGATCAGTTCAGTCGTTTACTTGTTAAAAGGTGGTTTGTGCTTTATTGAGTACCAAAATATTTTGGTAGGCGACGTATACTTCGCTATAAAACGTTTAAAACTTTAAAATTTTATATCTCTGTTAGTTCCAGGTATGTATTGTTATTCATATTAACAGAAACATCATGTTTGGAAGCTTTGTTTGTTTAAACAAAAAATTTATTGTAAAAAACGTGTTCTTGTTCACACTTGGGTAAAACGACATATTAAATACTCGGGTAAAATGACATAGTATGTCATTTTGCCCATATAAATTTTAATAATAATATGGTAGGTAGAATATTAATGTATGGTATTTTTCTTTTTTAGTATGGTGGGACACTACGAAAGGAAAAGTACACGCCAGTCTTGGGATCCAGTACAAATGCAAAGAGCCATCCAGGCAGTCCAGTGTGGAGACATGGGCTGGTTAAAAGCATCGATAACTTTTAATGTGCCCCAAGCTACTTTAAGAAGACGAGCATCAGACAAGAATAAACGGGTATCAGGTACTAATAAAGGTCTTGGCCGGTACGAAACTACGTTCTCTGTAGAATTAGAAAGAGACCTCGTAACACACATAAAACTCCTAGAATCAAGTTTGTTTGGATTATCTTGTGATGACGTTCGTTCTTTAGCCTACCAGTTAGCAGATCGAAATGGAATAGTACACCGATTTAACACAACCACTAAGATGGCTGGTTGGGATTGGTTACGAGGGTTTCGGTCTAGACACCCCGATATATCCCTTAGAAAACCCGAGTCCACGTCTGCAGCAAGAGCGCAATCATTCAACAGGCCGCAAATTGCCAATTTTTTTAAACTTTTAGAGGATACTATTACAAATAACAAAATTAATCCTACACGCATATGGAATGTGGATGAATCAGGCCTATCCACGGTTCAAAAACCCGGCAAAATATTTGCAACCAAGGGTCGGAAGCAAGTGGGCCTAATTACAAGTGCGGAAAGAGGGCAGCACATAACGATGGTTGCTTGCATTAGCTCAGTGGGGAATTATGTTCCACCAACACTTATATTCCCCAGGAAAAATTGGAAAAAAGAATTAATAGATGAAGCGCCTTTAGGAACTTTAGGAATAGCACAGGAAACAGGATGGATGACAGGCGAAGTGTTCCTAACATGGATGAAACATTTTAAAGAATATTCTAATCCTTCTATAGAAGACAAGGTTATGCTGTTGCTTGATGGGCATGCGAGCCATAAAAACATTAATGTTTTAACTTTTGCCAAAGAACATGGAATAGTGATATTGTGTTTTCCGCCGCACTGTACCCATCGTCTACAGCCGTTAGATGTATGTTTCTTTGGTCCATTAAAGAGCTACTATGATCAAGAAGTTACCAAGTGGATGAAGTGTCATCCAGGCAGAACAGTTTCGCAATACCAAGTTGGAGGATTATTTGCTACAGCGTATGGAAAAGCAGCTACACACCAAAATGCCGTTAGTGGATTTTTAAAGACTGGAATTTGGCCCCTTAATCCCGACATATTCCCTGATTATTTATTTAATCCTTCCAAAATAACAGATATTCAAGAAGAAGTTGCAATTCAACCCCTAACAGAGTCAAAAGAAGAGAATGATAATGTTTTGCGACATCAAGATTTTCCAGATCAAGGAAACAAACCGGTTTCTACACCTAGACCAAACTCACTTGAAAGTTGTTCTTCAATTAATCCTGGTATTCGTCCACTTGACATTTCACCTCTTCCATCGTGTTCAGGTGTCCAGTCACGCTCCAAAAAAAGAAAATCAGAAGGAACAAAAGTTCTAACGGCTACCCCAAATATGAAAGAACAAAAAGCCAAAGCACTCGAGAAGCGAGCTACAGAAAAACGTCAAGCTGCAAAGCGAGCAATTAAGAATCTGACTTTAATGACACAAGATCGCGAGGAGGAAACAAAGACCATTGTGTCAGATGATGACGAAGACGAAAATAATCCTCCATGTTTATATTGTAACAGTTTGTACTCCCATTCAAGGTCCAAAGAATTCTGGATTAGGTGCCAAAAATGCTCAAAATGGGCACACTGTGATTGTGCTGGTATCTCAAAATCGTGCAAAAAATTTATTTGTGAACTTTGCTAATTTAGTTTATATGACATTTTATCCATGTGAGTGTGTCGTTTTAGCCGAATATACTTGGATAAAATGACATAGCAACGTTTATTTTGTTTCCTTTTTTTAATTAAAAAATATTGTGTTGTTAGAGTTTTATGTTCCATGATCTGTTCTACTTCCAAACAATGAACAACATTTATGTTTTTTTAAATTTTTATTAAAAAAATAAAAAAGTTATTGGACGACAAAAAAGTAGTATATCATTTTAGGCCAGGTTCCCCTATGTCATTTTTTTTTCACATTTTGATGTTTCAATTGGATCTGATTCTAGAGCATCATTTCTAAGATTAGAAAAACAATTCGTGCCATAACAGCTTAAGTCAAGTATACTATACAGATTACAAATCAGTAATGTTTTCCAAAAGTGCTTTAGTCAATTGTTTTTTCCAAACAGACTTAAGTCAGCTGTTGAGTGTTTGCACATGCGCGATTCCAGCTGTCAGCATCTATTTGCTGTGAGATTTTGGTTATGTTGACTGTTTGAGGTGAAACAAGTGAGTAACTAAAAACGTGTGTTATAAGTATAAAATGAGTTTAAATTTTGTAACAAGTGATTTTTCAGTATTTGTAAATGACATTAATAGTGCCAAGAAGAGGAAGCGAGAGAAAAATGAAGACCTGTGGGACAAAAATCTTAAGAAATTCTCAAGAAATAGTAAAGAAGCTCATCCAGATCCTCGCATTGTTTGTGCTCATAAAGGTGATGTTTCTAAGGCATAACTATTGACTCCCAATGATGTAAGTAGCTTTTATGATAAAATCTACTCACATAAGACTGCTGCTGATCAGAACAACTTTGTATTCAAATACCTTCTCAATCAAGAGTCTAAGCAACATAAGCCTAGAAATAAGACAAGTTTAAAAATGTTCCAGCAAAATCGTTGACAATCGTTGACGTGGACAAAATAAAAATCAAAATGGTTTGGGTTTCCTACTTAGTTCTGTGCAGTCTTCCAAAGAGTTAAGTGATATTTAGCATTGATTTCCAATAAGGGAACATAGCTATATTCCTCCTGATAGAGATGATAGATTTGGACGTTTTTAAAAAATATTTAGAAGAAAAGAAACAAAAGTTAAACCACATGAGTAGTACAAAATGTTTGCATCTTCAGCTACAGTTTAAGTTTTAGGAAAAGGCTGGGAACTTTTTGATTTCATGGATGCTGCAAAACGAGTTTTATTAAAGAAGCTCCCGTTTTTGATGCGTGAACAACGAGTTTTTGCATTTTTAAATAAAAGTAATAAAGACATTAAAGCTAAAAATAAATACTGTGGTGTTTCTAGTACTTTTAAAGTTATAAAAAAGGCATGCAATTTGCTAGAAGTGTACAGTACACTGAAGTCTATGCCATTAGTGAATCATGTAAGTGAAAAGAAGAAAAAAGACGTGAAAAACCTTCTCAAATTTATTTTATTATCTGAGAGTTCCAAAGAGTTTTATAATACTGCCTTTACCAATGTGCAAAACGATTCCAACGATAATAATATTGTAGGGTATGATGAACTAGAGCCTTTTATTTAACCCTTTGTTTTCTAGTGGTTTCACTGTGAAACCACATACAAATAAATTTTATGCTACGTTCTCAGTGGTATTTTCCTGAAACCGCTCACGTTATATGACGTATAAGGCTCCTCCTACTATAAAATGTATCGCGCATCGCCATTTACATTCTCGTTATTCAATTATTAGTTGGTAATAACCCGTGTTTTGAACTGTGCTGGTGGTATAAGCGATTTTGGTGTTTTTTTTATATTATTTCGCTATGGCAGGTAACTTTATTTTTTATATACAATATTAGAAACATTTGTATCTATGATTAATACTTCCTATTACTAAAAGTTTTCAATTTACAATCAGTATATTGATGATATAAAATGCCGGTTTCATCCTGAAACCACTAGGAAACTAGATATGTACCTAAGTACTTATTTTTTATTTCAGAAAAAAAAGTATATTCATTCAGACAGCTAAACAATATGTCGTCGGGTGATCTATTCACATTATTAGAGAATATTCCTTCAGATAGCGAGTCAGATGAATCGAGTAGTGAGGAAGACGATTTGCTTGACATTGCGAATATGCCAATATTATTTGAAGATCAGCCAGACCAACCTTCAAGAGGCGACAATTCAGAGAATATTCTTGGTGATGAAGCCTTCTCGGACGACGAGGACGATGTTCCACCTGCTATTTTGAGGGATATAGAACAAAGAAGAACCTGGACCAAGTCAGCGGCATCTTGCGTTACTAACATGAAGCAGTTTACTGAAGAAACCGGTCCTAAAATTCCAGATGATATGGAGAGGCCAGTAGATTTTTTTTACACTTATTTCCCGGAAATCTAATTGACAAAATTGTATTCGAAACAAACCTCTACGCTCTTCAGAAACGTGGTGGAGACTCTTCATTCACACCAACTTCTGCCAAAGAAATTAAAATTTTCATTGCAATCAATATGTTGATGGGAATCAAAAGGTTGCCCAGTTATGTCGATTACTGGTCATCTAGAGAGGAACTACGAGATCACTACATTAGCTCAGCTATGTCTAGAGATCGGTTTGCTTGGCATCTAGGAAACGTGCATTTAGCAGATAATTCGGTGATGCCTGGTCGCAACTCGCCAAATTATGACAAGTTGTATAAAATTCGTCCTTTATTGGATACTTTATCTGAAACGTTTCGTTCTTCATATGGCCCTTCAAAACATCAATCGATAGATGAATCTATGATTCGTTTCAAGGGTCGCAGTTGTCTAAAGCAATTTATGCCTCTAAAACCCATCAAGAGGGGTTATAAAGTTTGGGTTCGATCTGACGAGAATGGATACGTTTGCCAATTTCAGATATATGTTGGAAAAACTAATGATCAACCTGAAAAAGATTTGGGCCAAAGAGTTATATTAGACTTGACTCGAGATTTGGTGGCAAAAGGGTATCACGTTTTCTTTGATAACTTTTTCAACTCTGTGCCCTTACAAAAAAAACTTCAAGCAGAATGTATTTATGCGTGCGGTACTGTCAGGACTAACCGAAAAGATATTCCAAAAGACTTAGCATCTGACAAAGAACTACAAATCCGGGGACAATCAGACTGGAGAGTCAGCAACGACGGACTGGTGTTTGTAAAGTGGAGAGACCGAAAAATAGTCCATTTTTTGGGGAATCATCAAAACCCTTCAGAAGAAGCAACTGTTTCCCGCAAACAAAAAGATGGAAATTCACAAGTCGTGGCCTGTCCAACGATGGTCAAAGAATATAACCAGCATATGGGCAATGTTGACAAAACAGATATGCTGAAATCTGTGTATGAGATTGACCGCAAATCAAAAAAATGGTGGCACCGGATTTTGTGGCATTTCGTAGATATATGTGTCGTGAATTCTTTTATTCTCTTCAAACAAAAAGCGAAATGCACGGTTCCAAACCTGAAATTTTTTAAGTTATCTGTAGCTTCAGGGTTAATCGGCGCCAGTGGTAGTAAACCGTCAAGAAGTAGGGTTGCTTCTCCTACAGTCACAGCGAAACATTCAAAAAATTGTGCCTTATGAGAAACGCTTTGACCAATGTTTGCATATGCCACAACACGGGACATCTAGACGATGTGCTTTTTGTAGCACTAGTAAGGATCCTCACAGAACCAGGTGGGAGTGTGCGACATGTAAGGTTGGATTGTGCCTTTCCGAAAAAAAGAACTGTTTTTCATTGTATCATAAAAAGTAACCTACGTTTTATATTATTATTTAGTTATTATTTTAGTAACCTATCTTTCATATTATTATTATTTAGTTATCAGATTTTTTTTATTTGAGAAAAATCTCTAGTTTCCTAGTGGTATCATGTCGAAACCATAGCCTATTAAAAAAATAAATAAAAAAAATAATATTTTTCACTTTTTTGTCTTTTAGGAACCCAATAGAGTAAGATTATTTAATTTTTACCTCAATTTTTGATTGTAAAAGTTTTCAGGAAAGTTTTCAAATTTTGACACAAATGTAAATAATTGATTTTGATGAATAAAAATTAATTTTTAATTATGTACTTAGATAGTTATTAAACCTTTGTTGACATCTTAAAGACAAGCTCTGATTATCAATAAACTTAATGACAAATGAATAATAATATGAAGTTTTCTACCACATAAATTTTCTCAAAAGTGCTTAAGTCAGTGACTTACGGTCGTTTTGAAAAAAAAAATAATGTTTAACTTCCTAAAGCCATGATTTTGTGTTCAAATTTTACTTTTCAATTGTCTTAAAACAAGAATTTGAACCTGCAAATTACATGACTGATTCTATTTCAAAGTAACATTTAATTATAATTCTTAAACATAGAAAAAATTCGTTCCTGAAATTTTTTTTTTAACTTAAGACCTTTTGGAATCCATCTCTGCGATTACGATTTAATATGAGGTTTTGAGGCGTGAGTTCGAATCCTACCGCCGGCAAGAACAACTAGGCATTTTTAAAATGTCTATAGGCCCCAGGTCGACTCAGCCTGAATAAAATGAGTACCTTGGGTAAAACCAGGGGTAATAATAGGCGGTTGAAGCGTAGCACTGGCCATGTTACCTTCCTTGTATACCGTAGGCCCTAGATATAGCAGACTACCCTGCTATACTCCCAAAGCCGCGTGCGGTATAAAACGGGAGACTATTATTATTATTAAAAAAAGACATATTATTATGTTTAAATATTTCGTCACCATATTTAACTTTCATGGAAGTATAATATTAGTTAAATTAGATAATATTTTGGAATTTAACTAACCAATAAAGGGATATTTTAGGTAACGTTATTGATAACAATTTGTATTTAAAAAAGCCTTAATAAACTAACCAATATTGGTGATGTTCGTATACAGAATCGTTTCAGATATTATACATTTTATCATCGTAAGATGCTTATTTATTCTTAAGTCTATGTCAATAATTTTGGTAAGGTTTCTATTTGGTCAGATGTATTCTGAGAGCGCAGTGATTTTTAAGCTAATACTCTCATTCTTAGTTCCCATGACGTAACATTAAATCCTAACGTAAGACCACAAACACTATTGACATAGCTATTTATGAATGGATAAAAAGCAGACAATGATAAAATATCTTTATTTCCCCGGTAACTGAATATACAAACACCTTGTACCTATCCACCTGTGAAGGAATAAACTTCAAATTTTATAGCTTGATATTTCTAGAAAACAGTAGCATTATCTTCATAAAATACATAAGGAAAATGTAAAGTACATAAATGTAACGCAATAATTTTTGCACCTTGATTTCTATAAGGAGGAGTGGTTCGACAATAATATCTTGCCTTCTAAGATGATGGCAGTGGCGTTCCATAATGTTGGTGGTGATTTCTACGAGAAAATGGAGTAAAAGAATCTAGAAAAAAGTAGCCATGAGTGGTTAGGAAATAGGTAAGAGACACGAAAGTGGCCAATGTCTGATATACTTCAGATACTAACATAATCTTAACGTAATGAATCTTCTTCTTCTTCTGGCGAACTCCATTACTGGAGGTTTGCTATCACTACGTCAAATTGTGTCACTCTAAGTAAGTGTTGAATCTGTTCTGTTCGTGTTTTTATTTCTGTATCTGGATTCCAGTTATTATTTATTACTACTCCTAAGTATCTGAATTTATTGACTTGTTCTAATTGAGTGTGATTTTGGATCCCACCCATCATAATTATTATTCTCAAGTAATTATTCCAAACAAAACTAAAATTCAATTTTTATTTCATTTTATAAATACAGAAGCAAACTGAAAGTGCAAGCTCACATCAGCCAGAAACAATTAAATTTTATTATAGTATTTCGTTAAAAAAGTATTTGTTATCATAATATTTTTACATAAAAAGTGATCTGGTATTTATACATCATCTATTTTTCACACTTGACTCTTGACATTAAAAGTGGGTGAATGGCTTTTTCTGATTACCAAAAATAATGACTATGAATATCGAATTACCGATTATGAATACGAATCTCCAGGGATTTCCTATTATACAAATAGGGAAATATCCCCTAAAATGTATCTATTATACAAATATACAAACGTGTTAAAAGTAATACATAATTTTTTTTGATGGTAAGGTAAATTGACCAAATAAGGCCCACTTAATGTTTGTTAGTTGTTTTTTGATAAATAAAATCACGATATAAATCTGAAAACCACAGAGAAAATAAATCACATATTTAAATTTAATATGAGATTGTTAAATTTTGTTAAAAGTTTTATGAGTTGTTACTTTTTAGTCTTTAAAAAATAGTTGCTTCTGGGCCTAATTAGGAACACCATGTTCTTAATAAGGCCCACTTTTTAAATGTGACCATTATGCCTAATTGCACCAACAGATCTTCAGCTCCAGTTTAGCCCAGTTCAGCTTATGTCGCATTGACGTTCCACGTACGTCTTAAGCTTAAGGTCTATTGGTGCAACTATACATTAATCAAATTAAACAAAGGTGACATGTAGGACATTTATTTTGTAAAAAATAATAGGTACTTAAAATAATTATTGCAAACAGTCTGGACATATGAAAACTAAGTCTTTATCATCTGCTGAAAGTCCTACACACTCTTCATGGATATATCTTTTGCAGCTGTCACAAAGTCTCATATCCTTAACGACATCCTCATTGCAGACGAAACAATACCAACTATCTTTTCGTTCTTCTTTGTTTTTTGAGGTTTCAAGTGAGCTGTGTTTATTTTTCTCTTCTCCTTTTTTTAGTTGTTTTTTGACTATTTTTCCGTTTGCCAAGTTTTTTCCTTTTCTTGATTGGTTTTTAGGGTCATTTAAACCAGCTTCATCAAACAATGATTTTGTGACTTCCTGTGCTCGATAGTTCAGGGATTTCTTTCTAGCACCTTTGCGTTTTCCAGTTTCCAATTCTGGTGTTATTAACACTGCGTTAAAACTTACTGACATTTCGTTTTCTTCTTCTGAGCTGTCATGTACTGAAAATTCATTGTCAGAACCGTCAGAACTCTCAGAGCTATCTTGCGTATTTTTCTCCTTTAGAGCTTTTATTTTCTTTTTTCTGTCTGGAGTGGAGCTGCCAATAGGATTATTCGTTGCGGAAGTCGAAGCTGATGGAATAGCAGAATCTTCCGAGTCTAATTTATTTTCTGTTATTTCTGATGGGCAAAAAGCTATGTCAGGAATGACACTCGGATCATACGGGTATATTCCCGTAGCACGAAAACCTGAAATAACATTTGATGCTGTAGTTGCTTTTGGCCATACTTTTGAGAAAATTGTGCCAAACGAAAATTTATTGATCGTTCGATCTGGTTTATTTGTCCAGTAGGTGATAACTTCGTCGTCCCAGTAAGATTCGAAGGCTTTAAATACCGCCTTGTCCATAGGTTGCAGTTCATGTGTGCAATTACTTGGCAGGCAAAAAAGCGTAATTTCATGCGACTCGGCTTCATCAACAATACCTGCATCCAGATGGGACGATGCTCCGTCAAAAATAAGCAGTATTCTTCCTATTGGCTTGTACTTAGCAAAATGTTGTACCCACTTAATGAAAACTGGCGTAGTCATACTTCCTTTCTCGGTCATTTCAATAACTGTTCCAGCAGGAAGATTGTCATACCATTCATTCTTCTTTCTTTTTCCTTTGAACAAGATCATAGGTGGAATTATTTGTCCTACAGCATTTCCACAACCGACGATTGACACATTCTCAGCGTGCTCTTGCGAAATCAAATGAACTCGTTTGACACCTTTACGAGCATATACCTGTTGTGATTTATGAAGGTTTAGGCGGCAACCTTTCTCGTCAATATTAAAAATGCGTTGAGGGCTTTGCAGGATATCAAGCTTCAACATAACTTCGCGTAGCTTTTCAAAATAGTCATTGACTATGAATCTGTTTAATTTGGCGGCTCTAGCTGGATTCATGAATTGAGATTTTCTTTTAACTACTTCGGGATGTCGATTTAAAAAAAGTTTGAGCCATTTTCGACCAGCTAAGTTTTTATCGATAAAAGGTGCAGATATGCCATTTCTTTGGCAATATTCATGGACAGAACGTCTTATCACTGTTGATGTCAGAGGCATTCCAACGTCAGCTAGCCTAAAAATTCTTCCACACAACTCAGATTCTTGTTGGGGGGTTAAACATGAAGGGCGCCCAAGTTTCTTTTCCGCTTTTCCACTAAGCAAATGATTCCTAAGTGTTCGACGGGCAATATTAAATTCTTTGGCGGCTGTTCTTACTGACATCCCATTTTTAACTGCTTGCAAGGCCAAAGCCATTTGTTCTTCAGTCCATAAAGCTCTAGGCATCTTAAGCTTTTTAGTATTCTTTCTGAAACAAAGTTAAAAACTTATAAAACGTGTTATTGTAGTGGTCTTAACAAGGCCCACCGTAGTCTTAATAAGGCCCACCCGGGCCTTATTAGCAATACTGTAGGTGATCAATGTTTTTAGAAATTACCATTATTTACGTTTTAATAAACATAAGGTAATTCAGGTACTATGAAAGTACAACTAATAAGTACACAAATGTCATGCAAAATAAAAAAAATCGCACTCATAATCGTATTAAATTACAAAAGCATACTAACCTCAATATTAGATTGGATGTTTACCCATTGACCACTGTAAACGAATGATCATATAAAAGCGACAGTTCGCGTCGCTGCTCAACTTAGTGTAACAATTTGCACCTAGATGGCTCTACTGCATCTGTACATTGCAGCATACTGCCATTATTTGTCCATCCTGAGGAATATGGGCGAGTGGGCTTTATTAGGAACCGGGCTTTATTTGGCGAACCTACCTTAGTAAAAATAAAAGATGAATTGCATTATCCAATTTATTTTTAAGTAAAATATTTATGTTGATATTATTTTCTTTAAATACCATTTGAAAGAGTCTGGGAAATTTTTGTTGGGGAATTTTTTTCTTACAAAACACAAAAATTGTGTTTTATTTACATTGATTGATGTTCTTTCGATAGTACTAATTTTGATTATATTGATATCGAGTCGAATGTAGTATCGCAAACTAAAGTGCATTGTAAATGTTACTTTCTAAACTATTGAATCAAAAAACCGAAAACCGGTTTTTTTGGCCGGTTATAGGTAACTGCCTGGTTAAACCGAAAGCAAAAAAGACCGGTATAACCGAAAACCGGTGTTTTATTAAAAACCGCCATCCCTAGGTTGAACTCTATGAATAAATACTTTCGTCCAAAGTACCTAGTAACGGTGGACTACAATGCTTATTTATTTTCGTTGTTATTTACATTTGAATAGAAGATATAATAAAGTAAAACATTGTAGCATTAAAAAAAATATTTTTGTAACATAAAAGTATCATATATATTTTACCATACAATTAAGTAGATGGTTATTTAAGCAGTATCAACTTCGCATACGAGAAACCCAATATTGCAATAGAATCCAATCTGGAATATATGCTACAGAGCATATATAAAATGAAGACATAAGTTTGTCAAATACACAATAATTAGTAGTATAAGCTGAAGAAAATTTTAACAATTTTGTTGACAATGGCAGAGATAAAGCAGGTAAAATTAAATAAATATCTACTAATATTTTAAACACACGGGCTATAACAAGAAAAATTTGACTCTTAAACCGAATAAAACTGTTAAATAAAATAATTTCCAATCTAAATTTAGTATAGTAGAACCAACATATTATATTATAACTAACAAAGATTAGGATAGGCAGATCATTTGTGGACTTTGTCGTAACATATGGAAGTGTACTGTGGACCTTAAATGCTAAAGCAAAAAACAATTAGATGTAATGGACACTATTCGAAAAATTACGAGAATATCAAAACGAGACAAAATTACTAACCAGAGGCCATTAGAGCCAGAATAAATAACACTAACACCCTAACTGATAGACTAGACAGGGTCTCAAGTTATTTGGACATCTCAAGTAGTTGTGTAATAGAGTATTTATACAAATCTACCAAAATAAGGAGAAAGAAGAAGAAAATTGTAGAGCAAAAATATCAGGAAGGCAATGGAGCTCAATAATTTGGAGGAAGAGGACGAAGACAGGCAAACATGGCGACTAGGCTTGGGAATGTAGCGATAGCTGTTGAAGTCGCTTAAAATATATGTACTTTTTTTTAGATAATAATATACTTTGTATATATATAACCAGTTTATTGTAGCTGCCGCCATTTCTCGCAACCTAGCTTCCAACGCTTGCGATCGTTCCAGTCATCTACTTGTAGACCCCTATCTTCCATTGCACCTTTTACTTCTTGTCTCCACGATCTTCTTGGTCTTCCCTTTTCCTGCGGTTAGTGGGGATCCACTGTAACATTCTCTTTGGCCATCATTGGTTATTCATTCTTTCTACATGGCCATACCATTTCAGCCTTTTGCATTCTATAGTTTCTTCTCTATACTCTTCTAGTGAGTTGGCGACATCTTCTCCAATAATTCATTTCCATTGCTTTTATTTTGGATGCGTCATTTTTATTTATTACCCCAAGCTCTGAATTATATGTAGCAATGCTTTTTATGATACTTTTGTATATCCTAATTTTTGTGTTTCGGGAGATGAGGTTATTCCAAAGTATACTATTCAGTTGACGTATTGCTGAATTTCTTTGACCAATTCTATTCTTTGTTTCAAGTTAAGAAAATAACATTACGCTTATGGAGATCAGTGTTGCCAAAACTCTCAGACACTCTCTTTTGCACGGATGTCCAAGATATTCCCTTTGCTTAATTTTTGAATTTTCATTTTCAATTAACATTTAACTGTAAAGTCAGAATAACTACTAAATAAAAGCCTTATTATCATTATGTAGTCAGAGAACGACATAAAATAGCTGACATACGCACATCGTATTATTTTAAGTTGCAATTAGTAATTAGATATACGCATTCCAAGCGGTCAATATTTTCTACTGATTTCTATGATTCATGGCATATCGTATTCTCACCGAAAAACAAATAAACTGTCGTTACTATAATTAAAATAAGATAAAATAAAATTATCTTTTGTAAATACTATTTATCTAATTAAAATCATTTTCCCTACTTTTCATCTCTTGTTTCGAATGGGCACTTTTGGTCAATTACGTTAAAAAACATTAATTTAATTCATGTTTGTGGAAACGAAAATACAAATTATACAACCCTAAATTGTGCTTGTGTGTGTCGTGGCAACGCCGCGTTGCTATCGTCCATAAGAAATACATGGCCTATCTCCGCAATGTTATTTTCTAAACGTGGAACGTAGTATAGTAGCTATTTCTTTTGTATTCCGACCATTGTTTGTAATGTTTACACCGAGATATTTGTAGCTATCAGTATTTTGAATTTATTTGCTTCCTAGTTTTAAGTGCTTTATATATACTTTGTTATAAATTACTATATACTTTGTTATAATATTAAATATGTATACAGTTATTTGTTGTTTACGCCTTATTTTAAGTACAATAGGGAGCTTAATCAAGTAATTTGGCAGCTACTGCATATGTATTAATTTTTATTACCATTTAATCAAAGCTTTTTAAAAACATATAAATGACAGCTATATTTACAGATAAAAAAAAGAAATGCCGGCCAAGAAACTATTTTCCTAGGTAGCGGGAAAAGTAAAGCAAATAATAGGTTTACTATTTTGAACTGCTTTTAAAATAAGTTCTCCAGTGACTATTAATCGATTCTGAGTATACTTTTTATATGATGTGCAGATATATGACAAAATACAACATCCTGTATATTTTCGCATTGGTTCTGGCTTATTAAACTAATTATCTGCGAAATTTCTTGTTGACAATTTCTTCAGGATCATTTTTCACCGCAAAAAATTAGCAAAGACCGATTACAGATACAAATTTAAAAATTTTACTCTCTCAGCACGTATTTATTATCTTGTCAACAAGGCAGTTAAGTATTTAACAGGTTCGTACTTTAAAATGTTAATTTTTTCATCTGGAACTAATTATTTGTGCAATTTTTTATTTCTTTACGGTAGAACGAAATAATAATACATTTGTTGAACACATTTTAAACTTAACTGTTATAAAAATGTTTAAGGAAGAATAAATAGAGTAATATCATATAATAAAAGAGCATGATGAAATTAACTAACGGTAATTTGCTGACAAACATCAAACATGGAAAGATTATTCTTGGACGGCTGCAAAATAAACAGCAAACTATTATTTATTGTCTAAATGAACGTCTATTGTGGTGTCTGGAAGAAAATAAGCAACTAATTATTGAACAATCTGGATTTCGTCCCTTAATCCGTAACCGGTGAGCTGAAGTCACGCAGACTCCTATTATTGTAGGTAATTTAGAAATTGTTAACTTTGTTTATGGTGTAATTTTTTTCCGGTGACCTTGAATGAACGAGCGCATGTATGACTTCAAGTCACTATTGGTAAAAGCACGTTTAGCACGATACACTTAAGGCGCGTACAGACTAGCACACGCCTATGCGTGCGTACTCAAACCATTCGCGCTCAGAGCATTCTTTGAAATTAGAAATCACCGCATATCTATGCGCGCTCCATCCATTCGTGAAAAAATGTCTGAGGAGCTGCTTATAGTTAGTGTCGCGTTTGTGGTTATTAGTTCATTAAAAAGAAAAAATCAAAGGAAAAATAAGCGATGGTGGACGACGCATTTATTTAAAAGAAGAACACTACAAATGAAGTACGATTTACTAGTAGATTTGGCGTTAGAACCTAATACTGGACAATTTCAAAATTTTTCACGTATGTCAGTAGAAGACTTTGAGCGCCTTTTAAATGATATAGACCCCGTAATAAAGAAAAATGACACAGTTTTAAGAAAAACCATACTTGTTAAGGAACGTTTACTGATAATATAATATAGAGTTTTCTTCATACAAACATTGTTTATTTGACCACTTCATTTTACACATAAATCAATAAAATGAATAAAACTCACTAAAACCGAACTTGTCTTGCAAATGCAACAAACCCTTACGCTATCCGTCTAAACTGAACGCGAACGCACACGTATGTTTCTTTGATGTGTACGAAAAAACCGACACCACTCTGGCTCGCAGCATGTGTGCTCAAGTCATTCGCGAGAAGCAACGCATGCGGCGAGAGGTTACGAAAGCGTCGTCCACATTTGCATACGTATGTGTATTCGTGGCTGCTCACCGCATGCGTTTGTAGGTCTGTACGCGCCTTTACAACGGTATGCTACGTTTGGAATAAAAGCGTGTCTTTGACGCGCTGTTACGTCACGTCGATGCATCGAGCTGTTGTATGTTATGGTGTGAGATAGTATCTTCAGTGTTTTGAAATCTGTTTCGTGGTTTTTAATAAGTCGTTGTTTGTTGTATGTTTTAGTTTGAAAAAAAAACTATTAATAATTTAAGTAACAATGAGCTGGAAGAAAAGGAGAATATCAACGTGCCGTCTTCGTAAGTTATTGGATATTATTTAGGCTTTAAAAAAAATGTCGCATCGTTCTATTTCGTTAATTCCATGTAATAAGAAGAGACAAACATGGTTCCTATATAGGAGAACGGTCAGTGGGAGAACCATAAAAACGATGAAACAACAACTTACTGGAGCTACATTAAGAAACAGACAGAGTCATGCTCACATAAAAAATACTTCCTTAGTGTAATTTAAGCAATCATGCAACTTTATCCTATCTATTATGCAAAATAATTAGACAAAAATTAAATGTACTATTAAATTTTTGTAATTGCTTTGAAAATTAAATGCACTCTAAATTTTTGTAATTTCTTAGCTTTTAATAATGTCTGCCGTAGTTGTAGAAGACTGAAACAAGATTAAACAGTTCCAAATCATGGTTTATAGGCCCCAAAATAAGGTATTTATATCAACGTAATCATTAGAATCATTCTACCAATCACATAAAAGTAAAAAGTCGGTATAAATACTTTTACAAAAGTTTACAAAAAAATCAACTGCTTTTATTTATAATAATTAGTCAGTTTTTTTAGATTTTATGTTATTGTATGTTGATTGATTAAAATAATAAAAGAATATTTAAATAAAGATTCTTGTATTTTGAGCCAGTTGTATCCTGAATATAAGTTTTATGAACATTCACACGTCGACCGTCACTACAAATGTTTCGACTACCAAAAACACATTTTTTTAGTTGATTTCAAAAGATTGCGTACGTTCGAGGATGATAAAAAATAAAGGCACAATCGAAACCGTCCAGAAATTCGCCAAGAGTTTTAACAAATTAGTATGGAATGTGAAACCACAGTGAAAAATCAAGTTTAACTTATGACTTTAATCAACTGCAGAATGCCGAATGGGGAGAACATTAATTTAACAAAACTGAGTTGTAATTTTCTTTTACACAATATTTTAAGAATTTTTAACGACAATCTAACAAAAACACTTGTATAATTGATGGATTCGACCGTTACTTGATGGAAATTCATTTTATGTAACAATAAAACACTGAAAACTTTGTTTTCAAACTTCCACAAAATTTATTTTAACTATTATCACTACAGCTGTTTCGGCTGATAGCCTTTCTCAAGTGATCTATTTTTGGCATGCGTTTACAATTTATAGTCTCTAATGAAATAGGTTGAGGAGGGGAGAACTGTTTGTCTCAAGTTGGTCATTCAGAATTATATCTGTGTTTTTTAATTTATTGATTTCCATAGATTCTAACAAAGATAGCTTAAGGCCTTTATTTTGAACGTGAAGAATTTTAAATTTGTCATTGAAAGAATGATTATGATCTAGAAGGTGAAGTGCGTATGTCGAATCTGTTTTTCTATTCTTGAAAGCCCTTTTATGTTCTGCTATTCGTTTCTCAAAGTTTCTACCAGTTTGACCGATGTAAGTTTTTGGGCAGTCGCCACATTGAATTTTATACACACCACTATTTAAGTGTTTTTTATTTTGGCTCTTGTTATTTTTAATATATTTACCTAGGTTGTTATTTGTTCGGAAAGCTGGTGTTATTCCTTTCTTTTTTATATGTTTGGCAATTTTTGTTGTTATTTTGCCTGTATATGTAATCGAGCAGAAGGTACTGGGTTTTTTCTCTGGTGGTGGAAATACTATTTTCAGGGCTTTCTTGTGTAGTTTTTGATTTAACATTTTATTAATTGTTTGTTCGTTGTATCCGTTGTTTACTGCTATTTGCTTAATTATATTTAATTCTGTCTCAAAGTTGTCTTTTGACATCGGAATTTCTGTTAATCTATGTAACATACTATGATAAGCTGCCAGTTTATGTTGTGTTGGATGAGATGATGAATTGTGTATAGTCGTGTCATCTTTTTCCTAGTATCCCTCCTACAGAAACTTTTATTCTAGTAAAAAACCTTTTAGACCAAAATAGTACAAATGCAGTAATTACATCTGAAATATTACATCTTCTTGAAGTTTGCATAAACCAGGACTACTTTGAATTTAATAATAAAATATATACAAATAACAGTGCAGGACTTATAATGGGTAATCCTCTAAGCCCATTGCTATCAGATATTTTTATGGATCATCTAGAGACAAAAATTTCAAAACATCCCGTATTCAAACAGTTTTTATATTGGTGGAGATACGTAGACGACGTACTGGTATGTTTCACAGGAACTAACAGGCAACTCGACCAATTTTCATCGTATATTAATTCACTTCATAGTCATATTGAATTTACAATAGAAACAGAACAAAATCAATGCATAAATTTTTTAGATTTAAAAATTAGCAGACTTCAAAACAAACATGACTTCTCTATATTTCACAAACCTACCCATACTGACACGACTATACACAATTCATCATCTCATCCAACACAACATAAACTGGCAGCTTATCATAGTATGTTACATAGATTAACAGAAATTCCGATGTCAAAAGACAACTTTGAGACAGAATTAAATATAATTAAGCAAATAGCAGTAAACAACGGATACAACGAACAAACAATTAATAAAATGTTAAATCAAAAACTACACAAGAAAGCCCTGAAAATAGTATTTCCACCACCAGAGAAAAAACCCAGTACCTTCTGCTCGATTACATATACAGGCAAAATAACAACAAAAATTGCCAAACATATAAAAAAGAAAGGAATAACACCAGCTTTCCGAACAAATAACAACCTAGGTAAATATATTAAAAATAACAAGAGCCAAAATAAAAAACACTTAAATAGTGGTGTGTATAAAATTCAATGTGGCGACTGCCCAAAAACTTACATCGGTCAAACTGGTAGAAACTTTGAGAAACGAATAGCAGAACATAAAAGGGCTTTCAAGAATAGAAAAACAGATTCGACATACGCACTTCACCTTCTAGATCATAATCATTCTTTCAATGACAAATTTAAAATTCTTCACGTTCAAAATAAAGGCCTTAAGCTATCTTTGTTAGAATCTATGGAAATCAATAAATTAAAAAACACAGATATAATTCTGAATGACCAACTTGAGACAAACAGTTCTCCCCTCCTCAACCTATTTCATTAGAGACTATAAATTGTAAACGCATGCCAAAAATAGATCACTTGAGAAAGGCTATCAGCCGAAACAGCTGTAGTGATAATAGTTAAAATAAATTTTGTGGAAGTTTGAAAACAAAGTTTTCAGTGTTTTATTGTTACATAAAAACACTTGTGTTATTGTGTTTTCCGTTTTCCAATCTTGTACGTATAATGACCTCAGATTCTATACATACAACACTAATGTTTAGAAATTAGTTTAGAATTCCGGAGAGATTCTGTCTCCGGCTTCTATATAACATGTAGCTTCTCCATTTTTAAAAATTTTAAAGTGTTTGTTTGTCTTTGTGTATTGTATTGTTATGTCCAAATTTACATGTATGACATTCTGCTCATGTCGGATAGGCCACAACTGACGAAATGCCCCTGAGGATGATCTATTGATCGAAAGTACTTGGGCAAGATTTAATTAATTACTGTGTTCGATATTTGCCTTGTATACCATCAAAGTTCAATTATTCGAACATTGAACCTTATACTGATTTAAATCTATTTTTGTAAACATATCAGATTTTTATTAACAATTTAAGAAGCTTTTTACATAAAAACAAGTGTTTTATACATACCTAGACTTTATTTATAATACTTATTCTTTTAAGATCTAAGATCCTCAAGTTTGTCGTTCTTTGTTACTCCCCTCATCCTTTTAAGCGTTCTCATTTCCGCCACCTACATTCATTGTTTCTCTTTATTTTTAATAACCCAACATTCAGTCCTATACATCGTAGCTTGACTTTAAACAGTTTTGTAGAATTTTCTTTACAGCTTCATTGTGATTTTGCTGCTATACAACGTATCAGTTGCTTCCTTCCATCATCTTCATCCATCCAACCCTCTACTATATGCATCCTTATCTATTTTCCATTACTCTGTAATACCTAATTGTAATTACAAAAATAACAATAATGTATAATTATAAAAAAGGATCTTCTATGGATCTTCTATAGTCAATATAGTCATATAGTCAAATATGTTACAGTCTTAAATCAATTTTCGGTTGCAAGCGATCATAGAATGGTCCGAGCAACTGTAGAAATCAATATTAAGCAAGAAAGACTGAAGATGATAAAAAGTAAAAAATTCAAACCTTGGATGCGCCCAACGAATGAACTTGACTTTGAAAAATATATCACCAGTAACTTACTCAGAAATACAACAAGAGAAGACGTAAATAACCTAAACGAAGAAATGGTAGATACATTAACATAAGCTCGGGAAAAATTTGGCCCTAAACATGGAAAAGAACAAAAAATTCGTAAAGAAACGAATCAAAAAATGGAAGATCGTAGAATGCTGAGAAGTCAAGGAAATGTTGACTAACAAGATATAAACATCATCAATAAAGAAATCTCTAAAGCCATCAGACGGGATATTAGAAAATACAACAACGAGAAAATTATAGAAACTATAGAAGACAACAAAAGCATGAAAGCATTGAGGAGAAAAATGGAAAATGGCAAAAAAGAAATCTTCCAACTTAAAGACAAAAATGGAAATATTACCTCAGATAGACCAAGCATATTACATATAGTGGAAAGCTTCTATGAAACATTATATAAAAGTCAAGTTATTCCAGAGCTCATCGAACAACCACTACAAAAGGTACATAATGTAGTATCGAAGGATATACCAGATATATTACGAGAGGAAATTTCATGCCCACAAAATATGAAAAATAATAGAGCTCGGGAAGATGTGTAGTCATTGAGACAATTAAACTAGGAGGTCCACTTTTGATGTCCCGAATCCAAACACTTTTTAATCTATGTCTGCATAGTGAAAACATTCCAAGTAAATGGAAGAATTTGGTTACAATCCTCCTCCACAAAAAAGGGGATAAATCAGATCTCGAAAACTATAGGCCAATTAGTTTGCTTAACCACCTATACAAGCTCTTTACTCGAATACTGACAAACAGATTAGAAGCAAAACTCGATTTCTATCAATCAGAAGAACAGGCAGGATTTCGAGCGGGACACGGAACAAACGACCATTTGCAATGCCTTAAAACTCTAGTTGAAAAGTCTATCGAATATAACAGACCCCTTGCTCTTATCTTTGTCGACTTCCACAAAGCATTTGACACAGTCGAAACAGTTGCTATCTTAAAAGCACTATCAGAATGCAGAATAGATCACAGGTATGCAAATATTATTCGAAATATATACGAAAATGCGACAACAACCGTTAACCTCCATTGCATGACTGAGAAGATAAAAATTGGCAGAGGGGTGCGGCAGGGAGATACCTTGTCGCCAAAACTATTTATAACAGTTATGGAGTACGCATTTAAACGGCTAGAGTGGGAATCAAAGGGTATTAGCATCGATGGAAAGATATTCAATCATCTCAGATATGCCGATGATATTGTTCTCATAACAGACAACTTAGGAGAAGCCAGAGTTATGCTACAACAACTACAGCAAGTAACCCAGAAAGTCGGTTTAAAAATAAACTATGGAAAAACAAAAATGATGACCAATCTCGTCCCCAATGAGCTAATAGAAATCGAAAAGTCGCCCATAGAACTTGTGGAAAAATATGTGTATTTGGGTCACGAAATAAGGTTAACGCGAGATAACCAAACATGCGAGCTACTCAGAAGAATAAGTCTGGGTTGGGCTGCATTCGGAAAAATGAGAGACGTATTTAAAACAAATATACCGATCCATTTAAAAAGAAAAGCTTTTAACCAGTGCGTTCTACCAGTCCTCACATACGGAGCAGAAACCTTAACTCTCACAAAAACATCAGCCGAAAAATTGAGAAGGACACAACGAAAGATGGAGAGATCAATGCTTGGAATAAGCTTAAGAAATAGAATAAGAAACGAGGAAGTTCGTAGACGAACCGGAGTGGAAGACATTATCGAACATATTACAAGGCAAAAATGGAGATGGGCAGGACATGTTGCAAGAATGAAAGACGACAGTTGGACAAAAAAATTGCTTGAGTGGAGACCACGGGCTGACAAGCGAAGCCGAGGAAGACCCCAACGCGATGGACCGACGACCTCAAAAGAATCGTGACCAATTGGATAGCAGAGGCGCAGAACAGAAGCAGATGGAAAAGTCTAGAGGAGGCCTATGTTCAACAATGGACAACTCAGGGCTGATTGATGATGATGATGATATAAAAAAGGATGATTTTTAAAAATATATAAATTAATTTAATTTATTATCAAAGGATTACAAGTTATTCATTTTCCGTAGACACTTAAAAGTGCACTTTAAATAAACGAGCTCGCACGCTACCCACACCTCCTAGTTGCTTGAACTCCTGCCAGGTATTGGTTGCGATCCTGTGTCATATGGACGGTTTTATATAGGAATTTTCCTACCAGAGGTTTATTTGGTATGCTTATCGCATTGGAGATGTTCCTCTTAGACTTTCGCCTTCTACCATTCTTTTACTAACAACAGTTCCATGGTCGCAATTTTTTTTAATAATGACCTGTCTTTTATATGAAGCTTTTCCTGAATTGGCCCGTTCTATGTTCTAGTAGCCTTAATGGAGACAACCGAAGGTATTATTGTGAATGGAGTAACCGTCAACAATATTAGATATGCCGACGATACCTTAGTCCTTGCCAATTGCGGAGAAGACCTTCAA